>JAVTVY010054482.1:0-315971 GCA_036873755.1 Hanleya hanleyi | reverse complement strand
GCCATGTTGTACAATTCCTTGCCTCTAGTAGTTACACAAGCTACATCTGGTCATTTTAAAAGATTATATTTTAAATTTTTAAATGCCCCTTAAAAGGATCATCGGACTAATGGGGTATCAATGTCTGTATATAGTTCTGTCTCATATTCTTATGGTGTATTTTTATGTTATTTTTACATAATTCTGTGATAGTGTTATAGTTTATTACTGTGGTGTGGCTGTGAGCATGTAACAGGGCCCTGTGGGAGATCAGTGTTTTTCACTGAACAGGCTACCCTGTATAAATATGGTCAAATAAATAAATAAATAAATAAAACTATTCCCAGTCTCTCTCCGTATTTTTTCTTCAATATTTTTTTATGACGATTTATCACTAAATATGTAGTTTTTTACCCCGTGTTACCTTCTCGGCCATACGTGGCTGCATGGCCGACCTGTAGTTCAACAAGCTGAACCCTACTGACATTTAATTTTGTGATATTGATTATGTAGGGTTCAGCCGTTGAGTCGAAATTTCCTATCGCAAAATTTTCGCCTCCTGACCTAGGTAACAGCGGGTGGATTTGCGCTCATAAAAACCGGTAATACCTACCGCTTTGTGCTCGTTTGGATAGAATACATATTTGTCTACTTCCCTGGCCATTTAGTTTCACTGTCCAGCTCCTTTCATTTCCATAAACGACAAAAGAAAAAAATATCATCGCTGACGATCTTCCAAACACAAAATCCGCCGCCATTATAGAACACTGTCACGTGACCCTGATTCTCTCACGTGAGGTTATTCTAAATTCAGAATTACAAGAGTCGGAAAAACTGAATCCGCTAAGTCGACCCAGTCGCTGAGGGAGATGAAAAATCTGTGAATTACCTTTCTCAGTCATGTCAGTATGTGCCTTCTCTTATGCTTGATACTGTAACGGTTAACCGTTTGTGTAGAGAACAGTTTGAATCAGGAGCCGTGTGCTACGTTGGAATGTGGAAGAACGACCTTGACCCATGTCGTCAGCGTCGAGCAAGGCAGATATCAGAAATGCATTCCCCCGTATTTCTCGCTTACCAGAACGAGATAGGAGTTGCCCTTTACGTGGAATTTTCTCTACAAATTATAGATTGGGGCGGCATGCTCATTTATGAACTATGAACTGTAATTTCGCTGTGGAAGACGATCTTCGGTTCGGTTTCGGTTCGGTCGAAACGTCTCCGTTCGTGAGGAAGCCTCCTGTGAGGACTTTTTGGGTGTGGAGAGTGCACACCCTATTTAAACTCGAGCTGACATTCCAATCGAGGACAGACCAGAAATAGAGGGCTGGAGAAACACGTCCAGGTACAGCCTGTAATTTATTGATTTTTGGCATAATTTACGGTTGGGCGTAAAGGCAGTTGTTTTGGCCTGGGAATCTAAAAGATTATAAATCCTGTACTTAGTGTAACCTGTGAAAACACGCCAATCCAATGAGAATTTGCCGGCTCGCATTTTCGGTGTGGAAACGTGTTTGTGGTTATACTATAGTTTAGGGAACACGTCCGACTGGCGTGTTGTATGTACATGTAGTTGGGGGTATTCTATAATACTGTAATGAGACATGCGGTTGCCTGTAGCACATTTAGGCAACTCGCATGGTCTAACTTCAGTATAAAATAGGGCTTTAGTGTCTATACCAGTAGGTTGATAATTTCGACAATATTGCTGTGCTATCTCGCTGCACTGGGACTTAAGCCACAATATTTGTTGATCTTCTTGACCGTGTAGCGGTATATGACCATAGTCAGGAGCTTCCCTCCCTCCCCAGAAGTATACAACTGCACTAAATACAGAGATACATCAACCAAGTTTCCCCCTGCCATAATCCTACAACGTATCGTGGAGCCTGTTTATTCGTCGCCGACAGCCGGGCAACGTTTTACGGGACGGAAACGGTCGCAGTATTACAGCCGGCGGGGCGAGACAAGACACGGCGGGCGAGCCATTTTTCGTCGGGAAACATCGATAAACTGGGCCGGGCGCTTTGGGAGCAGGAAAGGCCGCAAACAGTTACACAGACGGCGTATAGCTGGCCATAGACAAGTTACAGATGCAGCTTACAGATTCAACTGGAAGGACATGTGTCTTTATCACACATACGAGCAGATAAAGACGCACAGATCACAAACAGTACAGTACCAGTCCAGCCAGACTGATCGCCATTATACCGTCGAGAAAGATACAGCACACAGAGCACACAAGAAACAAACAGAACACAGATTCCAGAGGAATATGTGTATTTATCACACATACAAGCAAATAAAGACACACAGGTTATAAACAGTACAGTACAAGTCCAGACATACAGCTCACAAATTATACCGCAAAGAAACCTACAGAACACAGATTCTACAAGAAGGAGACGTGTATTTATCACACGTTCAATAAAGACACCTACAGAACACAGATCCTACAAGAAGGAGACGTGTATTTGTCACACGTTAAATAAAGAAACACAGAGCACAGATTATACAGTCAAGAAAGCCACAGACCACAGATCCCACAGGGAGGGTATGCGTATTTATCACGCATAAAGGCACGGTGCAGGTGGGCTCACTTTTACCGATGTAAAAGCGGTAACAAGACATGCAGATTCCAGTAGGATACGTGTATTTATCACACGTTACAGAAGGCGGGCTTCCTTTTACCGATGTAAAAGTGGTAACAAGGTCTACAGACTGTACGGTCAAGCCCAGGGCACAGATTACAACGGCAGTTTACGGACCGTACGATGTTTCATCGGTACCAGATGAAATAGTAATAGCACATTATATACCCATGTAATTGTCCTGACGGTCACGGAAGTGGGGCGTGATACTTACCGCAGAGATCGTCGTGAAGTGTGTAGTCACAGGCCGGGGCTATAGACGGGTCGCAGCAGCCGTAAGGGTTGAGACGCCGGGCTATACTTACCTGTGCGGGAAGCAGACTGGTGAGCTGACAAGTTACGGTCAAGCTCCGACGACTGGGGGTGAAGTACACGCCGAGTTGCCACGTCTCTGGAGAGAGCGTCGCCGCCGCGACGTTCCAACGACTGGGGGTCGTCTCTGGAGAGAGCGTTACCGCCGTAACGTTCCAACGGGCCGTGACGTTTCAGCGACTTGGTGCTATATCTGGAGAGAGCGTCACTGCCGTGACGTTCCAACGCCTGAGGGTATATATATATTGGAGAGTACGTTACCGCTGTAACGTTCCAACGGGCCTTGACGTTTCAACGACTGGGCGACGTATCTGGAGAGAGCGCTATATCCTTAACGTTCCAACGACTGGGTGCCATCCCTGGAGAGAGCGTTATATCCATAACGTTCCAACGACGGAAGAGAAGGGCCAGCGGCCAGGCCGCCCTTATCCCCAGAAGAGAAGGGCCAGCAGCCAGGCCGCCCTTATCGCGCATTAAAGCACTATATTAACTATAAAGTTATATGCATACACTCTCATATATATATTATTGCCATATAACATCAAGCTTAAACTGCACACATTCTCTTCTATTATCCACATATACACCAGGGATATGTTTAACTCTATATGCACACACCAAGTGTACATATCCGTGAACCTTATGTGCACACACCAAGTGTACATATCCGTGAACCTTATGTGCACACACCAAGTGTACGTGTCCGTGAACCTTATATGCCCACCCCAAGTGTACGTATCCGTTAACTTGCGTGCACACATCACGTGTATATATACATCAAGTTTATTTGCATACACTCCCCTACTGTCTGTACATATATGTAAATATCTTAACGTTACATCTCCTTAGACATTCTGTCTAAGCCACGTGGTTCTACTCTATTATTTGTAACCGCGTATACTATTTGTGCAGAATATACCATAATAGACCTTTACATCAGCGTCAATCATCCTTGTAGGGTTGTGATCATCTCTTCGAGCCCCGGATCTCCACTAGTGAAGGGGTTAACGACGGTGACGGCCAGAATGCCAGTGGGCAATCCCGGTTATTGATTAGTTTTCTTCTAAACACTACGACTGGTCCTGCTCGTACACGTTACACGGAGAAAACTGGTGGCAGCGGTGGGATCTGGCCTGATCTACAACAGAAGAGAACAACCGACTACTAGAGATGACCGACAGCCACGCCCTGCTGACAACTCCATTACCCATGAGTTCCCTAGCAACACCGAGGCGTACGAACATAGCGGGTCTACGAGCTATCCTACAGGGGAGGGAGCGATTGAGGACGGGATTGCCTGGTTCAGCGACATCGGCGACGACAGGAGACGGGAGTCCGGAGGGAGCACCGTCCGAGATGTCAACGCCCGCCATCGTCGAGACTGAGACTTCGTCGACTATCCGAACGCTACTAGAGGGCCTCAAGAGCATACAGGCAGAGATGCAGACGATGCGGGCGACCTTCAATCAGACGATGATGGGAGCCCCAGCGCACACGTCCACGCCCAGGGCCGAAGAGGGTACTACCAGAACCCCCATAGACCAGCCTGTACGGGAACAGACGATTTGCGACCGGGTCGCAGAAGTGCGCCTTTCAGCGGCTGACACTAGTGGGACGGCCACCGTTACGACCATCCCTGTTTCCCGTAAGACGTTGGTTAAGGCTTCGACCTACGATGGAAGTACGCCCTGGAGAGATCACCTGGTACATTTTGAATATTGCGCAGCCTTAAACCAGTGGACGCTGGAAGAGAAGGGACAGCACTTGGCCGTATCCCTGCGGGGGCCAGCACAACAGGTTCTCTCTAGTCTGAAGATGAAACCAGGGGAAGCAAATTTCGTCTGCCTACGTGATGCCTTGGAGAGACGCTTCGCTCCGCCTAACCAAACAGAGCTGTATAAGTCCAAGCTGAAGTCCAGGCGACGACTGAGGGGAGAGGATCTACCCGAACTGGGCCAAGCTCTGGTGAGACTCAGCCAGATGGCCTACCCAGACGCCGGCGATGAGGTCCAAGACACCCTGGCCCGTGACCAATTCTTTCAGGCGATTGAAGAAGACTTACGGTTCAAAGTCTGGCAGTGCCGCCCGAAGTCCCTAGACGAGGCTGTACATGCAGCAGTGGAAGTAGAGGCCTTCCAAGACGCCCAGCGTCGACGTCCCGACCCCACGGCAAGAGCCGCTGCAGGAGAAGCCATCCCGGCTGACGTTCCTGAGGATGATGAGGACGCGCAGGCCCGACTTCGAGCAGAGATTGCTACCCTGATGGAAGAATTTAAGAGGCGCTTCCCGGGACGGGGACGCTCAAGTTCAAGGCGGGGGCAGAGGACGGGACGACAACCACGACGGGGATGTTGGAGGTGCGGAGAAGACGGCCATTTTAGGGCGGCGTGCCCTAGACGTTCACCCTCCCCGCCCCCGAGGCGACCGCCCGGGTCCGGGGATCCACCAAAGCCCCAGGGACCCAAGCCTGCGCTTCATAACCAGGGAGAAGCGGGGATATACCTACCCGCGTCTATCGGGCCGGTGAAGTTGATGTGCTGTGTGGACTCCGGAGCATCTATCTCCTTGATCAGCCGCCGGATATGGGAACAGCTTGACCCAGATGTGAAACCAGTCCTTCGAGACTCCCGGTACAAGTCCATCAAGGTGGCTGACGGTTCCCATATGCCTTTGCTCGGAGAGGGAGACTTCAGGATATCGATCCAGGGGACGGTGTGGAAGCACACGCTGGTTGTGGGAGATCTGTCCATTGACGCAATCTTGGGGTACGACTTCCTGTATCGCCACGGCTGTATACTTGACGCAAGAGGCCATCGATTGAAGCTGGGAGGCAAGTACCTGCAATGCGAGGTCGTAGGAAGTTTCGATTGTTATCGTTTGGCCCTGGCTGAGACCATCACCATACCGCCTAGAACCCAGATGCTTGCCCCGGCCAGGGTGGAGGACGCACCGCCGGGGGAGATTGGACTAGTAGAGGGGGAGCTCGCATTTACGGAGAAGACCGGCCTAGTCCTGGCGAGAACACTCTCTCGAGTTGCATCTGATGGTAGTGTGCCTATTCGTATGCTGAACGCTTCCGATGAGTCCACAGTCATCCACGCTGGTACCTTCTGTGGTAGTATGTCCACACTGGGTGATGATCCGGAGGAGCCTACAGAGCCGAGGGCGCGGACGACGATCCTGCCGGCATATATGCGGCCGGCGTTGGAGAAGTCCAAGGATGGTCTGAGTGCAGCCCAGCTGAGGGAAGTTGAACAAATGCTGAATAGACACGCTGGTTTGTTTGCGGCCGATGACGATGACCTTGGACGTACGACCAGGGTGCAACATCAGATAAAGACGGGGAGTGCACCCCCGATTCGTATTCCACCTAGAAGACCGCCCCTTCATGCTCGATGGGAGATCGACAAGCAGGTCGACGAGATGTTACGACGAGGTGTGGTCGAGCCCTCCGAGGGACCGTGGTCGGCCCCTGTCGTCCTGGTGAAGAAGAAGGCCGGTAAATCTCGATTCTGCGTCGATTACCGGGCCCTGAATGACGTCACAGAGAAAGACGCATATCCTCTGCCGAGGATCGATGACAGTCTTGACGCACTGAACGGAGCCCAGTGGTGGTCTACCCTCGACTTGATGTCCGGATACTGGCAAGTCGAATTGGCGCCTGAAGATCGATGCAAGTCCGCGTTTTCCACCCGGAAAGGCCTGGACCAGTTCCGCGTTATGCCGTTCGGGCTGTGCAACGCCCCTGGAACCTTTGAACGCCTGATGGAAGCAGTATTGGCCGGTCTGCACTACGAGACGTGCCTCATTTACCTCGACGATATCATCGTGTTCGGGAAGACGTTCACCGAGATGCTGGCCAACCTGGAGGTGGTGTTCCAGAGACTACAACTCCATGGGCTTAAGTTGAAACCCTCCAAGTGTGTCATTGGCGCCCGGAAAGTCACCTACCTGGGACACGTCGTGTCCGGCGCCGGTATCGAGACGGAACCGGAGAAGGTCCAGGCTGTGAGAGACTGGCCCACCCCAGTCTCCCAGACCGAGGTACGGAGTTTCCTCGGATTGTGTAGCTATTATCGGAGGTTCGTCAAAGACTTTGCGACCGTGGCAGCGCCCCTGCATCAACTTACCCAGAAGGAGAAGAGCTTCGTGTGGACCGACGATTGTCAGGTCGCATTTGAGACCCTGAAGGAGAAGATGATAGCGGCGCCCATCCTGGCCATGCCTGACATGTCTAAACCGTTTATCCTGGACACGGATGCCAGCGGATGGGGCATCGGAGCCGTTCTGTCCCAAGAGATCGACGGACAGGAGAGGGTGGTGGCCTATGGCAGCAGGGTACTCACCAAGGCTGAGAAGGCATACTGCGTGACCAGGCGCGAACTCCTGGCGGTGGTCCACTTCATTAAGTCATGGCGGCACTACCTCTACGGGAAGAAGTTCCTACTGCGCACCGACCACGGATCCTTGACGTGGCTCATGAGATTCAAAGAGCCGGAGGGGCAACTCGCAAGGTGGATCCAAGCTCTGTCGACCTATCAATTCGACATCGTCCACCGACCAGGCCGTAAGCATCAGAATGCTGACGCGATGAGCAGACGTCCGTGCAAGCAGTGTGGTCGTTCCTCCAAGACCGAAGACGGGGAGACGGCGGCGGCCCGGGCTGTGACCATATCTCCACCCAACGAGGACTTCGCAGCGGCCCAAGCTGCAGACCCCGAGCTACTTCCGGTGATTGAATGGGTGAAGGCTGGTACCAGACCTCGGTGGGACCTGGTCTGTCAACACAGCGGGGTAACAAAAGCGCTGTGGGGAGCATACGACGCCTTGTCCCTGGAAGGAGACCTCCTGGTGCGACGTTGGTATGACTTGCGAGGCCGGGAGAAGGCCAAGTTACTGGTGGTCCCGCGGGCCCTGCAAAAGAGGATACTCAAGGAATGTCATGACAGCCCGACTGGAGGACACCTGGGGGTGTTCAAGACGTTGAGGAAGGTGCGACAAGCGTACGCCTGGGTTGGCCTGCAGCGTGACGTGCGACAGTGGTGCCGGAGCTGCGACACGTGCAGTCGGAGGAAGCAGGCCGGGAAGAAACCCCGAGGACAGCACCGCGGGATGATGACGGGATGCCCCGGAGAACGTATCGCCGTGGACTTGATGGGTCCTCTCTCCCTGACGACGAGAGGAAATCTGCATATTGTGGTCGTCTGTGACTATTTCACGAAGTGGGTGGAGGCTGCTGCGCTTCCGGACCAAGAAGCGGAGACGGTGGCCCAGGCTGTGATTGACCTGTATGTCAGCCGGTTCGGTGTTCCCTCCCTGATACACTCGGACCAGGGGCGGAACTTTGAGAGCAAAGTGTTCGAGGGGATGTGCCGGATCCTCGGCATGAAGAAGACGCGGACGACGGCGTACCATCCGCAGTCAAACGGCCAAGTTGAGAGGTTCAACAGGACTCTGGGTCAGATGCTTCATGCTAGTGCCGCCCGCCACCCCGACGATTGGGATGTGTATATTCCACTAACCCTGATGGCGTACCGTGCGGCCGCACACGAGACTACGGGGTATACGCCGAATATGATGACGTTTGGCCGGGAGGTGACTCTACCAGCTCACCTGACCGTTGGGGATCCCCCGAGTGAGAGAACGGAGCCCGTACCGTGGGTCGGGGACCTTCGTGACCACTTAGTCGACGTCCACGAGGATGCGAGGGAAAATAGTGGGAAGGCCCTGAGACGGCGGAAGCGCCTGTATAACCTGAAGGCCAAGGCGCAAAGATTCGGCCCCGGAGACCAGGTCTATCTGCATACCGTAGTGACCCGGCCAGGACAGATACGGAAGCTTCGAGACCGGTGGCTGGGACCGTTTGTGGTGGAGGCGGCATTGTCGGACGTTACCTACCGGATCCGGAGTGACGACGGGAGGCGACAGGTCGTCCATGTTGACCGGGTCAAACCATGTTATCCGCGGCTGGACGTGGAGGGTGACGATACACCGTCGGAGAGCGACAGTGACGATGGCGGCGCCCAGCAGGGGCCGGAAACGGCTCACGCAGAGCCTTACGCCGTGACCCACCCGGTAGCCGTGCAGCCACCCATAGGCCAGCCCCAGACGAGCCGGAGTGGACGCGTCATCCGACAGCCGGCCTGGCAGGCCGAGTTTGAGTTGGAACCGCGGGGGACGCCGGATAGCGAGGTGGAGGACGAACGCGAGGAAGTGGCTGAGGGTGAGGCAGCCCCCACGCACGCGACGACGAACCGCGGTCGGCGAGTGGTCAAGCCTCGCAGGTTGCACGACTACGTGCTGGCGTCCCAGCCCGTGTACCGTAAGAGGGGGGAAGCCCGACCCCTCCAACTAAGCAGGCAGCCCAGTGGACCTAATGTCGTGGGGCGGCTCTGCTAGCCGCCCATGTAATTCTGTGAAGGAAATCTGTGGACCTAATGTCGTGGTGGCCCGGCCAGACCGCCGGAGGGTGGCCACCTGGTAATTTCGCCGGCCCTGATGGCCCGTGATTGGCGAACAGTTTTGTTTAAATTGATTCGAACTGTACAACTGGACCCGTACGGCCATGACGAGGACGTCATGATTTGGAAAGGCGGGGGCAGTGTAACGGTTACCCGTTTGTGTAGGGAACAGTTTGAATCAGGAGCCGTGTGATACGTTGGAATGTGGAAGAACGACCTTGACCCATGTCGTCAGCGTCGAGCAAGGCAGATATCAGAAATGCATTCCCCCGTATTTCTCGCTTACCAAAACGAGATAGGAGTTGCCCTTTACGTGGAATTTTCTCTACAAATTATAGATTGGGGCGGCATGCTCATTTATGGACTATGCACTGTAATTTCGCTGTGGAAGACGATCTTCGGTTCGGTTTCGGTTGGGGCGAAACGTCTCCGTTCGTGAGGAAGCCTCCTGTGAGGACTTTTTGGGGGTGGAGAGTGCACACCCTATAAAAACTTGAGCTGACATTCCGATCGAGGACAGACCAGAAATAGAGGGCTGGAGAAACACGTCCAGGTACAGCCTGTAACTTATTGATTTTTGGCATAATTTACGGTTGGCGGTAAAGGCAGTTGTTTTGGCCTGGGAATCTAAAAGGTTATAAATCCTGTAGTTAGTGTAACCTGTGAAAACACGCCAATCCAATGAGAATTTGCCGGCTCGCATTTTCGGTGTGGAAACGTGTTTGTGGTTATACTATAGTTTAGGGAACACGTCCGACTGGCGTGTTGTATGTACATGTAGTTGGGGGTATTCTATAATACTGTAATGGGACATGCGTTTGCCTGTAGCACATTTAGGCAACTTGCATGGTCTAACTTCAGTATAAAATAGGGCTTTAGTGTCTATACCAGTAGGTTGATAATTTCGACAATATTGCTGTGCTATCTCGCTGCACTGGGACTTAAGCCACAATATTTGTTGATCTTCTTGACCGTGTAGCGGTATATGACCATAGTCAGGAGATTCCCTCCCTCCCCAGAAGTATACAACTGCACTAAATACCGAGATACATCAACCAAGTTTCTCCCTGCCATAATCCTACAACGTATCGTGGAGCCTGTTTATTCGTCGCCGACAGCCGGGCAACGCTTTACGGGACGGAAACGGTCGCAGTATTACAGCCGGCGGGGCGAGACAAGACACGGCGGGCGAGCCATTTTCGTCGGGAAACATCGATAAACTGGGCCGGGCGCTTTGGGAGCAGGAAAGGCCGCAAACAGTTACACGGACGGCGTATAGCTGGCCATAGACAAGTTACAGATGCAGCTTACAGATTCAACTGGAAGGACATGTGTCTTTATCACACATACGAGCAGATAAAGACGCACAGATCACAAACAGTACAGTACCAGTCCAGCCAGACTGATCACCATTATACCGTCGAGAAAGATACAGCACACAGAGCACACAAGAAACAAACAGAACACAGATTCCAGAGGAATATGTGTATTTATCACACATACAAGCAAATAAAGACACACAGGTTATAAGCGGTGCAGTACAAGCCCAGACATACAGCTCCCAAATTATACCGCAAAGAAACCTACAGAACACAGATTCTACAAGAAGGAGACGTGTATTTATCACACGTTCAATACAGACATCTACAGAACACAGATCTTACAAGAAGGAGACGTGTATTTGTCACACGTTAAATAAAGAAACACAGAGCACAGATTATACAGTCAAGAAAGCCACAGACCACAGATCCCACAGGGAGAATATGCGTATTTATCACGCATAAAGGCACGGTGCAGGTGGGCTCACTTTTACCGATGTAAAAGCGGAACAAGACATACAGATTCCAGTAGGATACGTGTATTTATCACACGTTACAGAAGGCGGGCTTCCTTTTACCGATGTAAAAGTGGTAACCAGGCTTACAGACTGAACGGTCAAGCCCAGGGCACAGACTACAACGGCAGTTTACAGACCGTACGATGTTTCATCGGTACCAGATGAAATAGTAATAGCACATTATATACCCATGTAATTGTCCTGACGGTCACGGAAGTGGGCGTGATACTTACCGGAGAGATCGTCGTGAAGTGTGTAGTCACAGGCCGGGGCTATAGACGGGTCGCAGCAGCCGTAAGGGTTGAGACGCCGGGCCATACTTACCTGTGCGGGAAGCAGACTGGTGAGCTGACAAGTTACGGTCAAGCTCCGACGACTGGGGGTGAAGTACACGCCGAGTTGCCACGTCTCTGGAGAGAGCGTCACCGCCGTGACGTTCCAACGACTGGGGGTCGTCTCTGGAGAGAGCGTTACCGCCGTAACGTTCCAACGGGCCGTGACGTTTCAGCGACTTGGTGCTATATCTGGAGGGAGTGTCACTGCCGTGACGTTCCAACGCCTGAGGGTATCTGTATATCGGGGAGAACGTTACCACCGTAGCGTTCCAACGGGCCTTGACGTTTCAACGCCTGGGCGACGTATCTGGAGAGAGCGTTATATCCTTAACGTTCCAACGACTGGGTGCCATCCCTGGAGAGAGCGTTATATCCATAACGTTCCAACGACGGAAGAGAAGGGCCAGCAGCCAGGCCGCCCTTATCCCCAGAAGAGAAGGGCCAGCAGCCAGGCCGCCCTTATCGCTCATTAAAGCACTATATTAACTATAAAGTTATATGCATACACTCTCATATATATATTATTGCCATATAACATCAAGCTTAAACTGCACACATTCTCTTCTATTGTCCACATATACACCAGGGATACGTTTAACTCTATATGCACACACCAAGTGTACGTATCCGTGAACCTTATGTGCACACACCAAGTGTACATATCCGTGAACCTTATGTGCACACACCAAGTGTACATATCCGTGAACCTTATGTGCACACACCAAGTGTACGTATCCGTGAACCTTATATGCACACCCCAAGTGTACGTATCCGTTAACTTGCGTGCACACATCACGTGTATATATACATCAAGTTTATTTGCATACACTCCCCTAGTGTCTGTACATATATGTAAATATCTTAACGTTACATCTCCTTAGACATTCTGTCTAAGCCACGTGGTTCTACGCTATTATTTGTAACCGCGTATACTATTTGTGCAGAATATACCATAATAGACCTTTACATCAGCGTCAGTCATCCTTGTAGGGTTGTGATCATCTCTTCGAGCCCCGGATCTCCACTAGTGAAGGGGTTAACGACGGTGACGGCCAGAATGCCAGTGGGCAATCCCGGTTATTGATTAGTTTTCTTCTAAACACTACGACTGGTCCTGCTCGTACACGTTACATATACATCCAGCTGATATTGTGTTTACTTTTCGCAAGTCTAAAACACAAAAAGTCTAAAGTTTTTCGAATAACGTTATCAAACAGCTCATCACTTCATTTACAAGCCAGGCTCATCCACTACCCGATAAAGGGTTCATCAATATGTGATACTTCTTAACTTATAGTATATATACTATTGTTTAACCATGTCAAATTATAGAAAATATGAAAAAAATAAGAAAAAATGGTTTCAAATTGTTTTTGTCAATATTTCAACTTTGTACAAAAATATATAGGAAGAGGGAAATGTCCGAAGGGGGAAATTTCCAGTATGCGGGGAGGACTGTGCGCGTCCGCAGTGGGAAATGTCATGGATTCAACAGAAATATAGGATTCCAGAAATAGCTACGTACATGCATTTACTTACTGTTCATATCAGGACTATTTTTACCACTTTGCTCAATCAATCAGTGTTTTGGGATGAAATGTCTCTGATGCAGAATAGTTTGAATGGTCAGTTTCGGTATATACACCGTGATAATAACGGAAACCGGTATTTATCGGTAATAATATTAAACTTATATTTAATATTTACTTATCTACTTTCACTGCCAGCAAACCGTGTATCTCTTCTTGTAATCGATGCCATACGCATATATTTAACTGAAGGTTTCACATGGAGACGAAATTATGTGCATCTGCTAAACTGGCGATAGGCGCACAGTTTGCAATGATTAATGGGAGATTACTCAAACTTTAAGCGGATTGAATGCCTTTGAGCAAGATTTATTTCCCCTGAATTTCACTCGCATACATTGGAAAAGGTTCCCAAAGAAGCTTCTTGAAAACACCCGCCCGGCCTACCGCAAGACGGTACATCTTCAGAAAATTTATGACCTATCCCAGGTTCTTAGCGTGACATGTACTTGATCAAGTCAGGGCATTTACAGCATTTCTGTTCTTCATTCACTACATAGTACTGTTTACACGCCCTATGATATGTACTTTTGTTGCTAACATTATGCAAGTTTTGTTGTTAAAAATATAAAACTGAACGTTGAACTTGTAGGCCTAGGCCTACTCGTTTGAAGCAGCAGGCATTATAAATTTAGTTGACCTAGATTCTGCATTGAAGATCAACCATTGAAACGCGGAAAACAACGAATTACGTCAATTATATCGTATTTTCGCCTGCATGTTGTCTGATCGTACTATTCTTGTTTATCTGATGATGCTAAACAATAAGTTTGGGATAGGTCATAAATTTTCTGAAGATGTACCATTTTGCCGGCCTACCGGTCGGTCTAATGGACAATGGCTGTGCACAAAAACGAACCAATCAGCGAGCCAGAAAAGCACCAATCAGATCGCCGTAGTTTTAGCTAATCGACAGCCTTCCCTCAGAAATTTGTCAGTGAAACGAACGACCCACAGACTTTAGACGAGGTTTCTAATTTAAGGCTTTGTATTCCCCTAAAATCTTTCCTGGAGAGAACTCAATTACTCTTTGACACTGAGAACGCTGGGCGTCGAAAAAAAGGGCTCGGAGCTATGTCAAGGGCTCGGAGCTATGTCAAGAGTTCGGAGCTATTACAGTCGGCGTCAAATTACTGCAGGTCAGTGACTAATATTATATGGACACTTTTTGCACATAAAAATATACAATTTCCGTAACAACCTATTCTTTCGTAGCCCAAATAGATATACGTGTTTGTTGGCAGACAATTTTCCGTTGGTAAATAGTACAAATGACCAGTGTACACATGGCAGTGTGACTAACGTCACAGGACCTACGAAGTAGGGTAGGAATGAGGACTCCAACACCCACTGAACCCTTGGAAATTCCCCCGCTCCAAGTTGGAATCCTGCCTATATTAATATGGGCACAGCCAAAGTCAGAATCACCAGTGATTTTTATCAAAAATCACCAGAAATTTTCATCAAAAGTAGGTCAGCTGGTAACAGTTCCCTAATGCACCTTCATGCAAAAATCGAGGTTCTAATGTCAACGGTTCTCCATATTTTGTCAACGAAAGGATTCTGATGGACTCACTCACTCACTCACCGACTACCGGACAATTTGTAGATGGTAGCCTACTTCGTAGGAATTTCAAGTCATTTCGAGTTCCTCGCCTTTCAGATTCATATTGCTGTAGATATTTTAATTCCGTGACAATAGACTGGGGCGTTCCGAGGGAATTTTTTATTTTTGGTCATGCCGAGAACATTGTCGTTAACTTTTTTGGATTTGGAACATGAATACATATAGAATTAATCATGACTGATGATTCAAGCGACTAATTTCATTAACAAGTGATGGCATAACCGGCATCCGAAATTTTGGGCTGGATATCAGCATATGAGGGCAGATTACCCCGATATAGCACATCGAATATCCGTACACATTCGTCAATTTATCTGTGTATTCGAGAAAATATATCGTTCCCACATCTGTTTATCATTAATGCAAATTTTATAATATAAATCGAGATATTTTATACCAGAACTATTTTTTTTTTTTTTTTTTTTTTTTTTTTTTTACCGTGCTGGGACAATTGCAAACTTCGCTTGCGCAGGACCAG
This sequence comes from Hanleya hanleyi, assembly GCA_036873755.1. Taxonomy (NCBI): domain Eukaryota; kingdom Metazoa; phylum Mollusca; class Polyplacophora; order Lepidopleurida; family Hanleyidae; genus Hanleya; species Hanleya hanleyi. The sequence continues at coordinate 300,702 of JAVTVY010054482.1, read as the reverse complement.
TCACGAGTCGACTTTCACCAAGTGCGTGAACGGTAGCAACAAGCACAGGCAACACGTGAAAATCGAGACCAAAACGCTCTCCTTCACTGTCGGGTACTGTATTTTTTTGACGAACAGAAATAGAGAAAACGCCCGGAGAATACGGCGATGTTTGCGAAATATTGGAGCTAACGTTGTATTCACCACACAAAATCTGACTTACATGTATGAATAGCTATTGAACATTTCCATATGGAGTGAATGATGTGATATGCTTTCTCATGAGTCTTGAAAAAACATCCAGACAAACTGTTTGGAACTCAAACAGTTAGCTAGTTTATTGTGTAACTGGAGGAACCGTATGTATGTGATTGGTAAAAAGGGTTTTTTTTCGGTCTGATAGTTTGACGATAAGTTTCAGCCAATCACTATTAATGTTTCCTTCAGTATCCTCCAGGATCCATGGATAATGAAGTTTTTGGTTATTTTTTTGTTATGGTGATGCTATTTGCGTTTTTTAATGTTATCATACAGACCGGTGTAGTTTAAATCGTTGTTTCAAATTCTCATTTCAGGCACAAACAGTAGTTCGTCTGATAAGGCCAGACCTGCATTATGGAGGATGATCATTAGTTGCATTATGGAGAATGGTCAGTAGTTGCATTATGGAGGATGATCAGTAGTTGCATTATGGAGGATGATCAGTAGCGGCGTTATGGAGGATGATCAGTAGTGCCATTATGGAGGATGATCAGTAGTGGCATTATGGAGGATGATCAGTAGTTGCATTTTGGAGGATGATCAGTAGTTGCATTATGGAGGATGATCAGTAGTGGCGTTATGGAGGATGATCAGTAGTGGCATTATGGAGGATGATCAGTAGTTGCGTTATGGAGGATGATCAGTAGTGACGTTATGGAGGATGATCAGTAGTTGCGTTATGGAGGATGATCAGTAGTGACGTTATGGAGGATGATCAGTAGTGGCATTATGGAGGATGATCAGTAGTTGCATTATGGAGGATGATCAGTAGTGACGTTATGGAGGATGATCAGTACTAGCATTATGGAGGATGATCAGTAGTGGCATTATGGAGGATGATCAGTAGTGGCATTATGGAGGATGATCAGTAGTGACGTTATGGAGGATGATCAGTAGTGGCATTATGGAAGATGATCAGTAGTGACGTTATGGAGGATGATCAGTAGTGACGTTATGGAGGATGATCAGTAGTGACGTTATGGAGGATGATCAGTAGTGGCATTATGGAGGATGATCAGTAGTGACGTTATGGAGGATGATCAGTAGTGGCATTATGGAGGATGATCAGCAGTGACGTTATGGAGGATGATCAGTATTGGCATTATGGAGGATGATCAGTAGTGACGTTATGGAGGATGATCAGTAGTGACGTTATGGAGGATGATCAGTAGTGACGTTATGGAGGATGATCAGTAGTGGCGCTATGGAGTATGATCAGTACTAGCATTATGGAGGATGATCAGTACTAGCATTATGAGGGATGATCGGTAGTTGCCTTATGGGGGATGATTAATAGTGGCATTATGGAGGATGATCAGTAGTGACGTTATGGAGGATGATCAGTAGTGGTATTATGGAAGATGATCAGTAGTGACGTTATGGAGGATGATCAGTAGTGACGTTATGGAGGATGATCAGTAGTGACGTTATGGAGGATGATCAGTAGTGACGTTATGGAGGATGATCAGTTGTAGCATTATGGAGGATGATCAGTAGTGACGTTATGGAGGATGATCAGTACTAGCATTATGGAGGATGATCAGTAGTGACGTTATGGAGGATGATCAGTTGTAGCATTATGGGGGATGATCAGCAGTGGCGTTATGGAGGATGATCAGTAGTTGCATTATGGGGAATTATCAGTAGTGGCATTATGGAGGAAGATCAGTAGTGACGTTATGGAGGATGATCAGTAGTAGCAATGTGGAGGATGATCAGTAGTGGCATTATGGAGGATGATCAGTAGTAGCATCATGGAGGATGATCAGTAGTCACGTTATGGAGGATGATCAGTAATGGCATTATGGAGGATGATCAGTAGTGACGTTAAGGAGGATGATCAGTAATGGCATTATGGAGGATGATCAGTAATGACGTTAAGGAGGATGATCAGTAGTGGCATTATGGAGGATGATCAGTAGTTGCATTATGGGGAATGATCAGTAGTGACGTCATCGAGGATGATCAGTAGTGACGTTATGGAGGATGATCAGTAGTGACGTTATGGAGGATGGTCAGTAGTGACGTTATGGAGTATGATCAGATGTGACAATGTGGAGGAGGATCAATAGTGGCATTATGGGGGATGGTCAGTAGTTGCATTATGGGGAATGATCAGTAGTGACGTTATGGAGGATGATCAAGTAGTGACGTTATGGAGGATGATAAGTAGTGGCATTATGGAGGATGATCAGTAGTGGCATTATGGAGGATGATCAGTAGTGACATTATGGAGGATGATCAGTAGTGGCGTTATGGAGGATGATCAGTAGTGGCATTATGGAGGATGATCAGTAGTGGCATTATGGAGGATGATCAGTAGTGACGTTATGGAGGATGATCAGTAGTAGCATTATGGGGATGATCAGTAGTGGAATTATGGAGGATGATCAGTAGTGACGTTATGGAGGATGATCAGTAGTGGCATTATGGAGGATGATCAGTAGTGACGTTATGGAGGATGATCAGTTGTAGCATTATGGGGGATGATCAGCAGTGGCGTTATGGAGGATGATCAGTAGTTGCATTATGGGGAATTATCAGTAGTGGCATTATGGAGGATGGTCAGTAGTGACGTTATGGAGGATGATCACTAGTAGCATTATGGGGGATGATCAGTAATGACGTTATGGAGGATGATCAGTAGTGGCATTATGGAGGATGATCAGTAGTGGCATCATGGAGGATGATCAGTAGTGACGTTATGGAGGATGATCATTAATGGCATTATGGAGGATGATCAGTAGTGACGTTAAGGAGGATGATCAGTAGTGGCATTATGGAGGATGATCAGTAGTTGCATTATGGGGAATGATCAGTAGTGACGTTATGGAGGATGATCAGTAGTGACGTTATGGAGGATGATCAGTAGTGACGTTATGGAGTATGATCAGAGGTGACGTTATGGAGTATGATCAGTAGTGACGTTATGGAGGATGATCAGTAGTGACGTTATGGAGGATGATCAGTAGTCACGTTATGGAGTATGATCAGAGGTGACGTTATGGAGTATGATCGGCTTTGACGTTATGGAGATGATCAGTAGCGACGTTATGGAGATGATCAGTAGTCACGTTATGGAGTATGATCAGAGGTGACAAAGTGGAGGACGATCAATAGTGGCATTATGGGGGATGGTCGGTAGTTGCATTATGGGGGAATGATCAGTAGTGACATTATGGAGGAAGTGATCAGTAGTGACAATTGCGAAGGATAATCAGTAGTGATGACATTATGGAGGATGGTCAGTAGTTGCATTATGGGGAATGATCAGTAGTGACGTTATGGAGGATGATCAGTAGTGACGTTATGGAGGATAATCAGTAGTGACATTATGGGATGGTCAGTAGTGCATTATGGGGAATGATCAGTAGTGACGTTATGGAGGATGATCAAGTAGTGACGTTATATCTTTTATATAGCTTTTCCATTGTTTATCTGTACGTTATATGCTGAGGTTCACCTGCATGCCTCGTTGAGTTTGCGCAAAACTATTGGGTTAATATTTTCATGATTAAGGGGGTTTCAATATATCGTTTCGTACGAAACTGATTCTCTCACATTATTCTAATTGTATTCAAGTGTCCTGTGTATTTACTTCATTAACAAAAATCCAATATTTCAAGGACATAAAAGGGGATCTTTAAATTGGGAGAGTCAATCAGAAAATTTGTTCCTAAAAAATAAAATAAGAATCGGAACTCTTTGAAAGCAAAGCTATGCATTTGAAACATTGTTCGTCGAAAGACGACCACTCCCTCATCAAGAACCTCCTATAGTTAACACGTTGCAGAATGTACGTATTATCTTTTGAGCTATAACATATTATAATAGTTTTAACTGATTGATCAGTCCGTTGCTGTAATATTGAAGAGCACTGAGATAAATCATGTCCAGGAGATTTGATTCATTGCGATTTCTGATACGAAGAATGTTGAAATCCAACGAACTTCGAAGTCGAGCAATTCTCGGAGTATTTCTGATTTTCGTATTTATCTGTGGATTGTTTTTCATGTTGAATGATCCGCAACCAGGTACCAGCAAAAGAGACTATAACGAAAACGAGAACTCGGGAACTTTTCAGAAACACCCTAGACCACCGCACGTGAAACTAAACGGCGATGCCGCCGAGAGGGATGTAATTTTGAACGAAGACAATGCAAGTGATTCTGATGACGACCAGGAGGAGAACATTAAGGTTGAAGATGAAGAAGATCCAGAAAAAAATCTCGTCGCTAAGGATAAAGACGAAGATGATCCAAAGAAAAGTCTCGTCGCTATTAAGGACGAAGACGAAGATGATGCAGAGAAAATTTTCGTGGGTATTAAGGACCATCAGTTACCTTTCAAACAACTGTCGCTAGAACCTCGCCTGACTCCCTGTACGGACAGACGAGTAGATCTTCTGATTATTGTATTCACTCGACCAGAAAACTCTCATCAGCGGAAAGCCATACGCAAAACTTGGGGCGGTGGCAATTCTGGGTCGGTCGAACAAAATACGAATATTACTAAATGCATTACGGTGTTCGTGGTTGGGAAATCTTTCTCACAGCACGATGATACCATCGAGAGAGAAAGTGTTAAGCACGGAGACATACTTCAAGGCGGGTTTGAAGAAATCGGACAACATAGTTCCCAGAAGGTTATATTGGCTTTAACGTGGATATCAGGATTACATGATCTGTGCAGGCCGAAACTTGTGTTGAAAACTTCGGATAATATATTTCTGAATATTCCCCTCATTATGCAGTGGATTGAGAAGAATATTAAACAGGCGTACGACGTTTACTTGGGCAAACTACTGCGGAGGGATACACCAAACCGGAACCGGAATCACCCCCACCACGTGCCGGAATTCATTTATCCAAAAACGCATTTTCCCGACCTGATTCAAGGTCCGTTATACCTATTCTCCTATGACGTTGTCTTGAAGCTCTTAGCAGTCATGCCAAAAGTTAACCGCCTTCCCCTGGAGGACGCATATGTTGGAGTGCTGGCGGCAAAAGCCGGAGTTTTCCCAAGACACGACGATCGGTTCAATTTAGTTAAACTGACAACCAACGACTGTGTGAATATTAAGCGGCTATTTGTGTATGACGTCATGGCCAACGATCATGTCGTGCTAAATAAGCAGATTGAACAAAAAAATATTCTTCGCCACTGTCAAGGGATAAAGGAACGACGTATTGGCGATCTTTGACAGCCAATGGGGGGCTTACGCAATACGATGTAACCAATCAACGGCAATGGTTTTCCCTAGACTTGTTACCTCACTTGTTTGTCGATACAATAGACTCGTTCTCGACTGCTCGGCCTATTCCGTCGAAGTTATATAGTACCTCGCACATTAGCGGTGTAACGATTTTACAGCCCTCAGCTGTAAACCGTGACCCGCCGCTCGTGAGGCACATCACATGATATATGATGTGTTTCAGCTCACATAGTCCTCGTTGTATTTCTCCCTTTTCAGGAGATAAAATATATATCCAAAATGAAATGGATTTTCCCTTGATTCTACTCGCGAGGGATCTTTTCTAATTTGAGATGCTTCTCGTGCATGGTTTTTCTTCTCGAGCTGATCTCCATGCTAACGGAAGTAATGCAGCGGACATGCGCTGTTCGGAGTTTCGGCGTGTTACTTTGCTTTCAACATGGATGCCAATATGGAGTCCTAGCAGTGCGATGCGAGGTACTAATGTCCTACATTATCCGAAGCCGTGTCAAGTGAAAGTATACCGGCATCTTCGGTTCAAAATTCTGATTGAATCTAGACTCATTCTCCGCGTTGCGGAATGTATCGGGTCCGAAAAAACACCCACAGACCAGGAGAATGAACGATCATGGTCCAGTAATAACCAGATGAGGCTGCTGAAATTATAAGCCAATAGCATTTGAATTCGAATTCAGCCCGTATCTTCGGCGAAACGAATGCTGGGCTGTTACCTGCCTACTGTATGGGCAAAACAGGCGAGGCATACAGCCAGTCTGTGGTTTTCATTTCCTTTTTGCTATTTTACACCTTTCTGAAACCAGTTAACCAATCAATATCCAGAACGGGTACTTCCATTTCATCCAGTACCTATATTGTGCAAGTCTCCCATTGCCACTTCGATAAGGAATACAATGCATTAATAGTTTTTCCCCAAAGTTCCAACCTTAGCATTTATTTGTTGCTTACAATAGAAAATCTGTTAGTGGCGTTATCTTCATCATGATCAGTCAGTATGACTAGCAATAATCCGTTTCGTTCATGGAACTGCGGTCTGAGATACGTCACTGGATTTATTTTACAGTTGCATTGCGCATGCGCTGGAGTTTGTCGACAGAAGGCGGTGCTATGCTCATTTAAAAACACGACTTTGCTGTGCGCGTCATCATATTGTGTTGTTTGTTCCTGCGCGTGAGATTGTGCACGCCTTCGCCATGGAGACGATATTCATTGGTTGATCCAGTTATTGCACTTGTATATAGCTAAGATGGTGATGGTCAGCGTCCAAGCCTCATTCCGATATATTTGCTATGGATGTTTTGTAGCAAATACTAATGACACAATTGTCGCAATTACGACAATAGTGTCATTAGCAGTTGTCAGGTCGCCAGCTACGCAATTGTGACAATCGCAGGTGACTCTGTCACACAGAAAATTGGGAGCGAACATGTTGACGGTTATTATCACAACTGGGAACCAGTAATTATTTGAGGCAAAAATATATCACACATGATGTATGACTAAATCTTTGATATACTTGCAGTAGCAACCACTAATGACACAATTGTCGTAATTGCGTCATTAGTGCTCGATTCTGCATGCACAGTCGCCAGCTAATGTCGCAGTTGCGACAATAGCGTTTGACTCTGCATGCAGTCGCCTGCTTGTGACCCAATTACGACATTAGATGGCGACCTGACAACTGCTAATGGCCCATTTGTGTCATCATCAGTTGCTACAATGCTTCAAATGACCAATCTGTATGTCAAGCTGGCCGAACACTGTCAAATATCTATGGTCGTTCAACGTATGTGTATTGCTTCATCCATGATAGAAATATATGCATAAATCAAATGAAAATTTGAAACTAGTACCTGCTTCGAGCAGACTTCTCCATTCAGACTTTCAATTCGAAGTGTGCCGAAGAAGTCGGCTTGTGTATGGAGATGGCATCACCAGAGTATCACCCGATGTGGGTGGTGACGCAATCAGTTCATCAATCAGTTGCATAATATACCTTACCGCATGATAGCGGTATCGTACACATTGTGAACAGATGGACGTTACGGTGTTCTTAGATTGAAGAGATCGATGCTTGGCTTGCATTAGAATTGAAGCTAACCATTACACAATATTATCTGCCTCGAAAGCAGCGGCAGGTGGCGCGTGGCTCCCCGCATGATTTGTGGTGCATTTTCTTCGTGTGCTTCCTATCTCTTCAGCGTTTTTCTAAAGCATTTTTTAACTATATCGATAACCATTATAGTAAATATGGTCAGTTGCTTATATTTTTTTTTTTTTTTTTTTGCAACTTCAGGTCGAAAATAGTTCTCACTGATTAAAAATATTCCTTACGTTGCAGAGATAAGGAAGAACGCACCTAACCGCTGGGACGCACAAGTCAATGCACCTGCCGTGGCTATCGGGACAGATATATTATCAAAGGATGAATTTCATTTTTGTCCAACTCAGAGACTACAGTCTAGGAGTGAAAAAAATAAAAGCCGTCTGTGACGTCGATAGTTTAAAGAACTAATGAGTTTTGAAAAGCACTTAATTTACAATGATGAAGTTTAGTCTTTGAAATGTGTTACAGTGTGGTTTTCATCGAAACGCTGAACCCGTATAATAATATACATATGTACATAGATGCTCATTGGGAAATGTGGCATCAAATAGCCACGTCGAACGTTTAAATATGACTTTTGGTCGTTCTCAGATATGATATGTATATGTTTGTAGTAAATCCCAAATATATCTAAAATACAACGTAAGGGAAATATTCGGTTAGTTCTAGTTGGAGACTGTCGACATTGAGATCTATAAATTGAGACACGCATGATTGCGTATATGTAATTATTGTTTCAGGTTACTCACACACACTCTCAAAATGAAAATGTTGTATTCAACGTTATAAATGTCCAATTATAAATGTCCGAGGAGTGACAATACTATATAAAGTGTTCTATGTGTAACACTTTCAAAAAGTGTTGAAAAAAGTGTTATATCCAACATTACAGTGCTGTATCAGAAGCAATACAACACCTTAGAAGTGTCAGCATTGTAAATTGTTAAATTGCTCCTGGTACAGCAATATAATGTTGAATATAACACTTCGTTCAACACTTTCTAAGAGTGATACAAATACAACCCTTTATATAATGTCACTCCTCGGATATTTATAATGTTAAACAAACAAATGAACCATAATATGGAAAGATTCGCCAATCCATAAAAGTTCATTTCAAAATAGAAATTTTCCAAATTTCGTTAAATTCAAAAAGCTCGGCGGAATGCAGATTTTTTGGAATAACTTGTCATTACGAATTTTTCGGAGCATGAAACTCTTAAGGCGACTAATTGGGCAACAACTGGACCTATTTGATCTAGAAACGCCCGCATACAAAATTATATTTTCGCCAAAAATACACTATATTCAAGTTTTCATTGTTCACAGATTTTGATTAAAACCGTACGAGAAGTGATTGTCTGTGTGCGGAAGCCTCAAACCGAAATTCTTAATACAAAAATTCACAGTTCATAGCTTGAATTTAAACATATTCGTTAAAAAACCGTAACATGGGCGGGTATACCTTTTACTCTACCTGTTAACTGGGTTAAGCCCAATTGACAGTTTCATTGAATAAAATTACGTACAAAATAAATGTGAAATTATATTTTATCCATATTTCTTCTTTCAATATCTTCCTCTAGTCTAGACTGACAAGTGGATGAAATTGGATGACCATACTCTAAGCCATTGGGAGAAAATCGTCAAAGGGGTGGGAAATTATGAAAATTTGCCTAAGATTTTATGTTGTACGTGGATCTGTTTATAATTGAAGAACTTTTGAAAATTGTATCTTGGAAATGAACTTTTATGGATTGGCGAATCTTTCCATATTATGGCTCATTTGATGGTCTAGATAACTTGAATATTAAAATTCGGAAAAGTGTCAAAATCTGACGATTTATTGTTTTTTGGGAAAAAAATAATTTCATGAAACTGGTGAACCAAAATGAGGTTTAAAAGTCACAGGGGTGAATTCATGCCTAATGACATGTCTGGATACTTCTGTGTACTATGAGCGTATATTTTATGAAGATATTATTTTGCCGAACTGTTGGCTTTTCCCCTACTGGTTAAGTATAGGAACCCCAAAGGTAGTGTCAAGCAATAGCAATGGGCCACTATTTTCCCCCATGTACCTACAGGTGAAAATATCCTTTGCAGTATAAATTTTTCCTTTCATATTCCTGTATTTCTCGGTTGAATTCGACTTTACAATTGGGATATTATCCCTCCGGTTGTATTGTGTGATACTTGTAGATCAATTTAGCGGTGCATTTTCTTATTCTATGGGTTCTTATACTTAACTGGGTTCAAATTATACTTTTCTAAACTTGCCAAACGAAGGTACTTGGCAGTATTTGGAAGCCATGTAAGTTAGGTTTTGAGATTATACTGTCTATTCTTTAAGAACGAGTGCGAGAATGGCTTAATTTGGATGATCACGGGGTGCCACGGAGTGAAAGAGAATTGGTCGACAACGGTAATTACGAGTCTGAAGAAACTCGCATGGATTAGAATAATCATACCCAAGCCTAGCTACCCGAGTTTAGTAATAACCACAGCCAAGGTATGATAACTCCAAGCCATATCAAGTGACACTAAGAGTATGTAACCGCGGATATATAAAGAGCGCGAATGTTGAACGTACTCATTATAAAGGCAGACCGTTCTTGTCCTTCAAACCTCTCATGAGTTTTCATCAAATTTCACCCAAATTATCCCTATTTGGAAAGCGAACATGTTCCGGGTCGACTCCGGCGATGGACTTTGCTACTCAGTCTTAGCAGACGACCAAGACACCTTTAGAGTGTCCGTTTTCGGTGACGATATTGCCGAGGACATCGTTTCAATGCAGATTGTCTCTGATGAAGATACCTCTAATGAAACCAATTTTCAGGACAACAGAAATGATGATGGCAATGTAGAATTCAAAAATACCCAAGAAATCTGCGAGGGTCTAAGATTTATTCTTGGGATGCCCGAACTGTGCGACGTCGAATTCCTAGTTGGCAAGGATAGAACCCCAGTGTACGCAGTCAAAGCCATCTTAGCGACCAGAAGCCGAGTTTTCTACGATATAATTCATTCTCACCAAAATTTGGGTGATATACGTTCATCAACGCCGCCGAGAAGTAACAGTCTGTTGTGGAAGATAAAACAGTTCCGAAGGAGAAGAAGCGAGTCTTCGATAGAATCTTGCGGCAGACCGAAAGCGACAACATCGAACCTTGGTAAGCTTTCCATCACGGTGGAGCATTTTGATGCTGACTGTTTCCGACGTCTCGTGCTGTACCTCCACGGCGGAAGCGTGAATGTCGACATTACATCAGTTGTTGGTGTGATGAACGCTGCCGATCTCTACGGTTTGGTGGATCTGCGTGACGCATGTTTCAACCTTTCCGGACGCTTTATCCACGTGAAGACCGTTCTGCCTCTGCTTGTATCCACACAGTCCTACGATCAGTTCAGGTGGACCCAAATTCTCGTACGCAGTATTCTGAATTTTATATCTGAGAAAGCCCAAGACGTGTTGCTCACTCCGGAATTTGAGTTCCTTTCGAAGCAGTTTGCGATTCTGATTTTATTGAGTCCCGATCTTCAAGCGGAAGAAGAAACCAAATGGGACGCCGCGTTACAGTGGAGTAGACGACATTGTCACAAGCAGGATATCAAGTATTTCCGGAAAACCATCAGGATATTTCTTTCCAATATAGACTTTCGAAAAATATCCATATCCAAGTTACAGCGGGAAATCATTCCACTGAACGTCGTTTCTGATAACATCATCGCACGTGCTTTGGCTCGTGATTCTGAGTCTAAGCCGTTAGTTAGCTGGGAAGGTCAATTGAATGACCCCCCTCCCAAACCGCCACGAAAAATGAAACGACACAAATCTTTTCTATCTGCTGCCCTAAAATTTGCTCACATTGGTAGGTCAAAATGAGCCATTGCTTATAGAACAATTTTGACATTTTTGCGACACCAGAAGGAGGACATCTTCCCCAGGCGAGGCCAGTCCTACCGCGAAGCTGTACTCTTGGCATTCCCTAGGTTGGAGGGCTAGAGGCGGTATGTGTAGACCAATCAAACGTAATAACGTCCGTCCGACTTCTTGAAGTAAGCTAGGCAGCCGGCGGGTATGGTTTGTCTGTAGCGGCTTAACAAAACTTGCCGTGAGGGGCGCTATAATTCGTTCGGGACCACCGAACGGAAATCTACGAAGGGGACCGATTCTACGAACTATCTGCCACCGGACATCCTCGAGAAGTTGGGAATGGCTAGAATCGTGCCATGTAATGGGTGGTTTGCCTCTATAGGACCAAAGGATGGACAGAAGTGCTAGTCCTGTCAGTTGATTGGTTAACCGGGCCAAAATTGTTTGGATAATTTGTCGTGTGCAAGTGCCCCGTTGAAAGCATTTTTAGCAAGGTGGGAAGTAGACGCATTCGGAACTGCCGAGCGGAAATCTACGAAGGGAACCGATCGAGCGGTGGATATCTGCCAACGGAGATCCCCGAGAATTTGTGAATGAAGTACGACGATGAGGCCAGTCATGATGCCAGAACTACTTCAAAGCCACCCTGGAAATTCTGAGATGAACAATTTTTTGTTATGTATACCGATGACAATGAACCTACCACGCAAATATCTCATGCAAAAGAATCTTTTATCTGAAAATGTTTAGTGCTTAGTGTTAAGGTGCTCTAACGTGCTTAAAATATAATATTGTGTGACATACGAATTGTCTTATATATATATATATCTCAATGCTATGTGTACATTTGTAAATACGTCCTGGATCTGGTAACATTGTGATAACGATGGCTGCAAATTTTGTAATAAAATATTCCACGATACGCCAATTACTTCCACTGGATTACGATTTGTTTTACCAAAAGGATAGCTAGGCTATCAGGCTGCAGCGACGGAACACTGACAAACTGACTTGATGATTTCAGGTTATTTTGGCTTGATGATCATTGTATAATACGTCTTGAAGACAAGCCTGTGACGCCTTGATTTTATTAGATTTTCCGGTTTGGCAATGTTCCAGAAAACTTTCGAGACGTTCTGAAGAAAATGAAACTTTAACTTTTGGTGAACCATAAAGAACACGAACACTCCTAATCGCACACAAAAATGTCTTTTCTCTACTACTCCTCGACTGTGCATATCCCCAATCAACGTGGGCAGCAACCCCGTCTTATTCTACGTCATGGGAGCTTCAATACGACATCAAGCAGGCCACATATGGACACTTCACAACCAGGGAAATGGTGATAACTATCACCCCGAAAAGGTGATGAGTTAGAGACATCACCCTTTTTTATGATCACCTTTAAAAATGATTGGCAATCACCTCTGAAGAGTGATGAGCAATGATTGTAAATTTTGGGTCAGTCGTCCCCCTTAAAATGTGATGGCCGTCACCATTTAAAGGTGACGGCTCCAACTCCTCACCTTTTAAAGGTGATGATCAGGTTTGATCAGCATTATAGGGTGATGTGCCATCGCCTTTTTTCTGGCTTTGTTGGCTGTCCATATATCGAACAAGCAGTCTCATGCGCATCCGAAAATACCCTTTCTCTACCACTCCTTAACTGCGTATAAGCAACACGACATCGCCGCTTAACGTGAACTGTCCCATAGTCTTATTTCACACAACGGCGGTTTCAGTACGACACCGTGCACGCCACATTTGACCTATGATAACCCATAAATCGTCAAAACACTCCCAAGCGCATCCGGAAATGCATTCTCATTACTATAGTTATGGACTGTGGATGCACCCCGTGACCTCACCGCTCAACGAGGACAGCACCCTCGTCTTATTCTACACATCAAAAACTTCAATACATCATGCACGCGACATTAGGACCCATGGTGACCCGTAGATCGCCCAAACACTCCAAAGGGCATCCAAAAGTGCCTTATCTCTACTATTATTATATAATACAGTGTAAAACTCATACGGTAAAAGCGACTTATCCCACATACGTAGGCCTACATGGGATTGAGCGCATGCGACGCAGGCTAACCAACCACGACGGTAGAAACAAGCTGCGGGCTTCTTGCATTCCAGGAACCTTTCTCCCGCAGAGTCGTGGATATTTTTACTAAAATATCGATTAAAGTAGTGATTTAAATTATATGGGAAAAAGAATCCCACGTTAACTTGATCAAGGGATGAAAATCCCACTCTCGAGAAGGAAAATACATCACAACCTCTCCTGGCCTCTCCCTTTTAATTCTCGACTCCGCCTGCTACGCCATGATATCACCGCTCAAGCTGGATTGCGCCCCAATCTTATTATACAATACGATAGCTTCAATACGACCGATGATGGAACATATATCGCCCAAACCTTCTCATGCCCATCCGAAAATACCCTTTCTCAATTAATCTTCAACTGCTCACGAGCACCTCGACACCATCAGTCTTATCGTATATACCAAGAGAGGTACACCATGTACGCCACATTTGGACCCACGGTGACCCACTAATTTGCCGCATTTACGCCACTTTTTCTTCCGGACTATGCCTCCGCAAATGCCAAGAGATTTCCACTTTATATACTACTGGCGAATGGGAATATGCATGCGACAGAATAACCTAGGAATGTTTTGGATACTCTTAGTCATCTACATATGCAGGGGTGGCGGAAGCTCCTCGAGAATTGTGGTGGCGGGGTTAATCCAAGCACTTTATGCGAGGGTTCCAGTCGATTTCCGGCAATTTTACGTCTTTTTTTTTAACAAATTCCACTCTCTGAAATGAAGGTCACCTGGATAATTTGAAAATCTAAGTTCGCACTTTGACTCAGGGCTATTTCAAGGACATTCTGTGACGTGAATTAATACTACGAACGGGTTAATAACGAGAACTTTAATTATCTTGCATTATAATCGTCAGTTGTCGGTAATTGGAAGAAAGATCTTCTTGATATGATAGTCTGCAACTGAAATTGTCACCTCAGGATTTTGTAAGAAATGACATGCGGCGACATTAAAAGATTTGAACATGGGCGTCGCTAGGATTTTTCAAAGGGGGGTCGATTATCATAGCATTTTAGGCGAGGGTCCAGGGGACGCCTAGGCCCCGGAAGCTCCGGGGTCCTAGATCGCCGGAGATGCGTTCTGAGCGTTTTCCCGGAATTAAATCTGAACATAATGTATGCAGATTTAGGGTTATATTATATAGCGCTGGGACCTAGATGGCCCGAGATGCATTCTGAGCGATTTCCAACAATTAAACTAACACGTCATTTGTCAAATATCAGTATTATATTTTATTCTCTTGTCATCTTGAAAAGACAATAATAATGCTTTGGGGCGATATACCTTGTAGGCTAATCCAGTGGCGTCGGAACGTAATTGAAAGTGGGGGGCCACTATCACAGCCCAACAGGCGGGGGTCCATATCTTTCCATATTATGGTTCATTTGATGGTCTAGATAACTGGAATATTAAAATTCGGAAAAGTGTCAAAATCTGACGATTTATTGTTTTTGGGAAAAAATTAATTTCATGAAACTGGTGAACGAAAATGTGGTTTAAAAGTCACAGGGGTGAATTCATGCCTAATGACATGTCTGGATACTGTGTACTATAAGCGTATATTTTATGAAGATATTCTACACTATTTATTTTACCGAACTGTTGGCTTTTCCCCTACTGGTTAAGTATAGGAACCCCAAAGGTAGTGTCAAGCAATAGCAATGGGCCACTATTTTCCCCATGTACCTACAGGTGAAAATATCCTTTTCAGTATAAATTTTTCCTTTCATATTCCTGTATTTCTCGGTTGAATTAAGACTTTATAATTGGGATATTATCCCTCCGGTTGTATTGTTTGATACTTGTAGATCAATTTAGGGGTGCATTTTCTGATTCTATAGGTTCTTATACTTAACTGGGTTAAGCCTAATTGACAGTCTCATTGACCAAGATGACGTACAAAATAAAAATCAAAGTGTAAATGTGAAGTTATTGTTTTCATTTTTGTTTCCTTCGGTATCTTCCTTGTTTCTAGATTGACACGTGGGTGAATTTCAGGACTATACTCCTATAGTCTTTGGGAAGAAATCGACAGAAGACTGACAAGGGGTGGGAAATTTTTATTAATCACATTTTCGAGTATAAATCTCCCTTAACATGGATGGGTATATTGAACATATATCCAAAGTATATTGCGTTTATATTTTTTACCGTGGTTCAGGAGAATCTTTTGGAAAGGAGAATCACCAACAATGGATCTTATCAATTTGAATCAAATTATACTTTTCTAAACTTGCCAAACGAAGGTGCTTGGCAGTATTTGGAAGCCATGTAAGTTAGGTTTTGAGATTATACTGTCTAAACAATCTATTCTTTAAGAACGAGTGCGGGAATGGCTTAATTTGGATGATCACGGGGTGCCACGGAGTGAAAGAGAATTGGTCGACAACGGTAATTACGAGTCTGAAGAAACTCGCATGAATTAGAATAATCATACCCAAGCCTATAGCTACCCGAGTTTAGTAATAACCACAGCCAAGGTATGAGAACTCCAAGCCATATCAAGTGACACTAAGTATATGTAACCGCGGATTTATAAAGAGCGTGAATGTTGAACGTACTCATCATAAAGGCAGACCGTTCTTGTCCTTCAAACCTCTCACGAGTTTTCACCAAATTTCACCCAAATTATCCCTATTTGGAAAGCGAACATGTTCCGCGTCGACTCCGGCGATGGACTTTGCTACTCAGTCTTAGCAGACGATCAAGACACCTTTAGAGTGTCCGTTTCCGGTGACGATATTGCCGAGGACATCGTTTCAATGCAGATCGTCTCTGATGAAGATACCTCTAATGACACCAATTTTCAGGACAACAGAAATGATGATGGCAATGTAGAATTCAAAAATACCCAAGAAATCTGCGAGGGTCTGAGATTTATTCTTGGGATGCCCGAACTGTGCGACGTCGAATTCCTAGTTGGCAAGGATAGAACCCCAGTGTACGCAGTCAAAGCCATCTTAGCGACCAGAAGCCGAGTTTTCTACGATATAATTCATTCTCACCAGAATTTGGGTGATATACGTTCATCAACGCCGCCGAGAAGTAACAGTCTGTTGTGGAAGATAAAACAGTTCCGAAGGAGAAGAAGCGAGTCTTCGATAGAATCTTGCGGCAGACCGAAAGCGACAACATCGAACCTTGTTAAGCTTTCCATCACGGTGGAGCATTTTGATGCTGACTGTTTCCGACGTCTCGTGTTGTACCTCCACGGCGGAAGCGTGAATGTCGACATTACATCAGTTGTTGGTGTGATGAACGCTGCCGATCTCTACGGTTTGGTGGATCTGCGTGACGCATGTTTCAACCTTTCCGGACGCTTTATCAACGTGAAGACCGTTCTGCCTCTGCTTGTATCCACACAGTCCTACGCTCAGTTCAGGTGGACCCAAATTCTCGTACGCAGTATTCTGGATTTTATATCTGAGAAATCTCAAGACGTGTTGCTCACTCCGGAATTCGAGTTCCTTTCGAAGCAGTTTGCGATTCTGATTTTATTGAGTCTCGATCTCCAAGCGGAAGAAGAAACCAAATGGGACGCCGCGTTACAGTGGAGCAGACGACATTGTCACAAGCAGGATATCAAGTACTTCCGGAAAACCATCAGGATATTTCTGTCCAATATAGACTTTCAAAAAATATCCATATCCAAGTTACAGCGGGAAATCATTCCACTGAACGTCGTTTCTGATAACGTCATCGCACGTGCTTTGGCTCGTGATTCTGAGTCTAAGCCGTTAGTTAGCCGAGAAGGTCAATTGAATGACCCCCCTCACAAACCGCCACGAAAAATGAAACGACGCAAATCTTTTCTATCTGCTGCCCTGAAATTTGCTCACATTGGTAGGTCAAAATGAACCATTGCTTATAGAACAATTTTGACATTCTTGCGACACCAGAAGGGGGACATCTTCCCCAGGCGAGGCCAGTCCTACCGCGAAGCTGTACTCTTGGCATTCCCTAGGGTGGAGGGCTAGAGGCGATATGTGTAGACCAATCAAACGTAATAACGTCCGTCCGACTTCTTGAAGTAAGCTAAGGCAGCCGGCGGGTATGGTTTGTCTGTAGCGGCTTAACAGAACGTGACCTGCATAATCTAGTCTGGAAGATTCGTGTTGTTCTCTGAGTGGTCAGTTTGGATATTGATAACATGCTGACTTGCCGTGAGAGGCACTAGAATTCGTTCGGGACCACCAAACGGAAATCTACGAAGGGGACCGATTCTACGAACTATCTGCCACCGGACATCCTCGGAAAGTTGGGAATGGCTAGAATCGTGCCATGTAATGGGCATTCTCCCAACGTCAGAGTTTGTAACCTCCAAACCGTCCGTATATACGACAATAGGAGATATACAATCTGATGCCATGAGAATGTGTAATGGGTGGCTTGACTCTATAGGACCAGACGATGGACAGAAGTGCTAGTCCTGTCAGTTGATTGGTTGACCGGGTCAAAATTGACAAACAGGGAGTGGTAATCACAGAATCTGTTTGGATAATTTGTAGTGTGCAAGTCCCCCATTGAAAGCATTTTTAGCAAGGTGAGAAGTAGACGCATTCGGAACTGCCGAGCGGAAATCTACGAAGGGAACCGATCGGGCGGTTGATATCTGCCAACGGAGATCCCCGAGAATTTGCGAATGAAGTACGACGATGAGGCCAGTCATGATGCCAGAACTACTTCAAAGCCACCCTGGAATTCTGAGATGAACAATTCTTTTTTTTTATGTATATCGATGACAACGCAAATGTATACCTATCACGCAAATATCTCACGCAAAAGAATCTGTTATGTGAAAATGTTTAGTGCTTAGTGTTAAGGTGCTCTTACGTGCTTAAAATATAAGATTGTGTGACATACGAATTGTCTTATGTATTTCAATGCTATGTGTATATATGTAAATACGTCCTGGATCGTCTAACATTGTGATAACGATGGATGCAAATTTTGTAATAAAATAATCCACGATACACCAATTACTTCCGTTGAATTCTGATTTGTTTTACCGCTTTACCAAAAGGATAGCTAGGCAATCAGGCCGCTGCGACAGAACACTGACAAACTGACTTGATGATTTCAGGGTATTTTAGCTTTATGATCATGGTAGCCGGCATTTCAAGTCATATTTGGATGAGTGCGCAGGTGTTTTTGCCCAGGTATGACGTCACTTCCGGTTTATGCATAGGTCATGAGGAGGTGTGCGCAGGAGTGTTCTACGCAAGTGTATGGCGTCACTTCCGGTCTGCGTGAATCGGGCGTGACCTTGGGGATGTATTTCTCCGCGGTGATGCGGTCTGGCGGTGATGCGGTCTGCCTTCGCGGACAGAAATTAGTCCCAAATACGTGGGTTTTCGTGAGAATGTTCGGCAATCTTCAGGGGCGATATGGGCCCCTTGTGGACCGATTGGGTCGAGCGGGTGTCAAGGTGAAGCGCTCCTCCAGGGCTATCCAGTCATGGGTGGGTGCATGTAAAATTAGGATTTGTTCCGAAAATATAAAAAGCAGAACACGGACTTTACCCCTAAAATTGGGGAAAACTCCTATCAACCCTATCTCAAAGGGCTAACATCGGTCCCTGGCTTATCGGGTCCTGCTGAGAGAGGTAGGGTGGTGGAGTGGGTGTATGTAAATTTAGGATTTGTCTCGAAAATATAAAAAGCGGAACACGGACTTTACCCCTACAATAGGGGAAAACTCCTATCAACCCTATCTCAAAGGGCTAATATCGGTCCCCGGGCTTATGCATGTAAAATGAGGATTTATCCCCGAAAATATAAAAAGCGGAACACGGACTTTACCCCTACAATAGGGAAAAACTCCTATCAACCCTGTCTAGTGGGGGCTAATATCGGTCTCCGGGCTTATCGGGGCCTGTGCATGGGTGGGTGCATGTAAAATTAGGGTACTCATCTTACATCCGGGTTTTTCCATGTAGGTTACTGCGCAGGTCATGTGGTTTGGTGGGTCGTGTGCTACCTGTAACCATTTCGGTCATCTATACGCGGTAAGACTGACCCGGGGATCGTGTGTATCCATTTCAGACTACTTTCGGCAACTGCAAAAGGGGATTTCCAGAAATCAATTCCACGTGACTTCGTCAGCCAATCCGCTAAAGTCTACCGACTTAACCCCAACGTAACTGTTCAAAATTACAGATCTACCACACCTCTTGGATGATACGAAAGTTATTCAAACATATATATTTTGTAAGCCCAGGCAATATCTGTTTCCGAGGTATGTATGAAAACCTGTAATTTATCAGAGTTTTCGAGTCTGTTCTCCGCCGGATGAAGGCCGAACAGAATCCGGTAAAACACCGGATATCGCTCCGCGATAGTGGAGACACACGATTCGCAAGCCATCTTATGGATGGCGAAGTGTACGCAAATGGGTCGTGTGGTTTGGTGTGTGACGTCACCTCCGGTTTTCAGAATGACCAAAACAACTACCTCCGAACACAGAAGAGTTCCAATTTTTACTTAGACCTTAGACGTATGGAATGCATGTACTAGAACATCCGGGACCTCTTCAACATCCGGGGTTTCAACTTCCGGGTACTCTTCAACATCCTGGTTTCCCCCGACCCGGCCCGGCCCGGCCGCACGCCTGCGCGGGTTATCCGGGCGAGCGCGCGCAAGTTATCCGGACGAACGCCTGCGCGGCATCACCGGAAATGCGCGGGTGAATTTCGGGTCAAAAGGTCAAAGGTCCCCCTTCCGGCGATGTTCGGCCCTCTCCGGGCCAATAGATAGCCTTTATCCGCCCTCTCGAAGCACCCGAATCTACTAAATTTTTAAACTTATTTATCTAATTGTATTCTAGAAGCGAACTAAAAAATTCATCGTCTCGGCCCTTGGTTTATGGAGTTGTGCCCCTTTCCGGGTGTAATAATCTTGGATATGCTTGAATGTATTAACCAGTTATATCTGCTGAATAATGATATGCTGTAAAAAGGACAATTCTGAATGATTAATAAATATAGCCCAGTCCTGATCCAGGCCGTTTTTGAGCCCGTTATAACAGGTCCGGGCACCATGAATTCTTTTTTCCCCACTAAATCCCCTTTCTGAACAGGCTGAAACCAATACTAATGCAAGTACTGTTGCCAAATATTGAGGTCTCAGGCTGTATTTAGATGATTTAATACTCCCACAGCTTCCATGGGCTTTGACAGTCCCACATCGTGGCATATTTCACTCAATCTAATTAAAATTAAATCCTATCTGCTCCCCATTTGGATATGTCGCTTGTAGGATCTAACAGGCTTTCAGTAACTCGCGTTAACCAATCCCGGGAACGCTTCATAGTGCTTTGAAGGGAACATTGATGACAAAGAATTTTTGGTTGGCTCAGCCGAATTAGCCGGCTCACTGGCGGGGTGTCTTTTCATGTTGCCGCGGTCCCGACATTGTGTCACGATAATACGGTGTAGATATATGGACTGATCTTTGGTGTAAACATTGGGGTAAATGGACACAGTGAACGTATCGCCCCTCCCCGACTGCAAATGGATGAGTCCAGATGCGACCATGATGTCATAATGCTATTAAATATCCATGGTATCGGCGCTCAGAACACCAAATTCAATTGAAATACGTAAGATCCTATATAGCGACATGTACGATTGGGGAGCATTGATAGGATATTAATTTATTAAGATTGTATTTCACTATAACTTATCACACTCTGCGCCATGTATGGGTGCCCAAACTAAATATCTGGATCAGGCCCTGTTACGCCATAATATGTTGCACATTCTCAGCATATTTCTCAATTGCTCGGGGGAAGCCGAGAGGTTTTGTGAGACTCACCCTCAAGTTGTACTATCTTGGTGGCATTGGGTACTTCTTATCTTTTTCATTTCTTAGAAAGATCTTATATGTGTTTCTTCTACTACAAAACAGTGTTTGAATTTGTCTAACATCATCTACTGACAGAGCCGACGTTGGACACCATTTTAATATTTTACTTTCATCTCTCATAATTCCCGTTTGCTCCGATTTTTTACCAGCTTGATTAGTCAGTAGAGGTCAGATAATGACAAGAATGTAATGGCTATAGCGGATTCATTTTGTTTTTCTTTGCTCATCATGATTTTGAAATGTTGCTAATATCATTATTTCGATGACATGAAAAATGACAGATTTTGCTCCCTTTATATAAGAGAATATGCCATCTTTGTCTTGCATCAGATTGTAACTTTGTAGGGCATCATTATTGTATAATTTATTATACATGCAACTATTTGACCAGATAAGCTACAGGTATATAATATAATGTTCATGTCTCATTGAGGAATGTTTGGCATTTCTTTTGTCAT
The DNA here is from genome assembly GCA_036873755.1 of Hanleya hanleyi. Lineage (NCBI taxonomy): Eukaryota > Metazoa > Mollusca > Polyplacophora > Lepidopleurida > Hanleyidae > Hanleya > Hanleya hanleyi. The sequence continues at coordinate 278,796 of JAVTVY010054482.1, read as the reverse complement.
AGTTATTTGTTTCAAATTAGACAGGTCCCATCCAAGAAAAAACTAAAAAAAAATTCCTGTCAAAGTTTTCTCAGTGGTTCCATCATCCTTAGCATCTATGCCCTTTCAGTTTAGCTGATGGGTCACACTGGATTTGACCTGAAATCCAACATGGTCACCTTCATTCATTGAATCTCACATATTTCTGCTCGACATCAATTTTTTAACTATAAAATATGATTTTTTTCTGGTCATATGTGAGGGTATGCATAATTAGTTAATTTTGGAATGATTTGCAATTGGTCCCAATACCCAATATGGCCACCAAAATCCAAAATGGCCACCAAACCCTACTAAATCTCACTTGAACACTTTTCTTTGGCTGAAAAATCTGTGTTGTGGTCATGAACAACCTGTAACCATCTCGGTCATCTATACGCGGTAAGACTGACCCTGGGATCCTGTGTATCCATTTTTCAGCCTACTTTCGGCAACTGCGAGAGGAAATTTCCAGAAATCAATACCGCGTGACTTCGTCAGCCAATCAGCTAAAGTCTACCGACGTAACCCCAACGTAACTCACCATTTTCAAGTCATGTGATGTCCTACTTGCTCAAAATTTCAGATCCACCACACCTCTTGGATGATACGAAAGTTATACATACCTATATATTTTGTAAGCCCAGGCAATATCTGTTTCAGAAGTGGTATGAAAACCTGTAATTTATCAAATTTGTCGAGTCTGTTCTCCGCCGGATGAATGCCGAACAGAATCCGGTAAAGTACCGGATATCGCTCCGCAATAATGAAGACACACGATTCGCAAGCCATCTTATGGATGCGAAGTGTACGCAAATGGCAATGTATAACGCCGGAACTCCGAGCAGCGCATGTCAACTGTAGGACTTCCGTTGCCGTGGAGATCGGCTTGAGATGAAAAGTCAGGAGGAACACCTCAAATCAGGTGAGATCTTTGGGGATCAGATCCGAGGGAATATTAGTTTATTCAGCTATATATTTTATCTTCTGATGCGGGAGGAATACAACTGACTATCTGAGCGGACAAACATCCTATAGTACGGGCTGTGTCACACCTCCGGCGGATCACGGTCAACAGTTGAGAGCTGTAAAATGTCTACACCATTGATGCACGAGATCAGTTGATTTTCGACAATATCTGCCGGGCAGCCTCGAATACCTGTGAAACGTACACACTTAGTCACACCCATGATCCCCCGTGTGGCGCCTTTGCGTTTCATCGTGCGGGTATAGGGACTGTGCAAGAGTGTAGGCTGTTTGACTAGTGTCAGTGCCGCTTAGCAAGTCTACTGGCCAATGTAAGTAAACCAAGGTGGTATATCACGGAAATACCATCTAGATGTGACGCTATCAAATATTCGTGCGAACGTTTTGTCGATATTCTAGGAGATTCCCTAATAAGCCATTGACTACAAACATTTGGCATTGATTGACGTTTAGTTGACAGAGACAACTTACCGGCGGTCAATCTTTTGATATTTTCTACCGTCTGACAAAATCCTTTGAAGTTTACGCACGATGTCTAGAGGAGATTCACCATTTGGTTTAGGTTTCTGTTATCTATTCACGTGCTCCTGTTTGTAATTACAAGGGGCGTATATTTAGAGTTAATTCGCCCAGATAGCCACCTGATTGGCTAACAAATGTAGTTTGAAATTCGCACGGGATTTATATAGCGTTAATTTCAGATATAGTGTTCCGTGATATATATGTCTGAGTTTACTGAGTCTGGTCTGCTAGCTAGCTGACTGAATTGTAAGCATTTCATACACTGAGTGATAATAAGTAATGCATGTAAAAGAAAAGAAAAAAGACTGCAGTTTCATTTTCGAGTGCATGGAGATAAAAGTTTAATTCTTTATTCGATATAAAGCAGCGATTGTGTTACACAATTTGAAAAGTTACGTTAAATCGGAATCATTTGAGTTATCGCCCTTTGTTACTGTCGCCATCAAAGATCTTCCTGATCCAGCCATATTGGATCGCCGTCGAGTTATACTCCGTGACACGGTGCTATTGTACCTGTATGAATAAAAAATGTAAATGTATTTAATAATTGCTCCATGTATTTAATGTGCCCGATACAATAATATAACAAATAACGTGCATTATTTTTGGTGAACATGGTGAAAGGCGGGGTCGGGGCGTTTAGAGGCTTCTCAGTTTCAATGTCCCTGTAGGCGGGGAGGGGAGAGTGTAATGAAGATTAGATTCCACACTAATGGTCGAGGGGGAATCATAGTACCAGAATGGAGATCGACAGCTGCCACGCTAGGCGGCGCTAGTGCTCCAACAGGTAAAGAAGACGTGGCGTCATAAAACGAACAATTATAACGTCGTTACATTATGACGTTGCCTTTGTGACGTAAAAACGACATGCGCACGCGTCATTTACCTGTTGGTACACGTAGCCACCTAGCGTCTCACTCGAAAGAATATTTGAATTTCAAATTGATGAACATCATATTCTAATCACGTTGGCAGATCTCTGCATTATAGGGCGGAGGGCCCGCGTATACTTGTTAATTATATTTTCTTCTATCGAGGAAACTCGAAAATCGGTTTCATCGGCTGAAATGGAAAACGAAGAACAATTATCGGTGAAAATGTATTCTTCACCGTTTTTCATATCACAATGGTACATTACTATTTAGAATTTAGTAATACTTGATAACACGATATCTCTCGACAAAGTATAGCCAGGCTTTTCATATTTATACCACACATACAGCTGGCGATGTCTCATAATTCTATCCAAGATGACTGCCCTTGACCTATTTTCTCAAAGTGAAATATGATAAATGTAGACTCAATGTTGTCAACTCATTTCCTGAAGGATTAGAGCTATCTTTTCCAATAGCAAGCGCCCAATCTCACATTCAATACTCAGTCATCGTCCAGAACAGAATTTCCGAATCAATCTCCGAAAGACCTATTTTGTAAAACCGCACCAATTCCAAATGAATATGAAATAAAAACAATAAAAACATAAGATGGCTTCCTACAAGAGAGAATCATCCACTCTACAGATGCGCATGCTCATTGATCAGAATGTTATGAAACATGACTGACCTTGACCTATATTGAGCACTCTTGTACCAAAGTTGATTATGCAGAGATCAAGTACATTTGGCCCACAGGTCGGGAAAGGCGTAGGAAAATCGATACATGGGATAAAAAAAAATGAAGTAAAAAAAGGTCAACGGTCAAGGTCACTTTGACAAGTTCCATGTTTTGGACGGTACCAAACTGTTGGTATATCTTTACACAAGGAGCAGAAAAATCTATTTCCCGTTTGTCGTCAAAAGGTTAACGGTCAAGGATGTCTGTGCTAAAACTTTCTTTCAGGTGTGTGGAATGTGATCGAATTTCGGGTATACAGCAAAGGAGAAGTGGTGCTTACATAAGGAGAAGTGGTGCTTACGTAAGGAAAAGTGGTGATTAGCTTACATAAGGAGAAGTGGTGCTTACATAAGGAGAAGTGGTGCTTACATAAAGAGAAGTGGTGATTACATAAGGAGAAGTGGTGCTTACATAATGAGAAGTGGTGCTTACACAAGGAGATTTGGTGCTTACATAAGAAGTGGTGCTTACATAAGGAGAAGTGATGATTACATAGGGAAAACTCATTTAAATATTACGTTAGTGAAGCCATACATTAATTTCTTCATTCTGCACAAACATCTTCGTACAGATGAAAAATACTCACGTTTTATACTCTCTAAAAAGACTTGAGTGAACTGTTTCACTCAAGTTTGAGTGAAATGTACCTGTTCACTCAAATTTGAGTTACTTTTCACTCAACTTGAGTTACTTTTCACTCAATCTGAGTTAAAACCACTCAAGTTCACTCAACTTGAGTGAGATGAATTTCCACTCTTATGCTTGAGTGAATGTCACTCAAGTTGAGTGTATTTAACTCAAGTTGAGTGAAAAGTAACTCAAGTTGAGTGAAAATCTCACTCAAGTTTTGAGTGAGATGAATTTCCACTCTTACTTGAGTGAAATTTCACTCAACTTTTTTTAGAGAGTACTGTACACTCTGACAGTCAAAACTGACGTTTGAAGTTGGTCTACATGTCTGTTTGTACCTTTTTGTATACATTTTAGTGTGGATTTTATTTTAATAAAATGTAAAATATGACACCTTGAACCAAAATAATATATGGTGACTGAAAAACAGTAGATTCCTTTTGACTCAAGATGTCATATTTTAGATATATTAAAAAATCCATGCACAAATGTCAAGATGTCATATTTTAGATATATTAAAAAATCCATGCACAAATGTATACGAAAAAGCCAAAAACAGGCAAAAGCTCAATTTTCAGCGTCAGTTTATAAAACTTGGGTATTTATTCGGTAACAAACGCAGTTTTTTGTGTAGAATCAAATTCATATATTTTTTGTTTTACTTACGTAACACCTAACACAGTCGTATGTCGTATGCTTCTCCCTAAGCACCTAACACAGTCGTATGTCCTATGCTTCTCCCTAAGCACCTAACACAGTCGTATGTCGTATGCTTCTCCCTAAGCACCTAACACAGTCGTATGTCGTATGCTTCTCCCTAAGCACCTAACACAGTCGTATGTCGTATGCTTCTCCCTAAGCACCTAACACAGTCGTATGTCGTATGATTCTCCCTAAGCACCTAACACAGTGGTATGTCGTATGATTCTCCCTAAGCACCTACCACAGTCGTATGTCGTATGCTTCTCCCTAAGGACCTAACACAGTCGTATGTCGTATGCTTCTCCCTAAGCACCTAACACAGTCGTATGTCGTATGCTTCTCCCTAAGCACCTAACACAGTCGTATGTCGTATGATTCTCCCTAAGCACCTAACACAGTCGTATGTCGTATGATTCTCCCTAAGCACCTAACACAGTCGTATGTCGTATGATTCTCCCTAAGCACCTGACACAGTCGTATGTCGTATGCTTCTCCCTAAGCACCTAACACAGTCGTATGTCGTATGCTTCTCCCTAAGCACCTAACACAGTCGTATGTCGTATGCTTCTCCCTAAGCTCAAACTTTCAATTGAAAGTTGACGAACTATACATTATGAAAACCACAATGGTCCTTTATTGTAATATTGAGAGAAATGAAAGTCCAATTTGTGGGCGTTTTTTGAAGCCAATGATGACTCTTGCACTTACTTATGGAGTTGAACAGATTGAACAGGTGGGGCATCTTATACCGTTGATCTGCTCGTATTGCATTTCAGGAAAATCACACACTTGAGCAGCACAATAGAACGAAGGACAAATGGTGGGAGGCTGAAAAAGTGTTCAACAACAGAATTACCATAAGTCGGTCCCACAGACATCAAATGCATATTCAGTAAACAGTGGCGTCGGAAGATAGTTCTGACTGGGGGGGCACTATCCCAGCACTTTAGGCGAGGGTCCAGGGGCCGCCTAGGCCCCTGGAAGCTCCGGAGTTCTAGACGGCCGTAGGAGCGTTTTGAGCGATTTCCGAGAAATAAAACGCATATATTTTCTCAGATATTTCAACTGTTTTAATACTAGTTTGGTAAATCTGGGGGGGCACAAACATACTTGTGCCCCCCCTGGTTTTCATCTGGGGGGGCACGTGCCCCCCCGGCCCCCCCGCTTCCGACGCCCCTGGTAAATATCATGCTTTCTTTTCAGAGTTAGATGAATTGTGTAATAATATTAAGGGTGGAAAATATGTTCTTTAATTACTCATCCTGCAATGGAGATGAAAAGATATGTCAGTATTTTGGTCTGTACGTGGTGGTGTTGAAATCGAAAGAATATGTCCTAAATCTAGTTGTGTTTTAATGTAACGGCAAGAGAAAATATATGTACACAATATGTGAAATTTCTAGCTCGGTTGCGTTATGATTATAGTTATGACATGAAATTGAAATCGAAAGCATGTGCTAGTTTGTGTAGGCCTAAATAGAGTATCAATATCATATGGCTTGGACGATTGTACCATACAACACAATGCGATGGCGCGATAAGAGAGCAACATATAAGTAAACGTGATGTGATAGCGTTATAGAAAAATATCATATTGATACTGGGAACGGTGGTAGTCTTTACGATCGATGGGGTCGACGATAGAAGATGTGGTGATATAACAGAATAGTATGGGAAAATTATAAAAAAATATTACAATATTCGACCTGACATTGTTTGAATTTGACATGAAATTAAAATCCATATTTGCTATTTCGTGATAGTGTTATTGATAAATATCATATTAATACTGGGAATCCATTATTCCCACAGATCAATTTCACATAAACTAGGATGAAAGTAACTCCGAAAATGGAAGTCATTGTGATAAAATATTCTATATTTCGGCAGTGCTTATGCCATCATCAGGAATACATATAAACAATTGGAGTATACAGTCGGCTATATATACAAGTTTGAGTGGAAAAGGCGGCAAATATACAAGCGAGTATTGGAGTTCAGCAAACAATACCACTAGTGGTATTGTTTGCTGAAATATAGAATATTTTATCACAATGACTTCCATTTTCGGAGTTACTTTCATCCTAGTTAATACTGGGAAAGGTGGTGGGGTTTACTGTTGATGAGATGATAGGAGATGTGGTGCTATGGCAGGATAGTATGAGGAAATTGAAATGAAATAATTTAATGCACAAGCCCAAACTTTGTCTAGGCCAGTGTAATCAATGATATAATTGGTGATATATATATATTTGCGAATATTCCATTCTATCATTAATTCGGTTATTAGGAAGATATGTAATTCGATGTACATATATATATTTAAATGACCAATCTATGTGCTGGTCAACACCAAAAAATGGAGTTGGGAGTAACGATTATACTTGGGCGTAAATTGAAGCCAATGTTGACTCTTGTTCTTACCTTTGAAGTTGGACAGATTGGACAGGTGGCACATCTTAAACCGTTGAACTGCTCGTATTGCATTTCCGGGTCATCACACTGTGGAGTAGCACACTTGAACGAAGGGCAGATGGTGAGAGGCTGAAATAAAAGTTCACAACATTAGAATTACCATAAGTCGGTCCCACAGACATCAAACCGATTTTGACTTATATGGCATCGTCGTTCTTTATGGAATAAACTAAGCATACGCGTATTCAGTAAATATCATGCTTTCTTTTCAGAGTTAGATGAATTGTGTAATAATATTAAGGGTGGAAAATATGTTCTTTAACTACTCATCCTGCAAAGGAGATGGTAAGATATGTCAATATTTTTTGGTCTGTACGTGGTGCTGTTGAAATCGGGAAAAATGTGCTAAATCTAGTTGTGTTATATTGCAACGGCAAGAGAAAATATATGTACACAATATGTGAAATTTCTAGCTCGATTGCATTATATGATTATAGTTATGACATGAAATTGAAATCCAAAGCATGTGCTAGTTCGTGAAGGAATAGGCCTAAATCGAGTATCAATACCATATGGCTATAGGACAATTGTAATATAACACAATGCGATGGCGCGATGAGAGAGCAACATATAAGAAAACGAGATGTGATAGTGTGAAAGAAAAATATCATATTGACACTGGGAACGGTGGTAGGCTTTACGGTCAATGGGACGATAGAATATGTGGTATTATCGCAAGATAGTATGGGAAAATAATTTTAAAAAATTCAGTATTCGACCTGAAATTGTTGAATATGACAGGAAATTAAAATCCACATGTGCTATTCGTGATAGTGTTATAGAAAAGTATCATATAAATACTAGGAACGGTGGTAGGCTTTACGGGCACACGTATGAGGCGCCGTTTGTGACAATATTGTCAACGACAAATATATAGAGTTAAAACCAAATATAAAGTCGCCGTTTGTGAAAATATTGTCAAACACAAATATATAGTTAAAACCTTTGTAAATATATATGAAACGAAATAAATAGGGCCTATATATAAAGTTATTTATTTTTTATTTTTATGAATATTTTTTTATAACATAAATAATGATAGGAAGTTAAGACGTTAAATTTAACGTAAATATAAAGTACACGAACAAACTTAAATAAAGTGTACATGTAAACGCAATCGATGTGCGCGCGAGTGATACTGGTTAATCAAAACTGCAACTGGGTTCTGAAGCGAAACTATGACAGCGGTGAAAGCCACTCGCATGTCACAGATGTGGCGAATCAAACAATAAGATCACGTACCTGAACATAGTTCAGCTCACTGCCATTATGATTTAGTAGAGGCCTATTCCAATTTTCAACAATTACTGTTATCATTTACAATCGTACTTCAGAGTTATCACATCAATTAGATATAAGTACGTCTACTTATAAATCAACATAAGATATCCTAGCCTGCAGCCAATATCATGGCCTGTCCCTTTGATGTTCGATCCACGATTCCGCCGGCCAAGTCGCTGGTTGCTATTTGCCGCATAAAAACATCAACAGAAGTTGAAATAAAACATGCGCAATAACGATGTATTAATTATGCGCAACACAAGTATTAGGCAATTTGAAATCATACTGAATATGAGCATATTTCATTGATCAGAATATGATCATTCATAGCTTAGTTATAGGAATTGGAATTATATTGTCGTTTTGTATATTTTATCGTTTTTCGATAATTTCTGAATTTCCAATCAAGACGAAAATTTGCAGGGAACTTGGTATAAGTACAGCGAATGTGGAAACTAATGGCTCATGAGGAACCGGTTGCACTATGCTTGTATCATCAAACGTAGCGCTCTCAAATTATGAAAGAACCATGGCGTATACTATGGGAACCACCAGTGTGGATTGTACTGTTGCGTTCACCGTTCCTCGTTTTCATTATCGAGATCATTTATTATAGCATGATACGCTTACTTGATCTCAAACGTTTTAGGTTTTAAGTTAGTATAACGTAATTAGAATAAAATAAACTGTTGATATTCGTAAGCGCTAGGTACTGGGTTCAATCCCTGGCCGGGTCATACCAAAGACTTGGAAAATGGAACTTGTTGCTTCCTCGCTTACGCTCAGTATTAAGAGGATAGAACAAGGACGGTGTCAGTATAATGTGACTGAGTGGGGTGTCATGTTTGCCTACGGCATGATATTTCGGTGGAACAGCAGTATAAAATGGCAGCATTAGATCTGCTCGGTTACAAGTAGTTAACCACACCCCTCCCACTTACCTCCCTTCCCTTCCCCGTCGTGATATAGCTGAAAAAATGTTGAAAGCGACGTTAAACCCTATTCACTCACTCACTCGTCAGCGTATATAATAGGGTTAATACCGATGCCCGTCAAGAACCCCTCGCGTATTGAAGATCAATTAGCGATTAGCACGCAGGGGTAAAACGGCTTCGACTGATTCCTTAGTTACTAGTAACAGCTTCGAGGCAGCGCAAAAGTGAAAAAAGGCCAATCTAGTATTCTTCATGAGCCATTAGTTTCCACATTCGCTGTACTTATACCAAGTACAAATTTTCGTCTTGTTTGGAAATGCGGAAATTATCGAAAAACGATAAAATATACAAAAACGACAATATAATTACAAATCCTATAACTAAGCTATGAATGGTCATATTCTGATCAATAAAATATGCTCATATTCAGTATGATTTCAAATTGCCTAATATTTGTGTTGCGCATAATTAATACATCGTTATTGCGCATGTTTTATTTCAACTTCTGTTGATGTTTTTATGCGGCAAATAGCAACCAGCGACTTGGCCGGCGGAATCGTGGATTGAACATCAAAGGGACAGGCCATGATATTGGCTGCAGGCTAGGATATCTTATGTTGATTTATAAGTAGATGTACTTATATCTAATTGATGTGATAACTCTGAAGTACGATTGTAAATGATAACAGTAATTGTTGAAAATTGGAATAGGCCTCTACTAAATCATAATGGCAGTGAGCTGAACTATGTTCAGGTACGTGATCTTATTGTTTGATTCGCCACATCTGTGACATGCGAGTGGCTTTCACCGCTGTCATAGTTTCGCTTCAGAACCCAGTTGCAGTTTTGATTAACCAGTATCACTCGCGCGCACATCGATTGCGTTTACATGTACACTTTATTTAAGTTTGTTCGTGTACTTTATATTTACGTTAAATTTAACGTCTTAACTTCCTATCATTATTTATGTTAAAAAAATATTCATAAAAATAAAAAATAAATAACTTTATATATAGGCCCTATTTATTTCGTTTCATATATATTTACAAAGGTTTTAACTATATATTTGTGTTTGACAATATTTTCACAAACGGCGACTTTATATTTTGGTTTTAACTCTATATATTTGTCGTTGACAATATTGTCACAAACGGCGCCTCATACTCACGCCCAAACTTTGTCTAGGCCAGTGTCATCAATGATATACTTGAACCTATATACCTATGCGAAAATATCCATTCTGTCATTAATTCGGTGAATGCATATAAAAGAAAATATATGTACAAAATATGTGAAAGTTCTAGCTCCATTGCTTTATGATCATAGTTCTGTCCAATCCATGTGCTGGTCGGCACCAAAAAGGGAGTTGGGAGTAACGAATATATGCGGGCGTATATATCGAAGCCAATGTTGACTCTAGTTCTTACTTCTAGAATAGGGCAGATTGGACAGGTGGGACATCTTAAGCCGTTGAACTGCTCGTATTGCATTTCCGGGTTATCACACGCTGGAGCAGCACACTTGAACGAAGGGCAAATGGTGGGAGGCTGAAAAAGTGTTCAACAACAGAATTACCATAAGTCGGTCCCACAGACATCAAACGCGTATTCAGTAAATAACATGCTTTCTTTTCAGAGTTAGATGAATTGTGTAATAATATTAAGGGTGGAAAATATGTTCTTTAACTACTCATCCTGCAATGGAGATGAAAAGATATGTCAGTATTTTGGTCTGTACGTGGTGGTGTTGAAATCGAAAGAATATGTCCTAAATCTAGTTGTGTTTTAATGTAATGGCAAGAGAAAACATATGTACACAATATGTGAAATTTCTAGCTCGATTGCGTATGATTATAGTTATGACATGAAATTGAAATCGAAAGCATGTGCTAGTTTGTGTAGGAAAAGGCCTAAATCGAGTATCAATATCATATGGCTTGGACGATTGTACTATACAACACAATGCGATGGCGCGTTGAGAGAGCAACATATAAGTAAACGTGATGTGATAGCGTTATAGAAAAATATCATATTGATACATGGAAGAATATGATATGGCGAGATATTATGAGAAAATTATAAAAAAAAATATTTTAATATTCGACCTGATATTGTTGAATATGACATGCAATTATAATCCACATGTGCTATTTCGTAATAGTGTTATAAAAAAAATAGCATAATGATACTGGGAACGGTGGTAGGATTTACGGTCGATGGGACGATAGAAGATGTGGTGGTATGGCAGGATAGAATGGTTAAAATGAAATAAAATAGTTTAATGCACAAGCTCAAACTTTGACTAGGCCAGTGTAATCAATGATATAATTTGTGCTAAATCCCATCCTATCATTAATTCAGTTATTAGGAAGATATGTAATTCGATGAATATATATATTTATATGACGAATCCAGTTGCTGGTCAACACCAGTAACGAATATGTGGGCGAAAAAAGAAGCCAATGATGACTTTGTTCTTACCTTTGGAGTAGGACAGATTGGACAGGTGGGACATCTTAAACCGTTGAACTGGTCGTATTGCATTTCCGGGTTATCACACTGTGGAGCAGCACACTTGAACGAAGGACAAATGGGCTGAAAAAGTGTTCAACATTAGAATTACCATAAGTTGGTCTCACAGACATCAAACCGATTTTGACTAATATGGCATCGTTGTTTATTCCTACGAAGTAGTTTACCATCTGCCAATAGCGGAGTCTCCGAACTGTCCGTCTACGAGTAATTTGCCCTTGCCCGCTAGTAGGCGCTCGAGTCAGGGGGGACAAAATGTGGACTGGATAACATGTAAAGAGATAGGGCGGCCTGAAATAGTGACATCAATTGAGCAAACGGCATTTCCAAGAGCTTCAAAATTGAGTTGGGTGGCATGACAGATCACCCTTGTCAATTTAATATTTTGTATTTGCACATATCCACGTTCAAGACGACATTTTCTATTGTAACGCCAACGACGTCATTAGATAAAGCGTAATGCCCTTTGTTTTACGTCATGATGCCATCGTTATATCCGATTGTCGCATGACGTCACAATACAACGTTGCTACAAGAGCGATATATTGTATAGGTTTTGTCCTACCCGACTCAAACGCCCACTGGCGGACAGGAGCAAATACTCTTACCATTACAGTTTGGAGACTTCCTTATTGTCCGGTAGTCAGTCAGTGAGTGAGTGAGTCCATCCGAATCCTTTCGTCCGCAAAATAACGTGAACCGTTGACATTAGAACCTTGATTTTTTGCATGAAGGTGCATTAGGGGACTGTTACCAGCAAGTTCTGAGCTGACCTACTTTTGATGAAAATTTCTGGTAATTTTTAATGAAAATCACTGGTGATTCTGACTTGGGCTGTGCCCATCTTAATATAGGCAGGATTTCAACTTGGGGCGGGGGGATTTCCAAGAGTTCAGTGCGCGTCGAAGTCCTATGCCTACCCTACTTCGTAGGTCCTGTGACGTTAGTGGAATAAACTAAGCGTTTACATATTCAGTAAATATCATGCATTCTTACTCGAGTTAGATAAACTGTGTAATAATATTAAGGGAGGAAAACATGTTATTTAACAACTAAGATGGTAAGATATGGCGGCATTTTGGTCTGTACGTGGTGCTGTTGAAATCGGAAAAATATAATGTCCTAAATATAGCTGTGTTTTAATGTAACGGCAAGAGAAAATATATGTACACACTATGTGAAATTTCTAGCTCGATTGCGTTATGACTATAGTTATAACATTAAATTGAATCCATAATATGTGCTATTTCGTGAAGAAAAGGACCTAAATCGAGTATCGATATCGCATGGCTATGACGATGGTACTATATAACAGTGTGAAAAAAAAATATCATATTGATACTGGGAACGGTAGGATTTACTGTCGATAGGACGATAGAATATGTGGTATTATCGCAAGATAGTATGGGAAAATAATTTTTAAAAATTCAATATTCGACCTGACATTGTTGAATATGACAGGAAATTAAAATCCACATGTCCTATTCGTGATAGTGTTATAGAAAAGTATCACATAAATACCAGGAACGGTGGTAGGCTTTACGGTCGATGGGACGATAGATGGCGTGCTATGACGGAAATTGAAATAAAATACTTTAATGCACACGCCCAAATTTGTCTAGGCCAGTGTAATCAATGATATACTTGAACCTATATACCTATGCGAAAATATCCATTCTGTCATTAATTCGGTGAATGCATATAAAAGAAAATATATGTACAAAATATGTGAAAGTTCTAGCTCCATTGCGTTATGATCATAGTTCTGTCGAATCCATGTGCTGGTCGGCACCAAAAAGGGAGTTGGGAATAACGAATATATGCGGGCGTATATTGAAGCCAATGTTGACTGTAGTTCTTACTTCTGGAATACGACAGATTGGACAGGTGGGACATCTTAAGCCGTTGAACTGCTCGTATTGCATTTCCGGGTAAGTACACACTCGAGCAGCACAATAGAACGAAGGACAACCGGTGGGAGGCTGAAAAAGTGTTCAACAACAGAATTATCATAAGTCGATCCCACAGACATCAAACGCGTATTCAGTAAATAACATGCTTTCTTTTCAGAGTTAGATGAATTGTGTAATAATATTAAGGGTGGAAAATATGTTCTTTAACTACTCATCCTGCAATGGAGATGAAAAGATATGTTAGTATTCATTGTTTAATAAAGAAGAAGTTGAAATCCAGGAAATCCCAGTGTTCAGGAAAATTATCTCCAGATAATTCTTTTTAACGCTAGGTCAACAGAGGTATTATGCAGACTTAAAAAGTAATCGAAATGTTCGGTAAACATCTATTTTACTATATATGATATCACTTCCGGCGATGTGTGCGTCATATTTTGTACAGGAAAAAAGGGGGGACGGATCTCATACTGAAGAAAATTAATATATCATTCGTAAGCAGAAGGATAGCATATATAATGCGCAATATTTGACCCAACAACTTACCCCACCTGGAAAACGTATTTTGTCCAGAAAAAATGGGGGGAAGGGTATATTTGAGTAAACAACTTACATCTAGGTACAACTGCACCTGGAAAATGTATTTTGTCCGGGGAAAAATGGGGGGAAGGGTTTCATACTCAGGAAAATTAAAAAATGGGGGGAAGGGTCTCATACTCAGGAAAATTAATATATTATTCGTAAGCAGAAGGATAGAATATATAATACGCAATATTTGAATAAACAACTTACCCCACGTCTAGGTACAACTGCACCTGGAAAAGATGGAGAAAAATTAAAGTTCATTGCAGACAGCATTCTTACAGGACTAATTGTCCATTGTGAAAAAATGCAGGAAACTCAGTCATGCGCAGGGCCATGATCACCGTGATCTTCCTCCCGACGGTAGGAGAAAAAAGGGGGTAGATTTTTTCTGAGCTATTGTCTGAGCTTCTCTTTAGCTGAACAAGCTGCATGTGAGTATAAACACATTATTGTTCCCCTTGGCTATTGTATCCATTTTCTCGTAATCCTTACATGAAGCAGGGGCCAGAAAGAGAGAGAGAGGGGCCTGAGAGCGAGGGTGATTTTAGCGTACATTTGTAATGTCATATTTCTGGCATCCCTCTATCATTATCTTCATTTTATCAAGCCAATTGTTACGTTCCCATTTCGAACTTTCCTTGATATATCTGGCCCCCTTCAATGTTCAAAGAACTTATAAATAGACACGAGACGTCACTGACCTCGAAAACATTTGAATTTCGAAATGTGTCTTAGAAGAGCGTTATTGATTGACTGACCTATTTATTGGGCCATTACAAACACCATATTAGGAGAAATGACGCCACAACTTGAGGATGATATCACTCTACTCACAATCGGTGTGTAGACCTGGTCTGATTGGTTCGTAGGTGAAATTTACACCTCGGATTTTGAACAGTAAATCAAGGCAGGTTCGTATTGGGAACGTAGAAATTGGTTGGATAAAATGAAGATGTCTATCGTTGGCAAACCCAGTAAGCTTGTTACCGTATGGGTATGGTAACGTTCGTTATTTTACGCACGGTTAGTGTGGAGAAGTTTGTATTTTAGGGCAAGGGCGAACCTAGCTAAATAATATATAGCCCTCAAGAGTATGAGGGCTATACGTCGGCCCCAGTCACCTCCAGCGAGGGTTTTAGATAATTTTATTACGAATCACCCACCTCTGAACCTGCCGTACATCTAATCTCTATCCCCTCCTGCGCACTATTTCAAAATCTTGCACACTATTGTGAAATAGTAACGAATATATCGCCGTTTGAATTTCCCAGACGAGTTCCACTTTAAACGCGCCATGTTAACCGTATAGAGTGACGTCACCAACATGGCGCGCAGAGAGCTAGAAGTTTCCGACTGGAAAATTCAGACGGCGATATATTCGTTACTATTTCACAATAGTGTGCAAGATTTTGAAATAGTGCGCAGGAGGGGATAGAGTTTAGATGTACGGCAGGTTCAGAGGTGGGTGATTCGTAATAAAATTATCTAAAACCCTCGCTGGAGGTGACTGGGGCCGACGTATAGCCCTCATACTCTTGAGGGCTATATATTATTTAGCTAGGGCGAACCGTGCGTAAAATAAAGATTTAGCACGCCTATGAAAACATTATTTCTATTCTATTGCACTACTCAAATTGATTATCAACAAAGATTACCATGAAAGATTGGAAAAATATGATAAACGTTCACAACCTTTCTTCCTCTGTTGAAATGTGCCTTCCGCCTCAGTTGGCAGCGTGCCAATATCAATGGACGAGTTTATGTGGTCTCTCAGAAGGGGGCGCAGTCTTTCTGCCACCTGAGACTGTGAAACATACATGCATACAAACCTATTTGTGCGTCATTTTTAATCAATTTTACGATGGAACCAATTCCCCATTTCGTCATCTTCATTTTATCCAGCCAATTTCTACGTTCCCTCTTCGAACTTCCCTTGATATATCTGGATCCCTTCAATGTTCAAATAACTTATAAATAGACACGAGACGTCACTGACCTCGAAAACATTTGAAATTCGAAATGGGTCGCACAGGAGCGTTATTGATTGGCTGACCTAAATAGTGGGCACCTTATCAGGAGGAAGGACGCCGCTAATAGAGGATGATGTCACTCTACGTGACTTCATTCGCAATCGATGTGTACGTTCTGATTGGTTCTTCTGTCGTTAGTAGGTGAAATTTACATCTTGGATTTTGAACACTGGACGGGTCAGATAAATCAAGGCAGGTTCGAAGTGGGAACGTAGAAATTGGCTGGATAAACTGTAGATACATTTCGTTTGCCTGTCGGCTGGTTCATTTCGTTCGTTAGCCAGACCTCTTAATTTCTCATCGTCAGCGAGGAAAATTTACCTTTGTTCAGCTGATCACACTCGTGATGTGTCTGCATTTAAAACAGCAACAAGAGATTCATCGTCTGAGTCTCTCGAGCATGAACTCTTCGATCTCCGCTTCTCTAGATATATAATTCGTATCTGAAAGCACGTCTTGTTTCTCCTGTTGATCTGTTTCTTATTGTGTAACACTCGTATGTCCCAATTAGTTTGTAAATGTCTGCGATTATACATGTTCTGCCTTTAAAATAAACTAAAGTTCCTACTTGCAGGGTATTCATTCAATTTGTTTATTGGATTGTATAGGCAGACGAGAATTTGTCCTGCCATTTATCACCCGCCCTGTGAAATGGATTCTCAAGTGTCAAGATCACGGGTGTAGATTTCATACGTCACAAAGTTCTTAACCGTGCTAAATCGTCTAATAATTGCACGGTTATAAGTGTGTAATAGGCGTAAGTGTTATATAGAATACCGTACTATCCACGCTCTACGTGTGTGTATCTGGCATTCAATGAATTATTCAAAGTGTTTCTTGCTGGTTTGACTTTGCAGGTGGCGACATCGTTTTTACCTGTCGTTACTTGTTCCACGTCAAGATGTATAAAAACATATTAAACGGGTGTCTGAAGTACGTATTCAACAAATCATGTGAGCAAACATTTCGCTTCCATTTAATTATTTACTAAGGCATGTGATTTTTGACGGAAAGGTTAGGCAGTCGACATACATACATCCTTACAGCATACGTGCGTGATTTAAAATACATTTTATATACAGTATGTTGTCAACTCGAGGCTATGCATGTTCGGGAAAAATGGACAAAAATACGGGAACACTGCCTTATCAGACCTACATTGTGTGGCATGATACCCTTCTCACTCTCATAAACTTGAGGTGCATAAACCTTTGGATACTTCTAATGTAAGAGATTGAAAATAATTTCAATCACAGCGATTGATGGACATTTTAATCTGAGAAGCCATTGGGATTAGGGACTAGTCGGACATGCAGCCCCTACAATATATGTTGTAACTGATATTTCTATTAAATGCAAGGTCTGCCAGTTTAACCGGTCAAAAAGGTCGTTTTTGCTTAATAACTTTTGACTTATTTATCATAACACTACAAAATCTTCAGGTGACTTACCTTATATATTGTCACATGTCGTAACAGTGGTTTTCCAATCAAAGTGTGCATAGCCTAATTTTTGATGGAGAACAAAACATCTCGTCTGTTATATATGCAAATTAAATAGGAAAATATATTGTGATTTTAATACCATCGGATGGAATATCCACAGAATATTGAGCTGGAATTCAGTCAAAAATCAATGATTTAGAGTGACCCATAGGAGACATCGACTGTATAGTTTCTTCTTTACATTTTTATTACTTCTTCTGAATTTTCGCCTATATTCTATAACGAATTTTTGATTTATCACATAATGTCTTCAGATTTCTGTCCACCGCGGGGTAAAGGTTTCCATCGCGGTGTAAAGGTTTGCATCGCAATGAAAACGTTTCCTCCGCGTTTGAAACGTTTACACCGCGGTTGAAACGTTTCCAAGAATTTAGTTTAGCTTTCAGTGAAAAAAAAGGAAGATGACATTGCGAGGACGTTACTATGAATGCGAGAAAGAAGGTTCTAGAATTGAAAGAAGTGTACTTTCAATAGTAGATCCTTTTAGATACAAATACCCGTATGTACGTAGATACACATGGAGACGGAGGAACCCAGTTAAGCAAGCAAGGTTAGACTTTTTTCTCATTTCCGAAAATATTCTGAAGGATGTACAGAACATAACAATAGATGCTAGCTATAGATCCGACCATTCGCCTGTGATACTAAAATTTAAAATTAATGAGTTTATCAGAGGAAATGGTATGTGGAAATTCAACAATTCTCTCTTTAAGGATAATAAATACACTATGAAAGTCCAAAGTAAGATTTCTGAGATAAAAAAGCAATATTCTCTTCCCGTATACAATCAAGAAAAAATAGACACAATAAAAAATGAAGATTTGTTATTTACAATTGATGATCAACTTTTTTTTAGAAGTTCTGATGATGGAAATTAGGGGTGTAGCTATTTCATACTCTTTTAGGAAAAAAGAAATGCGTCAAAGAGAAGACAGAATTATAGAAGACATACGGGAAGCAGAATCAATGTATCATTTACAGTCAGACCTGATTGAAGAAAAACGAAAAGAGCTGGAAGTATTGCGAAGAGAAAAACTGCATGGAAGCTATATTCGCTCTCGTGCCCGCTGGTTAGAGGAAGGTGAAAAACCTACACGTTACTTCTGTAAACTCGAGGCAAGAAATTATGTGAGTAAGACAGTTCCTAAGATAGAAAAAGCTAACGGAGAAATGATAACAAATCAAACAGAAATATTAGAAGAAACAAAACAATTTTATTCACATTTATATAGAAGCCAAGATGTAGATAACATCGAGATTGATATCAATGATCTTATAAACAATATAAATATTACTCCCTTAAGAAATGAGTCAGCTATTAAACTAGACGGTGCACTTCGGTACGAAGAGGTCACTAATTATCTGAAACAGATGAAGAGTAACAAAAGCCCGGGATCTGACGGCTTTTCTACTGAATTTTTCAATTCTTTTTGGTCGGATGTCGGTCACTTTGTGGTGAGATCTCTGAACTGCGGATATGATAAAAGATTGCTTTCCACAACCCAAAGGCGGGGAATAATTACGTGTATACCCAAACCGGATAAACCCAAACACCTTTTAAAAAACTGGCGGCCGATATCCTTACTGAATGTTATATATAAAATTGCTTCCGGTTGCATTGCTAACAGACTAAAATCAGTATTAAATGAGATTATATCTGAATGTCAGTCTGACTTTATTCCAGGGAGATTTATAGGGGACAACATCCGACTCATCTATGACCTAATGCACGCTACTGCCGAACAAAACATTCCTGGCCTACTACTTTTTGTGAATTTTGAGAAAGCTTTTGATTCTTTATCTTGGTCATTTATATCCTACGCTCTCAAAACATTCGGATTTGGACCTACAATTATAAACTGGATAAATCTCTTTACTACGAAGATTTCCTCATCTGTAATACAGAACGGATACCTGCCTCAATTTTTCGAAATTTCGAGAGGCTGTAGACAAGGCGATCCGCTATCTCCACACATCTTCCTCATTTGTTGTGAAATATTGACATAGCTTGTAAAAAATAACAAAGATATAAAAGGCATTCGTATTGGCGGCGAAGACTACAAGATCTCTCAGTATGCAGATGATACTACATTTATTCTAGATGGTTCATTTCCTTCTCTCTCCGCTACGCTGACTCTCCTCGAGCGGTTTGCTCATATATCAGGTTTAAAAATAAACAAGACGAAGACCAAGGCAATATGGATAGGAAGTAAGAAATTCAGTAAGGAAACCTTTCATCATAGATGGAAACTTGATTGGGGTTCAGACTCATTCAACCTACTGGGTGTTAATTTCTCAATCAACTTGATTGACATGGTGGAGCTTAACTATGCAAAAAAAATAAAGGAAATTAAATGTACACTGAAACAATGGTCGAAACGATTGCTTACTCCACTGGGCAGAATAACGGTCCTAAAATCTCTATGTATATCAAAACTTAACCACCTGATTCTGTCCCTCCCAAACCCCAGTGATAAAATATTACAAGAACTGAATAAAACCTTTTACAATTTCGTTTGGCAGTACGGTTCTGATAGAATTAAGAGAAGCGTTTTGACAAAAGATTATTCTGAAGGTGGTCTAAAAATGATAAATATTGCAAAATTTGTAACTGCTCCGAAGACAACCTGGTTGCGTAAATTACTCGTATCAAAATCAGATTGGGCGAGACTTTTGAAAGGACAAAGTGCACCCAGTATATCAGGCATGTTTGAGTTTGGCCAGGACTATATACGCAAAATCCTTGCTGCCTTAAGTAACCCTTTTTGGAGAGATGTTATTACAGCATGGCGAGATGTATTGGACAGACTGAGAATAAAAACTATGAACGATCCCTCAAACGTCTGCCTTTGGTATAATAACAAAATAACTATTGGGGGGGGGGGGGAAGTGTTTTCATTAAAAGCTGGCAATCAAAGGGGATAAAATTTGTGAAGGATTTGTTAGATCAACAAGGCCATTTTTATACATTACGGGAATTAAGAATTAGGTATAATCTAAAAACAAATTTTTTAGAATACAGATCCATTATCAGCTCTGTCAAGAAATTTATCAGTCCTCTGGGATTAATCCCAATAAAATGTAACCAGGAATTACCCAGGATACCTTTCCATGTAAGAATATTATATGAAAGTGCAAAGGGCTGTAAAGATATGTATAGAATTCTCATACAAGATAATGTTAAACCAATATCTCAAGAAAAATGGGATAGAAAACTAACACTCTGGCTACAATACCGCGTTTTACATAGAATAATCTCTACAAATGTTTTTCTAAAAAAAATAAATATTAAAGAGTCTGACATCTGCACTTTTTGCAGTGAGCACTCAGAAAGTATTGAACATCTGTTTTGGGATTGTCGACACGTGAGGGCGTTATGGGTGGATATTGAAGCCTGGCTACATGCTAAAGTAAATTTCTATATCCATTTCACTAAAAAAACTGTTTTCTTCGGAAAAAGAATATTATCCCAAAAATTTAGAATATTAAATTTTCTAATATTATCCGTGAAACATTATATCTATAGATCAAAATCAAAAAAAGAGAAACCAAACATCATGGCACTTCAGAAGATAATACAATCCCAGTACTGTGTTGAAAGATACATAGCAATAAAAAACTTCGGACTAGAAAAGTTTGAATCGCTGTGGGCCCCTTGGATAGGCCTTTTCGATTAATCATTTCATTAGTCATGTACCTCGAATATCCTTCCATCTCAACATCAATGCAAGTTTAGACTGCATCCCAGGTCTTCTTTTTTCATGTACTTTTACTATATTATTCTGTATTTAATGTTGTGGCTATCAGTCCTAGTGGACAACCTGTATTCTGTGGTGGTATACATAATGTTCTATTACTACTATGTGCAACAGGCTACTTGTGTTATAGGAAACCACCAATGTATAAGTTAAGAAGTCAAAAAAAAAAAAAAAAAAAAAATTGCGAGGACGTTACTAGGAATGCGAGAAATCTGAAGAAATTATGCGATAAACAAGGAATTTTTTGTAAAAAATTGGCGAAAAGATGAATTAAGAAAACCCCTGAACACTCAGAAAAACTTTACAAAAGTCGATGTCCCCTATGGGCTACAGCCATAATCAATTTACCTTGGGTTGACAATATTGTCAGTAGAGCGAACGCCACTGTTATTCCGATCATGATGTCTTCTTATTTCACCGCAAGCTGTGAGGACTGTTCCACTGCTTGTGCTTATATACCATTAGATTTCTATAGATGTAGGACAAGGCCGGTGAGGGGTCTTACATGGAACACCGTGGGATTGGCTGACAGACCTGTGAACCGGACACGATTTTGAGGGGGACTATACTGGATCTCGCCTTTCTGAATTGTTAATTTATTTTTATATATTTTGTTCACCCCCCTCCCCTCCCCCCTCCCCTCCTTATGCACTTCCCCTTGCTCCGAAAATGTAATTGCGCAGTTTTTATTGCTTATCCATTTTAGCATTGTATGTACTCGCTCCAGATAGGGCGCCTTACAATCATTTAGATTTTTTTTCGCCTAATATAAAAATTCATAATTATAAACTTGGGGGGGGGGGGGAAATGAGAAGAAAATGCCCTGATATCAAAAATCAAAGATTTCAAAATGAGCACAGTGAACCACGTATATTATCTGACAAAAGATGGTGCCTTGATCACGTGATGAACTTTTGCAAACTTTTTGACACATAATAAAATTTTGACTAAGTTATATGTCGGTTGAAGAAATTATCTGTCATAAATTGAACAAAATGAGTCCGTTAATTTAATCACGTTTTTCTCAGTTAGGCATTCAAATAACTCGTATATGCTTTATGTTCACACTTGAAAATGACATAAAAACATGTTGAAATATTGAGTCTACCTTACTGTCTTTTAGTTTTTTCGGGATTACTTTTCTCTTTTATTTTATGAAGATAGTCAGTGGATCTACTGGATATTGAGCGTATAGAGGCAAGCAATCAGCGTGCCTCATTTTTGAAAACGTTTGCTTTCGTTTCAAATTTATCCAGGCTTTCAGATGAAGGGGTCACGTTTTTTTTTAGATTTTTTTTTTCTTTAGTTATCGAACTTTGATCTGTAGTAAATCATTCCCAGAAATCGAAATAAACGAGGCATTCTCATTATAGAAATCTGAAAGTTCGTATATCTTTGTTATCTGTGAGTTATTAACGAGGATATTTCACAAACCGCCCCATTAGCCTTAGCTTGCGTGGGCTTTTTGGGACCTGTTCTTGCCTAGAGAGAGGCCGTTTCTCTCCCCTCCTTAAATATTATTCTTACCCCTTGAGCCAGGAGGCTGAAACTTACATACTATACTCTTGGGTGACGCTCTAGATATCAGAAAATGTAAAATACAAGAAGATGGCCGCTTTGATGACGTACGATTTTGATAGATTTTTTACTTAACCCTATCTGGCCTGGGCTTTTTGGGACCTGTCCAGGCCTGGGGGGGGGGGGGCCGAAATGGCCCCCCCCTAATTATTTTTCTTACCCCTTGGGTCAAGCTCTATCAGAAAATGTAAAAAAATCCAAGATGGCCGCTTTGATGACGTCACAGTGACGTCATTTTCAAAAACGGCATTTTTTGGTCGATTTTTCGGTCGGATTTTCCGAATTTTTTATTTTTGCAATTTCTCCACAAAAACTGCATGAAAAATTAGCAAATATTAATGTGATATGAAATAAAATAGTTTTTGCCCACTTTTCATTGCGGAAAAGCAGAAATTTTGAAGAAATATGACAAAAAAATCACTTTTCTGGTACACCACGTGGCCGCCATCTTGAATTTACCCATGATCCTCTGCTCGGGGAGTTATGCAAATAGTTTCAAAATGACCCCAATAAGATAAACTATAAAGTCACGGAGTTTCAGCTCTCCATTTTTCGCCGTTCCGGAGATAGTGCAGAAAGTTTGGTAGGGGGGGGCCATAATGGCCCCCCCCAGGCCAGGTAGGGTTTTGCGATTTCTTCGCAAAAATGTCATGACAAATTAGTGAATAATAATCTGATGTGAAATACAATAGTTTTTGCCCAATTTTCCTCGTACAAAAACAGGAATTGTGACGAAAACATCACTTTTCAGGTACATGACCGCCATTTTGAACTTTGCCTTGCAAATAGACTCTAAATGACGCCAACATTATGAACTACAAAGTCGTGGACTGTCAGCTCTCCATTTTTTGTCGTTCCGGAGATAGGGTAAAAATGCCGGTGTACGGACATTTCCCCCAGTGGACATTTCCCCCAGCGGACATTTCCCCCATGGACATTTCCCCTAGTGGGCATTTCCCCCAGTGGATATTTCCCCCACTGGACATTTCCCCCACCCTATATTTTTAGGTTATTTTGTATATATAGTTTTTAAATAATTTGGCAATAACAATTTTTTTTATATATGTTTTATTTTCTATAAAAAGGAAGGATTTCCACATATATGTTCTGCGATAAATAAGTCAAATAGTGATAAGATATTATACATATATATAGCAGTATTAAACAGTATTATAGCACATTTTAAAACAATATAAAAGATGTATACATGGTATATAGCGTAACATTACCTATTCGTAGGTCTGTGTCACGAAGCCATTTGATGAGAATAAAATTGAACTAAAGTGAAAACTGAGGTAAAAAATAGAACAAAATTATATTGTTTTTAAATACAACTTTTATTTTATCACTATGTGATATAATCTTTTCTTAAAATGTTAAAATATATACTATGTACATGAATATTATGTTATCACTATGTGATCCATTATATTGTTTAAAAATGTGCTATATAATGTGCTTTCTCGTAAAACTTGTAAAAATATGTGCTATATTGTTTTTAAATGTGCTATAAGACTGTGTATTACTGCTATATACTGTGTATATGTATAATATCTTATCACTACTTGACTCTTTTATCGTAAAACATATGTGGAAATTCTTATATCCCTTTTATAGAAATAAAAAAAATGTTTAAAAAAATTGTGCTTTTGCCAAATTATTTAAAAACTATGTTCAAAATAACCTATAATAGGGTGGGGGAAATGTCCACTGGGGGAAATGCCCACTGGGGGAAATGTCCATGGGGGAAATGTCCACTGGGGGAAATGTCCACTGGGGGAAATGCCCACTGGGGGAAATGTCCACTGGGGGAATGTCCACTGGGGGAAATGCCCTGGATCCAAAAATGCCTAGAGCTCCTGAACCTTAAGGATAAAATCATGGATACATATCTGAATATTTTCTAGACTATTATTCGTTGCGCCGTATATGAACCTTCACTGACAAAAAATGTGCGCCAGAGTTCAAATCTGAACACTTCAGTAAAATGTGAAAATGTGTTGAAATAAATCACCACAACGTTATCGAAATTGACAATGTGTTCATTTTTTTGAAGGAATTTTGAAATAAAATGTACAAATAAATTTCCCATGATAAGTATTTTTAAATTAGGAAATATGTGTTCAAATGTGATTTTTGTATATTTATGAGTCAGGTGTTCAGTAAGTGCTACACACGACGTATTCAAACATGAAAACCATTTCGAACACCGATGTTGAAAATTTTAATAGCTGTGTTCAAAGTTGGAAATATTTGAGCACATGTGTTCATATCTGAAAACTGCATTGAACGCCTGACGTGAGAAAGTATACCCCAGAGCGTAAAAGTGTTCAAATATGCACACATCACATTTGAACATATATTTCCTAGTTTTAAAATACTTATTATGGGGAAATTCTTTTTCACATTTTATTTCATAATTTCTTCAAAAATTGTCATTTTGTCAATTTCGATATATTGTATTGATTTATTTCAACACCTTTTCACTAAACTGTTATGATTTGAACAATAGCGTCCTATTCTTTTGACAGTGTTGGTAGTTTCTTGAAGCCATGCAGGTTCGTGGTTGAAAAAACATCTATGTTAACTCTTCTGTGGATTGGATGTGTATGACTACATAACGCGTAATTGTGTTCAAATTGTTAACTTCCATGTTTAATTTTGAACTTTAGCATTCAAACCATTAACGCAGGTATTCAAATGCAGACTCATTATGAACACATGTGTTCATGATTTTAACACAAACATTCAAAGTTTGTGTTTAACGTAAGTGTTCACAACCTTAACACGCTTATTCAATTTTGACAGTCTCAGAACACGTCGGCGTCCGATTTATTTACAGTGTATCTATTTAAGTCATTCAGTTCACGCATCTAACCTGACCGTTTAGTTCGTTGCAGAATATGTTTTGTCCTTGTGTCCTTCTCGTACACACACAGTCGTCCAATAAAACCAGTATAATTTCAAGTTGTATAGAAATCTTGCTAGGAGTATATATCAGTGAACACGCCTACCTACAGGCTTCCTCTTATTGTACATAACGTGTCCTAATTTTGATTCAGTGAGCTCTTTGTGCGTCGTGTCTGGGTCCGTCTGTTACGAGAGTGTTTGTCTTTGTCTGGGACGATGTTCCTTTGCTTCATTCGGTTCTGCCCCTCATTCATATCATTGGGCCAGGCGCATTATATACATATGACGTGAATCACTTTTAATTTAACATGGTAGCTGAATGCTACGTGACCCTACATAGTGAGTCTGTTTATATAATATGATGAAAACCGCAGTTCAAATGTTCAGGATTTGTTACCAAATAAACGTCGAGCATTATAATCTATGGATATGATGGCCGAGAAGGGACATCGCTGTATTGTATTATGAATCTGGACCGACACACGAAGGCAGGATGCGAAATCAGGATACGAAAGACGAAGGCAGGATGCGAAGCGCGAAGTCAGAATGCGAAGGCAGGATGCGAAGGCAGAATGCGAAGTGGAAAGCCAGAATGCGAAGCGCGAAGTCAGGACGCGAAGGACGAAGGCAGGATGCGAAGCGCGAAGTCAGGAAGCGAAGCGCGAAGTCGGGATGCGAAGGCAGGATGCGAAGGGCAAAGTCAGGATGCGAAGGCAGGATGCGAAGTGCAAAGCCAGGATGCGAAGCGCGAAGTCAGGATGCGAAGGTAGGATGCGAAGTCAGGATGCGAAGCGCGAAGTCAGGATGCGAAGGCAGGATGCGAAGTCAGGATGCGAAGCGCGAAGTCAGGATGCGAAGGCAGGATACGAAGTCAGGATGCGAAGCGCGAAGTCAGGATGCGAAGGTAGGATGCGAAGTCAGGATGCGAAGCGCGAAGTCAGGATGCGAAGTCAGGATGCGAAGCGCGAAGTCAGGATGCGAAGGCAGGATGCGAAGTACGAAGCCAGGATGCGAAGGCAGGATGATTGGTGAACCAGTTAAATTTTCAAACGTGGACACATGGCGAAATAGATCGGCCATGTCAGTATTCCTCGGAGACTTCGTGAATCTCCAGATGATTCCTTATCTTGCTGAGTGTTGTTCGGCAGGGCAGCCTGACTGCATCGGATCTCTCATTTTCTAACGGATGTCTTATCACTAATCTATGAAAATTAAACGCAACATTAAAAGTCATATGACCCCACAGACAAATATACTGAACACATCTTCCTTAAAACATCACAAGAACCAAAGGTGATCCCTGATGATTTATATCCAAGCCACGCTTTTATAATAGCTGTTCACGTGGTCACCTTGAATGTGTTTACAACATGATACAGATATATCTAACTCGAAATTTTTATATATCAAGTCGAAATTCCTAGTTAGAATTCGCTAGCACCGAAAGTATAAATTTTGAGTTAGCGAGTCCAGAGTTCAATCACTCAATCAATCAATCAGTCAATCAATCTGTATTTGCTTCAGCGTAACATGCTGCTTGCACGGCAACAATACCGCACGGTGGTCGAACAGATACAATATGTCCTTCTATAAACTTCTATAAACTATAAGGATGAGATTAGCTCAAATCTTGTTAGCTATAAAAATGAATTTACCCAGGTTATCCTCTTCTTGCTTGTATTTTAATTCAGTAAATTTACAAGCGCTCGTTTTTCCCCAAATAATACTGCTTGGTCATATTCTCCTTCAGTTCTTGGAACATCGGACAGATAATTACAAAATGATACTCGTCTTCATCATTCGTCTTATTAGATATTCCACTAATATGGCTTGTTTTGGCAACTCTGACCTGCTACCAGTGTATTTACGATTTTCTACTTTAACTTATTGGCAGCCATTTTAAGGCGACTTAAGGCCATGTTGAGTTTTACATTACATAAAATCCTAAATATTCTTCAGTTTCAAAATTCGCCTTATTTTTTGGAATCGTTCAATACATCCGAACCATTAATTTATATAATAATCTTTAACTCGTTGTGAAAAACTCTTAGAAATACTATTTCTTTCACAGTCGGGAAACAACCGTACTTCCCTAAATCCATACTTCTCTAGGGTTTCCTTTCTCAAAACTACCCAATTTATGCCTTCTATCGATTGTTCACAAAAGTCGTTTTAAATATTTCTAATTGTAATATTCACAGTTATTCGAACTTTAAACCATTACTTCATACTATCTTCAACCGTGCGGATTTGAACGGTATAGTCTGCCAAACTTATCATAGACAACTGCATAAGAGACAGACCTTTTTACTCCATACAATTTTTTACAGAATTTTAAGTGAAGTCGCTTCTATGGCATCTCTGTTATGGAATCCCATACTTCACGTGCTTATTCTAATATAGGTCTCACAAAGCTGTCAAATAAAAAGAAAAACATGTAGCGATGAGCATTACACTAAGTGCTCTGGAGCTCTATTCCACTGAATTATTTTTATTTCCCGGAAAATGTATTACTTTGTTCACTTCAATTCTTCAACTGTATCAATGGATTCACCTTCCAATGGACCTGACCCCTGATGACGTATTATCTCTTTTTCAATCACGTGATGCTTTGTGAATTCATTCATCCACATAACAAGTGATCACTCGTCCAAAAATCTAGCATTGCTTATGTAACACGCAAATAATTAAATTGTCAATGCACAGTTCATGTACCGCACGATGTGAAGTCCTATATGTAACCCGATACACCAAATTAAAGCGTGCACTTCCGAAATGTGCTAGTCCAGAGACGTGGCGCTGACAATTAAGTTGATGCCATGTTACATAAGGGAGGTAACAGAGTTGAATTATATTACGATCCCCACCTGCCATTTAATTGTCATGGATGTTGGGGACCTACATTGCATCAAGGGATAGAAATGGGATGAAACGTCATCAGGTTTCAGGACTATTAGGAAGTCTAGATTTCGAAATACTACGTGGAGTAATTATATCGATAATATTTTCATTATGGCCCTTTGTCGCTTCCGTAGACACCTGATGTGATACGTCTACACGATTAACTGATCGATGACACTTTAAATATTACATACTGTGCTTCACAGTCCTGAATGAATAATAAGGAAGTAAGTGGAAGATCACAGCAACGGCGCCGAGTTCGTGCAGGAGTTTCAATAGTTCTCGGGTCTATAGTCACGATAAAAATAGCAATCCGTACTGCGGTTCTATTTGTACGAGGAACAGAAGAGTTACCCGGAGACTACCGCTTTGTGTAGAATCCGATAATCTGTCTCATTGGCTTTCCCGAAGTGGCGTGGCTATGTTGCTGTTCGGCAGATAGACTGTATTACTGTCAGTTAATTTAGGGCCCAATGCTATAGGCTATTCGGCAGATTTTGTCCCACCAATCAGATGCGCTTAAATTCATCCGAAACATGGGAGACCGCGCATGTTGATACTCTCTTACTTCGAAGCCCTCTACCTAAGGTTGTATTGGCACCATTTGTTTGGTACTGGTGCACTTATCAGATATACTTCTAGGCTATTTTATAAAGTAAAACTGCTGAGGAACCTCAATTACTTTTCAAGAAATCTTGCAACT
Source organism: Hanleya hanleyi (assembly GCA_036873755.1). NCBI lineage: Eukaryota > Metazoa > Mollusca > Polyplacophora > Lepidopleurida > Hanleyidae > Hanleya > Hanleya hanleyi. Next base: position 249,221 of record JAVTVY010054482.1, on the reverse strand, counting down.
TGCCCCAACTTCAGTAAGTTGTAACAGACCATGGGGTAAATTGCAATAATGTTATATTTTGATTATGTCACACCCAAAAAAATTATTTTTGTTACTTTGGTTAATAATAACTCTCAATAAAGTTAATAATGCGTGGCTGATATCTTCAACAGACAACAGATAAAATTCCATGTGAAAGCCCAAAAGTGCAATAACGCGTAATCTTTGGTGATTTTAATCAATTTTGTGTAGCCGTTTGGGCAATGTGTGTTGTGGATTAGAACCTAAATATCAATTTTGGATAACTGAAATGCAAACAACTCAGGATTTGAGAATTTCAGCGATAAAGTCAACATGTTGCAAAATGTTGGAATGTAGCCTGACATGACTCCGACATATGTATTTCAACATGCAACATATTAAGGTGGTGGAAAAAAGATGCCGGTGTATTGCGAAATTATATGACCCGACAGGCCAATATTCTGAGTACATATCTATAAACATCACAAGAACCAAAAATGATTCCTGTGACGATTTGTATCACGGCCACGCTTTTATTGTAGCTGTTCATGTGGACATCTTAAAGAATTTTTATCAATATAAAACCGACTTGAGCAGTATTAGATTTGTGAATAGTAGACATATTTATATTTGTTAATATTCAAGAACGTTTTTGTGAATATCGGAGAAAATGTTTGCATATATTCCATAAATATTAATGAATGTTCATAAAAGTATTTGAGTATTCCAGAACGTGTTCGTGAATATTCCGAAAGTTTTATTTGAATATTCCGCAACGTTTTTGTGAATATTCCGGAACGCGTTGTGAATATTCCGAAACGTATTTGTGAGTCTTCCGGATCGTGTTTGTGAGCGTTCAAGGTGTTGATGAATATCCAAGAACTCATCTGAAACTACTACAGGACGTTTTTACGAATACGGTATCAGGTTCTGGCAAACTCCGAACAGCGCATGTCAGCTGAACGCAATATAAACCTCCCCTCTACTCGCTAATAGCTTTTGTTTCATCAAGAAATTATATCCCAAAAGTATGTATTCAATATAGCTTACGCCGTTAAAGAGGTTAGATTCTTGTTTTTCTCCACTTCTCAACAAATCCATTTGCGTAGGGATCTACATTAGTGTGTGATCAGTCCGAGAAATTTTTTTTTGAACTGTGCTAGAGCATTCGACTGCTGTCAGGGATCTAATGACCGCTGTTATGAGGTTGAGTTTGAGGTTCACGATCATGATCAGGTTGGGATAAAGGAACATCCAAGTAAATACATGGTTGTATAGTATACGTATAGTCACTTCCGGTGATGTCGCTTCCGATCCTGAACCTGAACCCGCACGTATGCCTTAAATCGCTCAATTTTACACTACTAATTGTGATACTTATATGCCCCTCTGATATGCAAGTTTGATTTATACCCATTTTATTGTATTTTAGAATATCCAACAACTTGGTCTGGTTGAATTTGAACATCCCCCAAAAGCTCGTTTTTTCCTTTGTAGTGGTTTTATTTGAGCAAAATTGGCTTGAGCGTTCCAAAAATGTTTACTTCCAGGCATGATTTTGTAGTATCAGTACCAAACTTATTTCAGAAATTTGAAGAAAAAAAACAAACTCAGTCACCCCATCAGTTGACGGTATTCATGCTATGCTCTGGGATTGTGAATCGGTTCACCGCGTAGAACTTCGCTCGGAAGTTTCGGATGCGATATCATAACATAGGTTTTAGTTCTTTAAATGGTTATCTGTTTAAGTATAACATCTCCCCAAGCTCTGTCTGCCATTATTGTAATCACAACAATGAAGACCCTTATCATTTCCTCTTGAGTTGTCCTATGTTCGCCGCTCTAAGAAAGCCAATGCTCACCTCGATTACAAACTTGATCTGTCCCGGTGTACACCACTCTGTTCTAATTCATGGCTGCCCAAATTACCTGTCAAATTTATTATTGCGTGGCTCTTCTGACTTTGATTAAGAAACAAATATGTCTATGTCCAATTGGAGCAATTGTTCATTGGAGCATCCAAACAGTTTCATGCTCATGAACAATCTCAACCGGTGACAGATGAAGCCGATCAGATCAGTGCTTCACCAGTTGTGTAAATAAAATTTATTCGATCCAGTGTAGAAAGTTGGAATGATACGAAGTAACGAAATACCCACTTCTACATAAGTATTATCTATAATATATAAAATCCCACCACCCATCAGCCTCTAACGCATTTTGTCATTTAACAATTTAATGTTTTTTTCTGTGTATGTAAATCATTGTTTTGTCTTTTTTAATCATATTTTTTTTTACAATTTATTGTGTTTTTCTATGTATGTAAATTATTATATGTATGTTATCTTAGGAGATTGCCCCGTGGCCTTGTGGCTATGCATAATCCTCATAAAATTAAATAAAGCATTACATTACATATTATTTTCATGCACAAGCCCACTTCTCCGTTAATCAGACGAAACTACGAAGTGTGAATGGACAAATCGGCTTGTGTATGGAGATGTATTATAAATCTTGCTATGCAAAGGATATTTTAACTGAGATTAACTGAACATAAGACTGAATAACATTTCACAGGCATTTTTTGTTTTTGTTTTAAACAATGACGAGAGAGGGAGGATTTTTATTCTCTCTCTCTCTCTCTCTCTCTCTCTCTATCTCTCTCTCTCTCTCTCGCCCAGACCAAATATATTCTTTAGCTTTGAAAAAGTTGGAAGTATCTCCAACGAAACGTCAGCTCCACAGCAATAAAGAAGTTGTTATCCATAGAATAGCATTGTGTCAAATATATTCGTCTTTTCTGGCACACATATATATATGCAGTAGTTTAATACAATTTGCATGAAACCAGCAATGTTCTTTGAGTTACTTGAAGATTCATTATTCAACAAAATTATTTCCTTGAATAAATAAGACACGGACTCAATGTCTAAGAACATTACATTGGCGGAACTTTGGGAGAGAAATGCGCGAAATTTTTTGGCAATAAAATGGGTTAACGCGGCGCTAAAAAAAACTGACGTGGCGGTGTCTGTGTAGAAATGTATTTTATTCGGCTGCCTAGGCGTGTTATTGACATTTAATGAATCCGCCGTCTGGCTATATTAAGTTTAATTAATCAATTATATGCACCTGTACAATGGAGGTATATGTCTGAGGCTCCCAAATCTTTATACAGCTTTTCCATTGTTTATCTGTACGTTATATGCTGAGGTTCACCTGCATGCCTCGTTAAGTGCCCCGTGGCCTTGTGGCTGTGCATAATCCTCAAAAATTAAATAAAGCATTAACATCACCTTCATACCTTCATACCTTCATACACAAGCCCACTTCTCCGTTAATCAGACGAAGTGTGATCTTGTGTATGGAGATGTGTTATAAATCTTGCTATGCGAAGGATACTTGAACTCGTGAGTTCATAACGCAGAATAAAATATTCACAGGCATTTTTTGTTTTTGTTTTAAACAATGACGAGAGAGGGAGGATGTTTATTCTCTCTTTATTGAATAAATAATAAGGCACGGACTCAATGTCTAAGAACATTATTTTGGCGGAACTTTGAGAGAGAAATGCGCGAATTTTTTTGTTTTTGTTTTTCTTTGTACAATTTTGAGCAATAAAATGGGTTAACGCGGCGCTAAAAAAATTGACGTGGCCTTGTCTGTGAAGCTAGGAATGTATTTTACTCGGCCTTAATAGATCAGCTACAATCGATATATTACACGGAATCGTCTGCCTAGGCGTGTTGTTGACATTTAATGAATCCGCCGTCTGGCTATATTAAGTTTAATTAATCAATTATATGCACCTGTACAATGGAGGTATATCTCTGAGGCTCCCAAATCTTTATATAGCTTTTCCATTGTTTATCTGTACGTTATATGCTGAGGTTCACCTGCATGCCTCGTTGAGTTTGCGCAAAACTATTGGGTTAATATTTTCATGATTAAGGGGGTTTCAATATATCGTTTCGTACGAAACTGATTCTCTCACATTATTCTAATTGTATTCAAGTGTCCTGTGTATTTACTTCATTAACAAAAATCCAATATTTCAAGGACATAAAAGGGGATCTTTAAATTGGGAGAGTCAATCAGAAAATTTGTTCCTAAAAAATAAAATAAGAATCGGAACTCTTTGAAAGCAAAGCTATGCATTTGAAACATTGTTCGTCGAAAGACGACCACTCCCTCATCAAGAACCTCCTATAGTTAACACGTTGCAGAATGTACGTATTATCTTTTGAGCTATAACATATTATAATAGTTTTAACTGATTGATCAGTCCGTTGCTGTAATATTGAAGAGCACTGAGATAAATCATGTCCAGGAGATTTGATTCATTGCGATTTCTGATACGAAGAATGTTGAAATCCAACGAACTTCGAAGTCGAGCAATTCTCGGAGTATTTCTGATTTTCGTATTTATCTGTGGATTGTTTTTCATGTTGAATGATCCGCAACCAGGTACCAGCAAAAGAGACTATAACGAAAACGAGAACTCGGGAACTTTTCAGAAACACCCTAGACCACCGCACGTGAAACTGAACGGCGATGCCGCCGAGAGGGATGTAATTTTGAACGAAGACAATGCAAGTGATTCTGATGACGACCAGGAGGAGAACATTAAGGTTGAAGATGAAGAAGATCCAGAAAAAAATCTCGTCGCTAAGGATAAAGACGAAGATGATCCAAAGAAAAGTCTCGTCGCTATTAAGGACGAAGACGAAGATGATGCAGAGAAAATTTTCGTGGGTATTAAGGACCATCAGTTACCTTTCAAACAACTGTCGCTAGAACCTCGCCTGACTCCCTGTACGGACAGACGAGTAGATCTTCTGATTATTGTATTCACTCGACCAGAAAACTCTCATCAGCGGAAAGCCATACGCAAAACTTGGGGCGGTGGCAATTCTGGGTCGGTCGAACAAAATACGAATATTACTAAATGCATTACGGTGTTCGTGGTTGGGAAATCTTTCTCACAGCACGATGATACCATCGAGAGAGAAAGTGTTAAGCACGGAGACATACTTCAAGGCGGGTTTGAAGAAATCGGACAACATAGTTCCCAGAAGGTTATATTGGCTTTAACGTGGATATCAGGATTACATGATCTGTGCAGGCCGAAACTTGTGTTGAAAACTTCGGATAATATATTTCTGAATATTCCCCTCATTATGCAGTGGATTGAGAAGAATATTAAACAGGCGTACGACGTTTACTTGGGCAAACTACTGCGGAGGGATACACCAAACCGGAACCGGAATCACCCCCACCACGTGCCGGAATTCATTTATCCAAAAACGCATTTTCCCGACCTGATTCAAGGTCCGTTATACCTATTCTCCTATGACGTTGTCTTGAAGCTCTTAGCAGTCATGCCAAAAGTTAACCGCCTTCCCCTGGAGGACGCATATGTTGGAGTGCTGGCGGCAAAAGCCGGAGTTTTCCCAAGACACGACGATCGGTTCAATTTAGTTAAACTGACAACCAACGACTGTGTGAATATTAAGCGGCTATTTGTGTATGACGTCATGGCCAACGATCATGTCGTGCTAAATAAGCAGATTGAACAAAAAAATATTCTTCGCCACTGTCAAGGGATAAAGGAACGACGTATTGGCGATCTTTGACAGCCAATGGGGGGCTTACGCAATACGATGTAACCAATCAACGGCAATGGTTTTCCCTAGACTTGTTACCTCACTTGTTTGTCGATACAATAGACTCGTTCTCGACTGCTCGGCCTATTCCGTCGAAGTTATATAGTACCTCGCACATTAGCGGTGTAACGATTTTACAGCCCTCAGCTGTAAACCGTGACCCGCCGCTCGTGAGGCACATCACATGATATATGATGTGTTTCAGCTCACATAGTCCTCGTTGTATTTCTCCCTTTTCAGGAGATAAAATATATATCCAAAATGAAATGGATTTTCCCTTGATTCTACTCGCGAGGGATCTTTTCTAATTTGAGATGTTTCTCGTGCATGGTTTTTCTTCTCGAGCTGATCTCCATGCTAACGGAAGTAATGCAGTCGACATGCGCTGTTCGGAGTTTCGGCGTGTTACTTTGCTTTCAACATGGATGCCAATATGGAGTCCTAGCAGTGCGATGCGAGGTACTAATGTCCTACATTATCCGAAGCCGTGTCAAGTGAAAGTATACCGGCATCTTCGGTTCAAAATTCTGATTGAATCTAGACTCATTCTCCGCGTTGCGGAATGTATCGGGTCCGAAAAAACACCCACAGACCAGGAGAATGAACGATCATGGTCCAGTAATAACCAGATGAGGCTGCTGAAATTATAAGCCAATAGCATTTGAATTCGAATTCAGCCCGTATCTTCGGCGAAACGAATGCTGGGCTGTTACCTGCCTACTGTATGGGCAAAACAGGCGAGGCATACAGCCAGTCTGTGGTTTTCATTTCCTTTTTGCTATTTTACACCTTTCTGAAACCAGTTAACCAATCAATATCCAGAACGGGTACTTCCATTTCATCCAGTACCTATATTGTGCAAGTCTCCCATTGCCACTTCGATAAGGAATACAATGCATTAATAGTTTTTCCCCAAAGTTCCAACCTTAGCATTTATTTGTTGCTTACAATAGAAAATCTGTTAGTGGCGTTATCTTCATCATGATCAGTCAGTATGACTAGCAATAATCCGTTTCGTTCATGGAACTGCGGTCTGAGATACGTCACTGGATTTATTTTACAGTTGCATTGCGCATGCGCTGGAGTTTGTCGACAGAAGGCGGTGCTATGCTCATTTAAAAACACGACTTTGCTGTGCGCGTCATCATATTGTGTTGTTTGTTCCTGCGCGTGAGATTGTGCACGCCTTCGCCATGGAGACGATATTCATTGGTTGATCCAGTTATTGCACTTGTATATAGCTAAGATGGTGATGGTCAGCGTCCAAGCCTCATTCCGATATATTTGCTATGGATGTTTTGTAGCAAATACTAATGACACAATTGTCGCAATTACGACAATAGTGTCATTAGCAGTTGTCAGGTCGCCAGCTACGCAATTGTGACAATCGCAGGTGACTCTGTCACACAGAAAATTGGGAGCGAACATGTTGACGGTTATTATCACAACTGGGAACCAGTAATTATTTGAGGCAAAAATATATCACACATGATGTATGACTAAATCTTTGATATACTTGCAGTAGCAACCACTAATGACACAATTGTCGTAATTGCGTCATTAGTGCTCGATTCTGCATGCACAGTCGCAAGCTAATGTCGCAGTTGCGACAATAGCGTTTGACTCTGCATGCAGTCGCCTGCTTGTGACCCAATTACGACATTAGATGGCGACCTGACAACTGCTAATGGCCCATTTGTGTCATCATCAGTTGCTACAATGCTTCAAATGACCAATCTGTATGTCAAGCTGGCCGAACACTGTCAAATATCTATGGTCGTTCAACGTATATTGCTTCATCCATGATAGAAATATATGCATAAATCAAATGAAAATTTGAAACTAGTACCTGCTTCGAGCAGACTTCTCCATTCAGACTTTCAATTCGAAGTGTGCCGAAGAAGTCGGCTTGTGTATGGAGATGGCATCACCAGAGTATCACCCGATGTGGGTGGTGACGCAATCAGTTCATCAATCAGTTGCATAATATACCTTACCGCATGATAGCGGTATCGTACACATTGTGAACAGATGGACGTTACGGTGTTCTTAGATTGAAGAGATCGATGCTTGGCTTGCATTAGAATTGAAGCTAACCATTACACAATATTATCTGCCTCGAAAGCAGCGGCAGGTGGCGCGTGGCTCCCCGCATGATTTGTGGTGCATTTTCTTCGTGTGCTTCCTATCTCTTCAGCGTTTTTCTAAAGCATTTTTTAACTATATCGATAACCATTATAGTAAATATGGTCAGTTTATTTTACTTTTCCAAGAAAGGACCAGTATGCTTATATTTTTTTTTTTTTTTTTTTGCAACTTCAGGTCGAAAATAGTTCTCACTGATTAAAAATATTCCTTATGTTGCAGAGATAAGGAAGAACGCACCTAACCGCTGGGACGCACAAGTCAATGCACCTGCCGTGGCTATCGGGACAGATATATTATCAAAGGATGAATTTCATTTTTGTCCAACTCAGAGACTACAGTCTAGGAGTGAAAAAAATAAAAGCCGTCTGTGACGTCGATAGTTTAAAGAACTAATGAGTTTTGAAAAGCACTTAATTTACAATGATGAAGTTTAGTCTTTGAAATGTGTTACAGTGTGGTTTTCATCGAAACGCTGAACCCGTATAATAATATACATATGTACATAGATGCTCATTGGGAAATGTGGCATCAAATAGCCACGTCGAACGTTTAAATATGACTTTTGGTCGTTCTCAGATATGATATGTATATGTTTGTAGTAAATCCCAAATATATCTAAAATACAACGTAAGGGAAATATTCGGTTAGTTCTAGTTGGAGACTGTCGACATTGAGATCTATAAATTGAGACACGCATGATTGCGTATATGTAATTATTGTTTCAGGTTCTAACAAACTACTCACACACACTCTCAAAATGAAAATGTTGTATTCAACGTTATAAATATCCGAGGAGTGACAATACTATATAAAGTGTTCTATGTGTAACATTTTCAAAAAGTGTTGAAAAAAAGTGTTGTATCCAACATTACAGTGCTGTATCAGAAGCAATACAACACCTTAGAAGTGTTCAGCATTGTAAATTGTTAAATTGCTCCTGGTACAGCAATATAATGTTGAATATAACACTTTGTTTAACACTTTCTAAGAGTGATACAAATACAACCCTTTATATAATGTCACTCCTCGGATATTTATAATGTTAAACAAACAAATGAACGATAATATGGAAAGATTCGCCAATCCATAAAAGTTCATTTCAAAATAGAAATTTTCCAAATTTCGTTAAATTCAAAAAGCTCGGCGGAATGCAGATTTTTTGGAATAACTTGTCATTACGAATTTTTCGGAGCATGAAACTCTTAAGGCGACTAATTGGGCAACAACAGGACCTATTTTATCTAGAAACGCCCGCATACAAAATTATATTTTCGCCAAAAATACACTATATTCAAGTTTTCATTGTTCTCAGATTTTGATTAAGACCGTACGAGAAGTGGTTGTGTGTGTGCGGAAGCCTCAAACCGAAATTCTTAATACAAAAATTCACAGTTCATAGCTAGAATTTAAACATATTCGTTAAAACACCTTAACATGGGCCGGTATACCTTTTACTCTACCTGTTAACTGGGTTAAGCCCGATTGACAGTTTCATTGAATAAAATGACGTACAAAATAAATGTGAAATTATATTTTATTCATATTTTTACTTTCAATATCTTCCTCTAGTCTAGACTGACAAGTGGATGAAATTGGATGACCATACTCTAAGCCATTAGGAGAAAATCGTCAAAGGGGTGGGAAATTATGAAAATTTGAGTAAAATTTTATTTTGTACGTGGATCTGTTTATAATTGAACTTTTGAAAATTATATCTTGGAAATGAACTTTTATGGATTGGCGAATCTTTCCATATTATGGTTCATTTGATGGTCTAGATAACTGGAATATTAAAATTCGGAAAAGTGTCAAATCTGACGATTTATTGTTTTTAGGGGAAAAATTAATTTCATGAAACTGGTGAACGAAAATATGAGGTTTAAAAGTCACAGGGGTGAATTCATGGCTAATGACATGTCAGTAGTAGGGGAAGGGGACGAAGGGTAACGTTTTGTCGGGGGAGATAACTCTTGCATCCACCAGGGGGCGCTGTTTCCAGGTTAAAGGTATAGGGGACGCCCCATCGCCTTTCACCTCTGGGGCGCCCGGGGCGCCACCAGCTCAAGGTCACGTGGAGGTCAAAAGTAGTTCCGGCAAGCTTTGTATTCCTCCGCGGTCTGGTGGTAATGCCGTCACTTCCGCGGACAGAACGTAGTCCCATGTCAACCAAGTGACTTCCAATGTTAATGTATACGGGGAATGCCTAAAAAGAGTATGGGAATAGACGTTTTGTGCCCGGGGTGGGTCCCTAGTGGACCGAATGGGTCGAGTGAGGTGTCAAAGTGAAGCGCTCCTCGAGGGCCATTCAGTCATGGGTGGGTGCATGTAAAATTAGGATTTTTTCCCGAAAATATAAAAAGCGGAACACGGACTTTACCCCTAAAATAGGGGAAACCCCCTATCAACTCTAGCCAAAAGGGCTAATATCGATCCCCGGGCTTATCGGGGCCTGCCTATCAAGTCAATGGGGTGGATGCATGTAAAATTAGGATTTTTTTCCGAAACTATAAAAAGCGGAACACGGACTTTACCCCTACAATAGGGGTCTGTATTATACAATATAAGGGAAAATGCCTGTATGAGTATGGGGATGGTCAATTTTTTTGGTGGGTGTTACTATGGGTTGTGGGGTCTCGTTTTTCTCGTCTCGCCGAGAAAAATACAATGGGAGGGGTTCCGGAGCGAATCGGTGAAATTTTTCGAAAAGTACCGGGTAGGGCTGTATATAGGCCTATAGGCTGGCCATGGGGGGTATAGGTCCAACCTGGGAAATTCACATACGTTCATTGTGATATGGGTTGCTTGAATTTGTTTTTCACGTCTCGTCATTTAGAACACGATGGGAAGGGTCTCGGAGCGAAACGGTGAAATTTTTGGAAAAGTACCGGGTAGCCCATATAGTCCCATAGGCTGGCTATATGGGGGTATAGGTTCAACCTGGGAAATTCACACACGTTCATTGTGATATGGGTTGGTTGGTCTTGTTTTTCACGTCTCGTCATTTAGAACATGATGGGAAGGGTCCCGGAGCGAAACGATGACATTTTTGGAAAAGTACCATATAGCCCATATAGTCCCATAGACTGGCTATGGAAGGGATAGGTCCATCCTGGGAAATTCACACACGTTCATTGTGATATGGGTTGTTTGGTCTTGTTTTTCACGTCTCGTCATTTAGAACACGATGGGAAGGGTCCCGGTGCGAAACGGTGATTTTTTTGGAAAAAGTTCACCGAGGCCTGGGTAAGCCCATAGGCCTATACTGCATGGCTATGGGTGTATAGGTCCATACGGGGTGAACGTTTTGGGGTCTAGGTGAGCCCCTAATGGTCCTATGGTGTCGTATGAGGTCTTATTTTGAAGCTCTCGTGGAGTTTGTAATGTATCGACTCATGGTTCGTCCGTGTGCAAGAGTCTGCGCATGCGTAGTCTGGACGTAGTATAGAAAGCAGGCATGCTGGGGGGTATGTGGGGGTGTGTTTGGGGTAGAGATGGACCACTATGGGTCCAAATGGGTCGTGCAATGTGTCAAAGTGAAGCTTGTATAGGGTAGAGTCACACTGGCGTATTTTCAAATGCAAGTCGCGTCAATCTGCGCATGCGCAGTTGGGTGTAGCAAGTAAAGTGACCATTTTGGGGGTGCGTGGAGGTGTGTTTGGCGTAGAGAGGGACCATCCTTGGTCCGATTGTGTCGTGGGAGGTGTTATCTTGTAGCTCTCGGGGTGTACATCCCGATTTGAGGGATGTCCATACCATGTGACGTCATCGGTGACGTCATCAGGACGAGTAGTAGCGAAAGTGGGCATTTTGGGGCAGTGAAGGAAGGTATTTGGTGTAGAGATGGACCATCCATATCTGTCATGCATTATACCATATCTTTGTTGTGTTATACCACATCTGTCCTGCATTATACCATATATGTCCTGTGTTATACCATACCTGTCCTATGTTATACAATATCTGTCCTGTAATATACCAAATCTGTCCTGTATTGTACCATATTTGTCCTCTATTATACCATATATGTCCTGTATTATACCAAATCTGCCCTGTATTATACAGTATCTGTCCTGTATTATACCAAATCTGTGCTGTATTATACCAAATCTGTGCTGTATTATACCAAATCTGTGCTGTATTATACAATATCTGTCCTGTGTTATACCATATCTGTGCTGTATTATACAATATCTGTCCTGTATTATACAATATTGTCCAGTATTCTGCAATATGTTCTGTATTATACCAAACCTGTCCTGTATTATACAGTATCTGTCCTGTAATGTACCATATATGTCCTGTATTATACCATATCTGCTCTGTATTATACAATATTTCTCCTCTATTATACCATATTTGTGCTGCATTATACCATATCTGTCCTGTATTGTACCATATATGTCCTGTATTATACCATATCTGTGCTGTATTATACAATATTTGCCCTCTGTTATACCATATCTGTGCTGCATTATACCATATCTGTCCTGAATTATACCATATCTGTGCTGTATAATGCAATATCTGTCCTGTGTTATACAATATCTGTCCTGTATTATACCAAATCTGTCCTGTTTTGTACCATATTTGTCCTGTATTATACCAAATCTGTGCTGTATTATACAATATATGTTCTGTATTATACCAAATCTGTCCTGTATTATACAGTATATGTCCTGTATTATACCAAATCTGTGCTGTATTATACCATATCTGTCCTGTATTGTACCATATATGTCCTGTATTATACAATATATGTTCTGTATTATACAATCGGATAGCCGTTGTCGTGAATAACAACAAGTTCAGCAATGTTCATACAGTTTATTATCCCCAACGTTACATCATACCCAGGCTGGGGGAGCCGCCCTGGGCATGTTTAGTATGTTCACAGCAAAACAAATTGAAATATCAAATACCATGTTTTATTATTTAACGCACCGTCACATTAGGTACAAGTGTTTACTGAGCTCAAGTCAACGATCAGCATGTAGACATATAGAGTATGTATGGCATGTTATGGTATTCATCAGTGCACGGGTGACGCATTCAGCCGAGGGGGCCGGTCAGCTTGGTAACGAAAAACGTAACATTGGTCACCCTCTCCACTGTCCACTTGGTGTTGGGGCGTTGTCGTTGGGCCCATTCCAAGGGATCCACGGTGTCCAGTTTCTCCAGCATCGTCTCTAGCGACACTCGGTTAATGATGGTAAACGGTTGGTCAAATACCTGGATGTTACTGCTCGGGTAAAAGTATCGGACTTGGACTGTCTCCTTATGCTGCAGCACATAACCAAACGCCAGATTCAATCTGAAGGCCGTAGTTTGATCTTTGAAGATGGCTTCCACGTAGCTACGTAGACGGGCGAGGTCGGTCAGTCGGAAATTGTAGATATCTTGAATAGGGCGATGACGGTTGAAACAGTGCCGTATCATGGACCAATGGCGCCGATAGATGTCACTCACTGGATGGGCGTCCTGTAAGAGATCGCTAGGAACATTTATGGGCTCGTCCAGAAAATGTTCGATGTTGTCAGGCGTATGACTCGAAACCGTAACGGTGGGGTCCGGCTGGATATCCAGGCTCTTCTGAACTGTGGGTATAGGCGGGCTCTCCGTCATCGCATCACCAGTGGCGTTCGTCTCCCCGGGCTCATCTTCACTGGGTCTGACCTTCCGCGGCTCCTCTTCAGTGGAAAGTTGTCGCCCAAACCGTAGAGACGGGGCATGAATCAAACGTTGGTGTCGCAGCAACTGACTGGTCAGTTTGAAGAGTTGACCACAATCCTTACAGTGTTCCGTCGCGCCCTCGTGGAATGAGCGTTCGTGGCGCAGTAAATGATCCTTCCGATTAAATGACCGTGCGCAGGTTATACAAGTATACCGTGCATCGTTGTGGGTGGAGGCCTTGTGGCGGTGCAAGTCGTGCAGACGAGTAAACTGCTTCTGGCAAGTTGTGCAAGTGAACATCTTGGTGGTTGACAGAGTGTCTGATGAAACGGCCAGGCCGCTTCCCTTTTATAGCACGCTAGCTGGTGATCTATTTTTAGCACACTCAGTTCAACTATCCCCAAGTCGAGGGCCGAGCCGTGACATCTTCGGTAACCTCCGTGTCTCTTCGGGCACCTCCGTGACATCTTCGGTCACCTCCGTGTCTCTTCGGTCACCTTCGTAACTACCCGGCTGTTCCCGTGTAAACCCGGATGGATCTCCGTGTCTCTTCGGTGACCTCCGTGACATCTTCGGTCACCTCCGTGTCTCTTCGGTCACCTCCGTACCGTCAACGATCAGCCTGTAGACATATAGTATGTACGGCATGTTATGGTATTCATCAGTGCATGAGTAACGCATTCAGCCGATGGGGGTGGTCGGTCAGCTTGGTAACGAAAAACGTGGCATTGGTCACCCTCTCGACGACCCATTGTGTGTTGGGGCGTTGTTGTTGGGCCCATTCCAAGGGATCCACGGTGTCCAGTTTCTCCAGCATCGCCTCTAGCGACGCCCGGTTAATGATGGTAAACGGTTGGTCAAATACCCGGATGTTACTGCTCGGGTAAAAATATCGGGCTTGGTCTGTGTCATTATGCTGCAGCACATAGCCAAACGCCAGATTCAACCTGAAGGTCGTAGTTTGATCGTTGAAGATGGCTTCCACGTAGCTGCGTAGACGGGCGAGGTCGGTCGGTCGGAAATTGTAGATATCTTGAATAGGGCGATGACGGTAGAAACAATGCCGGATCATGGGCCAATGGCGCCGATAGATGTCACTCACTGGATGGTCTTCGTGTAACAGATCGCTAGGAACATTTATGGGTTCGTCCACGAAGTGTACTTTGCCCTCCACGTCGTACAAAATCTGGCCCACGGTCTTGTCGTCGGAATTTGAGTGTTGAATTAGGGCGACATCATCATCGGCCCCCGTGCGATGGGTGGGAGTCCCCCCTGTCTCGATATTGATGCCTACGGGCTCTTCTACCTGCAAACGTGGCTGCGCAACAGGGTGTCGTGTGCGTTGATGTCGCAGCAACTGACTGGTCAGTTTGAAAAGCCGACCACATTCTTCGAATGGACGCTTGGGTACTTCATGGCGTGCACGTGTGTGGCGCTGTAAATGATCCGGGCGCTGAAACGACAGTGTACATATCGTACAGTTATACCGGGCGGTTCCTTCGTGCTTGGTAGCCTCATGGCGGCGTAAGTCGTGCAGACGAGTGAATGATTTCGAGCACGTAGTACAAGTGAACATCTTGGTGGTTGACAGAGTGTCTGATGAAACGGCCAGGCCGCTTCCCTTTTATAGCACGCTAGCTGGTATCATGTTCGGGCGCCTCCGTGTCTCTTCGGTGATCTCCGTGACATCTTCGGTGACCTCCGTGTCTCTTCGGGCACTCCGTGACATCTTCGGTGACTCCAGGAGCAAGACCCTCCAGGTCTTCTTCGGAACACTCCGTAGTTTTTCGGGAAGTGACCGAAGAGATTGAAGTGAACGACATTGTGGAAAACCCACAGACAGGTCAGTATTACTGTTATCATACTACACTCGTCACCGAAAGACACGGACCGAAGATGGCGGACCTCGCCCGGTGGTGGTGGTGGTGGTGGGAGCTCCCGTGTGGCAGAGCTCTGACCGGAGCCTTGAGCTCAAAGCGTGGAGCTCAGAGCCTGGAAGTGACAGCCTGCATATGACCCTCTGTGTGAGGTCACTTCCTGCTTCCGTTCACGTGACCGGAACTGACCTTTGACCCGGGCGCGCAATTTTATCCGGTATTGTTAGCGCGCGCCGGGGTCAAAGGTCAGTTCCGGTCACGTGAACGGAAGCGGAAGTGACCTCCCAGAGGTCATATGCAAATGTCACTTCCGAGCTCTGAGCTCCACACGCTTTGAGCTCCAAGAGCTCCGATCCAAGAGCTCTGTCACACTGGAGCTCCCTCCACCACCACCACCACCGGGCGAGGTCCGCCATCTTCAGTCCGTGTCTTTTCGGTGACGGAGTGTGAACATGATAGCATATGTACTGACCTGTCTGTGGGGTTTTCGCCACAATGTCGTTCACTTCCGAGTCTCTTCGGTCACTTCCCGAAAAGACACGGAGGTGCCCGAAGATGTCACGGAGGTCACCGAAGATGTCACTGAGATGCCCGAAGAGACACGGAGGTCACCGAAGATGTCACGGAGATCACCGAAGAGACACGGAGGTGCCCGAACATGATACCAGCTAGCGTGCTATAAAAGGGAAGCGGCCTGGCCGTTTCATCAGACACTCTGTCAACCACCAAGATGTTCACTTGTACTACGTGCTCGAAATCATTCACTCGTCTGCACGACTTGCGTCGCCATGAGGCTACCAAGCACGAAGGAACCGCCCGGTATAGATGTACGATATGTACACTGTCGTTTCAGCGCCCGGATCATTTACAGCGCCACCCACGTGCACGCCATGAAGTACCCAAGCGTCCATGCGAAGAATGTGGTCGGCTTTTCAAACTGACCAGTCAGTTGCTGCGACACCAACGCACACGACACCCTGTTCCGCAGCCACGTTTGCAGGTAAAAGAGCCCGTAGGCATCAACATCGAGACTGGGGGAACTCCCACCCATCGCACGAGGGCCGATGATGATGTCGCCCTAATTCAACAGTCAAATTCCGACGACAAGACCTTGGGCCAGATTTTGTACGACGTGGAGGGCAAAGTACACTTCGTGGACGAACCCTATAAATGTTCCTAGCGATCTGTTACACGAAGACCATCCAGTGAGTGACATCTATCGGCGCCATTGGCCCATGATCCGGCACTGTTTCTACCGTCATCGCCCTATTCAAGATATCTACAATTTCCGACTGACCGACCTCACCCGTCTACGCAGCTACGTGGAAGCCATCTTCAACGATCAAACTACGGCCTTCAAGTTGAATCTGGCGCTTGGTTATGTGCTGCAGCATAAGGACACAGACCAAGCCCGATATTTTTACCCGAGCAGTAACATCCGGGTATTTGATCAACCGTTTACCATCATTAATCGGGCGTCGCTAGAGGCGATGCTGGAGAAACTGGACACCGTGGATCCCTTGGAATGGGCCCAACAACAACGCCCCAACACACAATGGGTCGTAGAGAGGGTGACCAATGCCACGTTTTTCGTTACCAAGCTGACCGACCACCCCCATCGGCTGAATGCGTCACTCATGCACTGATGAATACCATAACATGCCGTACATACTCTATATGTCTACATGCTGATCGTTGACGGTACGGAGGTGACCGAAGAGACACGGAGGTGACCGAAGATGTCACGGAGGTCACCGAAGAGACACGGAGATCCATCCGGGTTTACACGGGAACAGCCGGGTAGTTACGGAGGTGACCGAAGAGACACGGAGGTGACCGAAGATGTCACGGAGGTGCCCGAAGAGACACGGAGGTTACCGAAGATGTCACGGCTCGGCCCTCGACTTGGGGATAGTTGAACTGAGTGTGCTAAAAATAGATCACCAGCTAGCGTGCTATAAAAGGGAAGCGGCCTGGCCGTTTCATCAGACACTCTGTCAACCACCAAGATGTTCACTTGCACAACTTGCCAGAAGCAGTTTACTCGTCTGCACGACTTGCACCGCCACAAGGCCTCCACCCACAACGATGCACGGTATACTTGTATAACCTGTGCACGGTCATTTAATCGGAAGGATCCTTTACTGCGCCACGAACGCTCATTCCACGAGGGCGCGACGGAACACTGTAAGGATTGTGGTCAACTCTTCAAACGACGCAATCAGTTAAGACGCCATCAGCGTTTGATTCATGCCCCGTCTCTACGGTTTGGGCGACAACTTTCCACTGAAGAGGAGCCGCGGAAGGTCAGACCCAGTGAAGATGAGCCCGGGGAGACGAACGCCACTGGTGATGCGATGACGGAGAGCCCGCCTATACCCACAGTTCAGAAGAGCCTGGATATCCAGCCGGACCCCACCGTTACGGTTTCGAGTCATACGCCTGACAATATCGAACATTTTCTGGACGAGCCCATAAATGTTCCTAGCGATCTGTTACAGGACGCCCATCCAGTGAGTGACATCTATCGGCGCCATTGGTCCATGATACGGCAATGTTTCAACCGTCATCGCCCTATTCAAGATATCTACAATTTCCGACTGACCCACCTCGTCCGTCTACGTAGCTACGTGGAAGCCATCTTCAACGACCAAACTACGGCCTTCAGATTGAATCTGGCGTTTGGTTATGTGCTGCAGCATAAGGCGGCAGTCCAAGTCCGATACTTTTACCCGAGCAGGAACATCCAGGTATTTGACGAACCGTTTACCATCATTAACCGAGTGTCGCTAGAGACGATGCTGGAGAAACTGGACACCGTGGATCCCTTGGAATGGGCCCAACAACAACGCCCCAACACCAAGTGGACAGTGGAGAAGGTGACCAATGTCACGTTTTTCGTTACCAAGCTGACCGATCATCCCATCGGCTGAATGCTTCATCCATGCACTGATGAATGCCATAACATGCCGCACATACTCTATATGTCTACATGCTGATCGTTGACTTGAGCTCCGTAAACACTTGTACCTAATGTGACGGTGCGTTAAATAATAAAACATGGTGTTTGATATTTCAATTTGTTTTGCTGTGAACATACCAAACATGCCCAGGGCGGCTCCCCCAGCCTGGGTATGATGTAACATTGGGGATAATAAACTGTATGAACATTGCTGAACTTGTTGTTATTCACGACAACGGCTATCCGATTGTATAATACAGAACATATATTGTATAATACAGGACATATATGGTACAATACAGGACAGATATGGTATAATACAGCACAGATTTGGTATAATACAGGACATATACTGTATAATACAGGACAGATTTGGTATAATACAGAACATATATTGTATAATACAGCACAGATTTGGTATAATACAGGACAGATACTGTATAATACAGTACAGATTTGGTATAATACAGAACATATATTGTATAATACAGGACAAATATGGTACAAAACAGGACAGATTTGGTATAATACAGGACAGATATTGTATTACAAGCGTCTAGTCCGTCATTCATAATCCAGCCGTCGTCCATTAGAGAATATCCGCGTCCATAATCCAAAGACCTATTCCATATTTCATATAACAGTATTAGCACCAAATTCAAAAAGACAATCATAGTATACATAAACATAGGCTTGTTTCCTGCAAGAGAGAAGCGGTCAACAGTTTTCAATGATGCCGGCAAGACATCATGATGTTCCAAAAATATCAAATCCGTATCGCTGATCAGTATTCTTAATCCATAATATTCGTTGTAAAGTCGTCATCTAAAGAATGATGTATCTCAGTCACGCTTTGATTGTGACTGTTCATATGAGTACCATGAGGATCTTGAAGTACATGGGTTCATACGGCCCCTAGCCCCGGGTTAAGCGGAATTAGACACAAGTTACGAAACGTAGCGCCATAGATCTTGCACGCTACGTTCGTATTTTGCTATCAGCATGCGATATGTATCGCCAAATTTGAGAAACTTTGAGTGGAGGCGCTTGGTGGAATAGCCCTGTTTTATAAGTTTCTGCAACAATGTTTTGTGACGTTGATTAAAATCATCACATTTAACACAGGATCTAGCAAATGCTACTAAGCGAGATATGTATACGCCATATGCAGGTCCCACTGGAATATTACTATCCAGAAAGGGATAGTTTACGATGTCGAAATTGTAATCATCTCTTTTGTCATAAAGTCGACGAGAGAGAATGCCCGCTTCATTTTTATAGAGATAGAGATCTAAATAAGATGTGCCTGTAAGGCTATCTGTAGTTTCCTTCAAATCCAGTGAAGGTGGATATATATCCTTCACTGCGTCATTTATATAGCGATTATCCACAGCGAGAAGATCGTCTATATAGCGTTTGGTGAATGAGAAGGAACGGGCTTTGAATGGATCGGTTTTTGAAAGCGCCTGCATATAGTCATATTCATAAGAGAACAGATACAGGTCAGCCAACAGGGGTGCACAATTAGTACCCATTGGAATACCTATATGCTGCTGATATATTGTGTTGCCAAATTTCACATAGATATTTTTAATGAGAAATTCAAGCAACTCTATAAACAAAGAAACATCCCATGAATGATATCTCTTGTATGTAGTAGAGCTAAAGAATGCTTTATGGCTTCCGACATTAATATATCTACGATCAGTTTTCTTGAACACAGATACTATTAATGAACTTAGACGGTCAATAAGGTCCTGATGAGGGATTGTAGTATAGAGAGTCGAGAAATCCCATGTGGATACATGTCTGTACGGTATGTGACCTTTAGCATCAAGTTCTTCCGTAAGACATTTTGAGTTTTTCAATATCCACATACATTCAACGCCAGAGTTCTTAGAAATAGTGGCGCAATACCTTTCCCAAAATGCTTTTACCTCCTGAAGGGCCCTCGTCAATAGGGTTGAAAGAAGCTTGGTGGTGCAGCTTCTAGAACCAGCTATGAATCTAGCTTTGTATGGTGATTTATGCATTTTGGGAGTCCAGTATATTTTTGGTATGTCGTTATGATTGGTTGGAAGACAAATACCTCTTTCCCTGAGAAACTTTTTGTGATTGTTAAATAAATCTTCCAGAGTAAATGCAGTTTGGGAGTAAGTAGACGTATTTGATGAAGATATGTCTACACTCAATTCTTTAACCAGCACCTGGTAATAGTAATATTTACATATGAATATTATATTATTCGGAGCTTTGTCTGCTGGGACTATGACGAATTTACTCTGGAGATTTGCTAGAACTTCTTGCGAATTGAGGTTTCTCAGTACTTGTTTTGCTTGGGGAAGAGTACTTCTGTCAATATGGCGGATTGTTTCAACGACCTTGCTCTTGGTGAGGTCCAGCCAATCAGCGAGTACTGTAGGTTCAACTTTTTCTCGCTTAGACCAATCAATAACGTACTGTTCTAATGCAGACAGGACTATCTTCTGGTCGGCCTTCAGATTTATTCTTCTTGGCTCTCTATATTTAGGTCCTTTCATCAGGAGTAATTTCAGATCCTTATCACTCACCATATCAAGGGCACCAGTCACAATATGTTTGCATGGTGTATAGATAAAGTTCGACAATTCACAATCACAATTATAGCCTCCTGACGTGTATAAGTTCCAGTCAAACTCCTTGACAGCATTGGAGTAATTGAATATTTTGGTGGCTATAGATTTAGTATACTTATATGAAATGCAAGGAGGTTCTGTGAATACACCAAATACCTTCCTTCACTGCCCCAAAATGGCCACTTTCACTACTACTCCAACTGATGACGTCACCGATGACGTCACAGATGACGTGAACATCCCTCAAATCGGGATGTACACCCCGAGAGCTACAAGATAACACCTCCCACGACACAATCGGACCAAGGATGGTCCCTCTCTACCCCAAACACACCTCCACGCACCCCCAAAATGGCCACTTTACTTACTACACCCAACTGCGCATGCGCAGATTGACGCCCCCCAACATGCCTGCTTTCTATACTACGGCCAGACTGCGCATGCGCAGACTATTGCACACGGACGAACCATTAGTCGATACATTACAAACTCCACGGGAGCTTCAAAATAAGACCTCATACGACACCATAGGATCATAAGGGTATAACGGCAGCTGTAAGTCGGCTAAATATAAAATGAAAGGTGTTTACAAACTGTATAATGATAAACAGACTGACGATCATAGAATGTCATATCTTAAAACTAAAAAAGAATACAAAAACTTAGTGCGTAGAACCAAGTCACAGTACTATAGTAGCCTAATAGATAAACTACAAGATGCTAAATAACGTGATGCATCTTACTACTGGAAACTCTTAAAAGAACTCGGCGGAACGCAAAAACAAATAGACAGGATACCGATTGACAATCAAGCAATCGCTAGCCATTTTACCCAGCTTCTAGGCAAACCACAAGAGAACACGATGAACGCTAATCTCCCAGATAATCCATCCGCGGAATATGATAACAATCTAAACACGCCAATTACAGCCATCGAAATTCATAATTCTCTTGCTGAACTACATGTAGGTAATAATAAATGCCCCGGTGAGGATGAAGTAAGTAATGAGCTGCTGAAAAGTGTACTACCTAGTGCCATTGATCACACTGTGCGTCTTTTTGTCCCCCGCCGCAACGCGGCCGGGGACTTTAAAATGGTTCTTGCTTCTATGTGTCCGTGCATGCACGGACATGTCCGTGCAAATACTTCGTAAGCAATAACTTCTAAATGCTTTGTCGGATTCCTCCGAAATTTGGCATCTGCATTCTTTGCGACAAGACGTCTCTTGGTATTACGTTTCAGCAAGATCCGCCTGTGGGTGGCGCCACTGGGTCTTGTTCCAATCTTTAGTGCATATCCGTGCATGTCCGTGCAAATACTTCGTAAGCGATAACTCCTAAATGCTTTGTCGGATTCCTCCGAAATTTGGCATCTGCATTCTTTGCGACAAGACGTCTGTTGGTATTACGTTTCAGCAAGATCCGCCTTTAGGTGGCGCCACTGGGGGTCTTGCTTCTATGTGTCCGTGCATGCACGGACATGTCCGTGCAAATACTTCGTAAGCAATAACTTCTAAATGCTTTGTCGGATCCCTCCAAAATTTGGCATCTGCATTCTTTGCGACAAGACGTCTCTTGGTATTACGTTTCAGCAAGATCCGCCTGTAGGTGGCGCCACTGGGTCTTGTTCCAATCTTTAGTGCATGTCCGTGCATGTCCGTGCAAATACTTCGTAAGCGATATCTCCTAAATGCTTTGTCGGATTCCTCCGAAATTTGGCATCTGCATTCTTTGCAACAAGACGTCTGTTGGTATTACGTTTCAGCAAGATCCGCCTGTAGGTGGCGCCACTGGGTCTTGTTCCAATATTTAGTGCATGTCCGTGCAAATACTGCGTAAGCGATAACTCTAAATGCTTTGTCGGATTCCTCCGAAATTTGGCATCTGCATTCTTTGCGACAAGACGTCGCTGGTATTACGTTTCAGCAAGATCCGCCTGTAGGTGGCGCCACTGGGTCTTGTTCCAATCTTTAATGCATGTCCGTTTATGTTTGTTCAAATCCTTCGGAAGCGATAACTTTCGAACAATTTGTCGGATTTCTTCGAAATTTGGTAAATGCATTCCCTGCGACAAAACACCGTTGGCGATGCGTTTCAGCAAAATCCACCCGGAGGTGGCGCCACTAGAGCTGCAAGTGATAACTTAGAAACACTTGGTCGAATTTCTTTGAAATATCCTACATATGTACCTTTCTGGGTAACATGAGAAACGTTGCGGCTCATCGGATTCTTCTCAAATTTGGCATGCATTTACCATGCCAGGAGCTGTTGCTTGGGATTGCCTTTTGCTCACTTGCACTCACAGGTGGCGCCACCTGGTGGCAACATCACAAATTCGTTTCCGGGTAATAACTTGAGAACTGACCATCGGATTCTTCTCAAATTTTTGTATGAATGTACCGTGACATAAGATGTCGCTTGATAATGCATTTCACTGACTTGCGCCTAGAGGTGGCGTCACCTGGTGTCAAAATCTAAATTTGGTTCCTGGGCAATAACTTGAGGACCCTCATCGGATTCTTCTCAAATTTGGTATGCAGATGTCCCCACGATACCATGTTCCTTGGGATTGTATTTTTCCCGCTTCTGCCTACAGGTGGCGTCCCCTGATGGAGAAATTTGTTTCCGGGCAATAATTTGGCAACTGCTCATCAGATTATTCTCAAATTTTGTATTCATATGTGACCCGCCCCAAATAACATGAACACCGGTGGGCATCTAGTACCGGCAATAACTTGAGGACCCCTCTTCAGAGTCTCAAAGTTCATATGCCGATACCATGACATGAGAGGTCATTTGGGATTGTGTTTTGCCTGCTTGCGCCTACAGGTGGTGACTCCTTGTGGCAAAGTCTAAATTTGGTTTCTGGGCGATAGGTTGAGGATGCCTTCATATTCTTGTCAAATTTAGTTTGCAGATAATATGCCATGAATTGTCTCTTGGGGTTGCATTTCGGTTACATAATTTTCATGCTACATGGTAAAGAAAATATATTACAGTAGCAATCAACATTCAGTCAGCCATTCGGAGTTGATCTCAAAACCTGGGAAGGTGGAAAAACCCCTCTGCTTCTTACGCCTGTGAAGTAGCTGTTGCCATCCTCATGAATATCTTCTGAAACCGACAGCGCTTATAAATATTTCTGCCATTTGGCGGGGGACCTAGCATCCTCTGGCTGCTTGTTAATATCATTTTGGACACTGGTTACTTTCCTACCCAGTGGCGTACTTCTATGATTATTCCATTACACAAAAAGGAGATCGACCCAACCCTGAAAATTACAGAGGCATTGCTATTGGCAACGCATTAGGGAAACTTTTCACCAAGATATTGAACAAACGTATTTCTGAACATATAGAAGATACTGGTCAAATAAGTCCAAATCAAACTGGGTTTAGACCCGGTTATCGCTCGACAGACCATATATTCACCTTGCGAACAGCTATCGATAAATATATTCATTCTAAGAAACCGCTCTACTCCTCCTTCGTCGATTTTCGCAAAGCATTCGACTCCGTTGACAGAAGTCTCTTATTTACTAAATTAAAAAAGAAAGGGATTACTGGTAAAATATTTCGACTCATTTCAACACTATACAGTGACTTATCATATCGATTAAAATTTAATGATGTCATATCCTCAAATTTTAGAAGTGAAGTGGGTGTCCGACAGGGTTGCTGTCTGTCACCGATACTTTTTAGCATTTTCATCGATGACATCATGCAACTTTTTGACGATGGGTGTATGCCTATTAACATAAATGGTCAAATGATATCGCATCTCCTTTTTGCTGATGACCTCCTGTTACTGTCTGAATCGCAGGCAGGACTGCAGAGTTGCCTGGACAAACTTCAAGCCTATTGTGACGACAACAAAATGTCCGTCAATATGGATAAAACGAAAGTGGTTGTCTTCAAAAAAGGCCCACAAAATTCTAACCAGAAGTGAAATATTGGTACTACTAACATTAGTCAAGTAAACGAATATCAGTATTTAGGAGTTGTGTTTTCCAGAACGGGACACTTTCGGCAAAATATGGAACATTTGAGTCGGAAAGCATCAGGTGCTTCGTATTCGTTGATTAATAATTTAACTGATAAACACGTACCCATAAAAACAGGATGCCATTTATACCAAACACTAGTTAAACCTGTATTATTGTACGCCTCTGAGGTCTGGGGGGTTGATGCCCTGCAGTACAAAAACATTGACACCATACCATTTGAGAAAGTTCAAAACAGATTTCATAAGAGGTTGCTTCAGGTCAACAGAGGAACACACAATTGGGGTGTTCGAGCTAAGCTGGGCCTAAACCCTCTCTTTTACGATGTCGCTCTGAGGTCCGTGAA
Organism: Hanleya hanleyi; assembly: GCA_036873755.1. Taxonomy (NCBI): domain Eukaryota; kingdom Metazoa; phylum Mollusca; class Polyplacophora; order Lepidopleurida; family Hanleyidae; genus Hanleya; species Hanleya hanleyi. The sequence goes on along the minus strand of JAVTVY010054482.1, from coordinate 223,934 downwards.
ATACCTTAACTACATTGGGCAATATCACGACAGACTGACTTTCCATGCCTTCCAGGAACAATTGCTACTAGCTGATAAGAACACTGGCTGGCTGTACAGCTGAAACATTTCCTAAGCGATAAATTAAATATAACCGACATAGATAACATGCATTATTCCTCACTTAAAACATCATTAGATACATATGTGAATTCATGTTTTGATCTATCGCTTCGTGACCATACACGCAATCAAATGGATCCAGGAGTAAGATGAGAACTTACAGATTGTTCAAATCAAATATTGAGTTTGAACCCTACCTATCATTGTGTAGACAATCTCCAGCTCGACAGTTCTTCTCAAAATTACGTCTCAGCGACCATAGACTAGCAATTGAGACCGGAAGGCATACTAGATCTATTACTCCTGTCGAACAACGGCTATGTAATAAATGTAATATTGTTGAAGATGAAATGCATTTTGTAATGTCCTGCAAAAAATTTGCAGATAGTCGATATGTACTATTTCAGTATGTGGTAAGAGAATATCCGGCTTTCATGAAATTAACAACTGCTGATAAATTTATTTTCATAATGTCATGCCGTGATAGTCCAACAATAATTAATACAGTGTGTTCAACACTCCTGAAATGGTACAGAAATGATAGCTAGTGACTGTTCTTTACCAAAGCTATATTCACGTTCAGATATACGCGTTCATGTATATAGATTATATGTGCTTCTGTTTTGCATTTCAGTGTTTTACTGTTCTACTGATTTTATTTACTCTTGTACTCTGCCATATCTGGTGTTCGTACAATAAAATCTTGAATCTTGAATCCTAGACCCCAAAACGTTCACCCCGTATGGACCTATACCTCCATAGCCATGCAGTATAGGCCTATGGGCCTACCCAGGCCATATCACAATGAACGTGTGTGAATTTCCCAGGTTGGACCTATACCCCATAGCCAGCCTATGGGCCTACCCAGGCCTCGGTGAGCTTTTTCCAAAAATTTCACCGTTTCGCTCCGGGACCCTTCCCATCATGTTCTAAATGACGAGACGTGAAAAACAAGACCAAACAACCCATATCACAATGAATGTGTGTGAATTTTCCAGGTTGAACCTATACCCCCATATAGCCAGTATGGGACTATATGGGCTATGGTACTTTTCCAAAAATTTTACCGTTGCGCTCCGAGACCTTCCCATCGTGTTCTAAATGACGAGACGTGAAAAACAAATCCAAGCAACCCATATCACAATGAACGTGTGTGAATTTCCCAGGTTGGACCTATACCCCCCATGGCCAGCCTATGGGCCTATATACAGACCTCGGTGACTTTTCCTAAAAATTTCACCGATTCGCTCCGGGACCCCTCCCATTGTATTTTTCTCGGCGAGACGAGAAAAACGAGACCCCACAACCCATAGTAACACCCACAAAAAAAATGACCATCCCCATACCCCATACAGGCATTTTCCCTTATATTCCTACGAAGTAGGCTACAGATCGCAAATTGTCCGGTAATGAGTCAGTGAGTCAGTCCATCCGAGTGCTTTCGTCGGCAAAATAAGGAGAACCATTGACATTAGAACCTTGATTTTTGGCATGAACGTGCATTAGGGCATTGTTACCAGCAAGTTCTGAGCTGACCGAATTCTGATGAAAATTTGATTTATAATTATTTTTTTATTATTTATTGATAGCTCAGCGAGTGCACTGTCATGCCCATTGGGAACCCTTGGCTGTATGTTTCACTGTATATATAACACAGTACAAAACGTGATGGGATAATGAAATAGGAAATGCTAATTTTCCATCATTTGTTAGTGCATTTATCTACACTGCTACTACCAGGCAACTTGCCATTCTTAATACACACAATTCAGTATATTGTTATAGATATATGTAAACTGTGGCCTTTAACGTGTATCCTATTTCACATCCAAACATTTCATCACAGACCAAATCATGCAGGCTTCAAATTTAGGTCAAATTGCCACTGATGATGAAATATCCTACATCAACCAATTAAGTCAGCCTGAAGCAATAACCCAGCAGAACATAGAAAGATCTGGTATCATCCTTCAGATTAGCCTGTGAGCAACAATGATAAAATTTACTGAGGGTAAAACAAAGCTGTCCTGCAAGCCACCCAAGGAATTTATCAGCTTGTGTTGGGACATTTTGTTGGTATCATGTAAGTTGTTTAGTAGTTTACTCATTCAAATCTCCATACCATATTTTCTGTTATTCAGCAGACAAATTTCTTTACTGGTTTTAATTGTTTACGTTTCACTGGGTTTCAACTGCTACAGATAGTAACATAATACTGATACTGTAGAAATGGGTAGTGTGAATTTAATTATTCCATGTTTAGTACAATTTGTTCACATGAATGGTGGAATGTCTGCACTCTCAAATGAAAGTGTGTTATACATGTATAGCTCAAGCATGTCTGGTTTGAGGAACAAACATAGTTGCAATTAAGATATAACCAAAGAAATTTCATGACAATTATTGAATCTAAGTAGGCCCCTACCTAACAAAATTAGCTTAATAAAAAAGGCCTTCCTGGCGTAAATTGTTTTCTTTTGAGAGAGAATGGTATTTTCTGGGTTAAGAATTTCCTGTATAAAGATAGGTTGTTCAAGGAGGCTTTGTTTTTGCCGCTGTTGTGTGCATCAAGGGTATGGAAACATGATATATGCACCCAGAGCCCTGATCTACAGCTGTATAAAACTCAACATCTGGCATTGACGGCATGTTTAAAGGGTCTTAATTTATTTTCTTTGGGTAGAATTTAACTAGATAAAGTAACTTTGATTGTGCTTCTTGAATATTGACTATATATCACACTGGGATATAATTTAAACAAAAACATACATGTGTAATTACATGTATGTCTAAATTTGCCAAGAGCTCAGTCCCTGTCCTAATGCCTACCTTACTTCGTAGGTCCTGTGACGCATAGTCACACTGCCATGTTGTATAATACAGACCCCTATTGTAGGGGTAAAGTCCGTGTTCCGCTTTTTATAGTTTCGGGGAAAAAATCCTAATTTTACATGCACCCACCCCAATGACTTGATAGGCAGCCCCCGATAAGCCTGGGGGCCGATATTAGCCCTTTTGGCTAGAGTTGATAGGGGTTTTCCCCTATTTTAGGGGTAAAGTCCGTATTCCGCTTGTCATATTTTCGGAAAAAAATCCTAATTTTACATGCACCCACCCCATTGACTTGATAGGCAGGTCCCGATAAGCCCGGAGACCGATATTAGCCCTTTTGGCTAGAGTTGATAGGGGTTTTCCCCTATTTTAGGGGTAAAGTCCGTGTTCCGCTTTTTATTTTTTCGGCAAAAATTCCTAATTTTACATGCACCCACCCATGACTGAATGGCCCTCGAGGAGCGCTTCACTTTGACACCTCACTCGACCCATTCGGTCCACTAGGGACCCACCCCGGGCACAAAACGTCTATTCCCATACTCTTTTTAGGCATTCCCCGTATACATTAACATTGGAAGTCACTTGGTTGACATGGGACTACTTTCTGTCCGCGGAGAAATACAAAGGTTACAGGTTGCCAGAACTACTTTTGACCTCCACGTGACCTTGAGCTGGTGGCGCCCCCTGGCGCCACAGACGCCACAGAGGTGAAAGGCGATGTGGCGTCCCCTATACCTTTAACCTGGAAAAAAGGGCACCAAGAGTTATCTCCCTGGAAAAGGAGATTCGAAATAGCCTTTCCCTACTACTTGCGTATAAGACATATTCCAAGTCTTGGATAAGAAACAGAAATTCATTTAGATAGAAGATTATTTCATCGCAGTTGCATGATATAGCTTTCATGACTTTTGTCAAGTTGTAGATGGCTTATCGCTATGGTGTTAAATGAACAGGCACTTTGAAAACCGACGTGAGGCTCATTCCAACTCTTTGAAAACAGTCGAAATGTATTACGCTAGAACAATATTTGATGACATGATAATGGCTTCACTCCAAGGAGTTTCTCGTGAGACGTTTTCCAACTCTTGGGATAGAGTCGGAAATTCATTCCGGTAGAATAATATTTGTTGTGAGCATCATATTGTCTCATAGAATTTTCACTTAAATTAGAAAAACATTTGACGACAGTTACCATACATCAGATTATCTTGATGGTATTTTCTCTTAAATTTTCGTTGGCATCTCTCTATTTTCTTGAGTAAACAGGCACAATAAAGTCCGAACCATGCAGACACATTCCAAGTCTAGGGAGAAAGTCTGAAATTCGTTCCAATAGTAGAATGTTTGATGCCAGTCACACCATTCTCTTCAGAACATCTTTTCCTAAAATTGTTGTTGGCTCGTCTCGATGATGTTGAATAAACCGACACAGCCAAAACCTGAATGAGACGCATTCCAATTCTTAAGAAAGAGTCGGGAATGTATTGTGCTAAAAGAGTATTTGATGGCAGTTACATCATCTTGTCTTCCTGATATTTTTCTTTAATTGCCGTTGAATTTACTCCATGGTGATAAATGAATAGACCTGAGACAATTTTTCGGAATGAGTCGGGAATTCACTGTTCTAAATACGTACTTGATGACAAGTACACTATTTGTCTTGATAACATTCTTCCTAAAATTGTCGTCGGCTACTTTCTGTGATGTTATCAATCTGGTTAAAACCAGATCTAAAAAGAGCGCGCCCCATCTTACATAAGCGACAAGTAACATGGAGAGCGGTTTTTGTAGATGTGGTCTTAATCAGACTTCGGTGTTATATGAAAAGAAGCAACCACAACATGACTGATAAACATTCCAGCAGTCGGAAATTCATTCCGCTAAAAGATGCTCGAAGGAAGTTTCTTAAATTCTTTTCATTTTGTTCATTGAACAGACATGATAAACAACAGCGTGAAACACATTCATAATTTTGGAAAAGAAACATTCCGCCAGAAAAGTATTGATGACATAAAATTATATTTTCTTCGTGGCTTTTTTTTTTAAATTCTCTCCATGTTTTTCAATAAACAGGTGCATTAATCACCCGCGTGCGACACATTTCAATTCTTGGAAAAGAAACGGACATACAATGACCCAGAAGAGTACTTGATGACTGATACATCATATAGTCTTCATGATGTTTTAGACTGCCGTTGATAAAAACCACAATGATAAGGCACAATAAAAACTTGAGGAGACACATTTCAACTCTTGAGAAACAGTCGGAGATATATTATTCGACAAAACAATATTTGATGAAAGCTATATCATATAGTCGTCATGACATTTAACCTTCAATTATCGTCAACTTCTCAGAGGAATGCCAAATGAATATGCACAATAAAACCAGCGTGAGAACCATCCGAACTTGTTGGAAAGAGACGGGAATTCAATCCGATAGAAAAGTTTTTACAAGTAATGTCTTCAAGACTGTGGCGCATCCCTTCGACTGTCATCAAAGACTCTAAAAGCCCAATGAATTTCCTAACCTTTCTCAACAGTCGCACAATTATCTTCATGATATTTTCCCTTAAATTACCTTTAACTTCTCTCAGTGGAGTTATATGAACAGACAATCACACCACGATTGTGACACCTTTCAAATATTGGAAATTCATTGCGCTAAAAGAGCATATGATGACAGTTACATCAGATTGTTCTGATACATTTTCATTTCAATTACCGTTAAATTCTATTCATTGTATTGAATGAACAGACACGATAAAAACTTGAGTTGGACACATTTCAACTATTTGAACATTTTTCGAATTCATAAATTGCTTCACTTTCGTACACAGTCTTGGCAGCAACAACATGCTAGGCCTGTCCTAAATAGTTTTGTTATCCCTGGGGCTAAGAATCTGGAACTGTTCACAATATAAATCTATATCAAGGTCTACAACCAAATGTAAGAGGGATGGCTACATTGATGACGTCAAAGTAACGTCTTCTGTTCTGAACGTATTTTATTCTACCTATTTTTCGACTTATCTTTTCTTTTTTCCTTCTTCTTCTTTTGGAAAGTATTTATAAATATGACATGAAATCATTGAAAACAGAAAATGGTTTCTAATATGCCTACGTCATTAGACTGCATCGATTTTCTAAAAGTCGGTGATTACGGGTTCTAATACACTAAAATGATCAAGTTGTCGGGTTTACTGTATTGCTTGAATTATCCGCGACAGGTGTCATCACCACGGCTAGGGCAGGTTTTCACCTAACGATATCTCGGCATCTGCCCACTAATTGGGTGTTCTTTCCACACGTTGTCGTCATTGAATGATTTGGTTGTTGTTGTTGGTTTCTGTATGTGACCATGGTCACCGGTAAACAGTGATCAATTATCAATTATGAATTTCCGATTACAGAAATATAGCTCTCCACACATGCCAATGAGTCTGACTATTCCCGTCGATATTGGGTGCTCACTCATAACACCAGACTGATATAACACAAGACCGATGATCATCCATTTAGAACAGTCTGGTATGTTATTTTATCGAAATAAAAATAAAAACACATTCTCTCAACTGTTTTACACTTATTAGACAACAACCATTTATCGGTTAAATGAATACTTCAATCATTTTAAACATGAATTTATATTGAAGGTCTTTACTTACATATACGTCAAAGTTGGTATGGCCCACAGCCTCCCCCCTTCTACCAAACTTACTCACCTCAGCATCGGAACAAAGAGAACAAGAAAGAAGAAACTTTCTGGGTGTCAGGAGAAAATTGAAAATGGCGGCGAAGAGGCGTCCTCAGAAAGTCGTGTTTTCGCTCTTTTCATTTTTCTTGTCTAAAATGGTATAAAAGGGATTTATTTCGCCAAAACTAATAATTCTATCATATTTATTAGTTTTTGAGAGAAAATATCGAAAAATGAAAATCCTCCAAATAATATGCGAAAAATGACTTCTGAGAAGATGACGTAAGTACGACGTCATCATGACGGCCATCTTGGATATTTTTCGTTTTCTTGTAGAGCTTGACCAAAAGATATAGTTTGACAGATGCAGCTCTCTATCCCAAGGTATAGCTAAAATGAATAGGGAGGCCGGAGGGGGAGGGGGTTAATAGTTGGTCGGCCAAATCACTAAAACGTGTTTTACAAAAGTTCCGATGACATTTTTTTGTTAGAAGCAGGCATCCATGCTAGATGTATGCGCAGTGCTTTAATGAACAATGTAGGGTGGATGCCCATCTATTTGCGGGGGGATATAGCGTTCTGAGATTTGACCACAGCTGGCGAAATTTGACCGTTTTCATTCAAGATCTCTTCGAATCCAGAACAAATGGATTTTCCAAAAATGTAATACACTTGGGTATAAATATATTATTAAGTATACCGTAGTTGAATATGATTTGAAAATTATATGAAAATACAAGAAGATTCCGCAGATAAAAGTGTACTTTTCTCCGTATTATAAAAACAAACTGACACGTTCTGTTTAATGCATTCATTTACAAAGAACAGTTTGGAAAGGCTGCCTTATGTCTAAAGGGCAGCAATTATTCAGAAAAATGACGAAAAAGCGACCATTCAAATCTTAATGGCCGCCATTACCCATGAACTTCTGATCGGAGGATTATACAAATATATGCTCAAAAGGGCTTCGTATATGATAAGCTATGAAGTCGCGGTGAATATAGATAGGGTAGAATATTTGATATAGTTGGGACCATTATGCCTCTGACCCCTCAACATCCCTGATAGTATTAAAGCAATGCCGCATTCAATTTTGGAAGGACCATTATGCCTCCCACCTCTCAACTTCCCTGATAGTATTAAAGCAATGCCGCATTCAATTTTGGGATTATCCTGGTGAACCAAACCCTGTCTATTTGAGAAACGCACGGGTGCATAACTTTGCACTTGGAGCCATTAAATGGGAACACTCTAAACAAAAGAACACTGGTGTTTAAATTGTAATGGTCAAAAACCAGAACACTAACGAAAGATGTTTCATTTTATAACACCAAAACGTGGTTCAATGTAACAGTTTTTCAGCATTCCTTTTGACATTTTTTCTTCGTTCAATCGCATTCTAATTGCGTACACAAATGTTCAATGCCATTACCACGATGTATTATCCAGATGATATAACGTCACGCAGGTAAAATCTCCAAATCTCACATGAAATGGTCATATAGGAAAATTTAAAGTGGTTGTCAAGTAAATAGCAAATGGAGACATATTTACTACCCTATAGAATAGTAATAGAATTTTTTTCAAAATCAAGGTTAATTCATCAGTGCTTTTGCTATTGGCTCATGTTCAGCTTGCCTTGAGGGGGCGGTCTTCTTCGATCCATTCAGAATGCTTACATGAAACTACAGTTCAATGGCGAGTTTCCAGCCTGATTTTGAACGTGTGTCTTAAAATACATACCGGACATTGCCGAAGATTATCGAACATTGCCGAAGCTTCCTGGACATTGCCGAAGATTGTCGGACATTCCCGGATAATCAAGCGAAGCGACACCCGCGTATTTAGACTCTAGTTGACAAGTGACTACTTTCTGTCCGCCGAGGAACACGTCCCCAGGGGTCACTTTGTGACCTTTGCCGGAACTATATTGAACTTGACCTCTGTGAGAATATTTACAACCCTATAGAATAGTAATAGAATTTGTCAAAAGTAAGGTTCATTCATCATTGTATTTGCTATTGGATCATGTTCAGCTTGCCCTGAGGGGACGGAGTTCTCCGATACATTCAGAATGCTTACATGAAACTACAGTTCAATGGCGTGTTTTCTCAGCCTGATTTTGGACGTGTATCATAAAATACAGTTAGGGTTAGAACAAGTATTTAAAGCAAACAACATCCAAAAAACATGAGATTTTGACTTCAGTTGACCGTCATTTTAAACTTAACCATGATTCTCTGTGTTGCAGTATTAGTTTGGATACAAATGGGCCCCAAATGGTAACCTAAGATGTGATAGGGCTCCATTTTGACAATTGCTAATATCACCTATATGTTTATATGACTGGAATAAGCTGATCTGTGTGAACAAACGCTATAGTTTTAGCTGACCCCACGTGATCGCCATTTCAAATTAACCAGTATGATTTGCTTTGCACAACTCAAATGGAGCCAAGATGATTACCGCAAACGGTATCTGTAATATTTGAACACTATTCTTCAAACTCTAACGAGTTACGGTTTAAACACAAGTTTAAGCATCAACACGTTTAGGTTTTACACACTTTTCTACACATCCGCATCAACGTTTTCTAACGACTATATGTCTTTCCAACGAACATGTTTAAGCGGAAATATTTTTCCAGAACGTCTCATTTGTGTTTACAGTATAGTGTTCAAACCCTAAACATATAATTTGTAGTATATTATATGAATTAGTTCGATTTTTTCCTACGAAGTAGGCTACAGATCGCAAATTGTCCGGTAATGAGTGAGTCAGTCAGTCAGTCAGTCCATCCGAATCCTTTCGTCGGCAAAATAAGGAGAACCGTTGACATTAGAACCTTGATTTTTGGCATGAACGTGCATTAGGGCATTGTTACCAGCAAGTTCTGATCTGAAATAATTCTGATTAAAATTAGATTTATAATTAACACTTCAGTATATTGTTATAGATACATACCATCCATGTGGCCTTTAACAGTATCATGTTCCTTTTATGACCATGAAGCCAGCTAGGGGACCTCCTTATCAGTGGATTTAAAAGTCATTAAGGCTTGTCCTTGGAACAAACACAGAGAGAGGCTCTATCCGAGCCTTGTGGTTTTTAACAGTGATTTATATCCAAGCCCACTGAGATAAGGCTGGTTTCTAATCGTGCTGCTTGTCACATCAACTTACAGTGGTCGGTGTCCTGTATAGCAGATACTATAGTACATGGCAGTGTGACTAACGTCACTGGACCTACGAAATAGGGTTTGAGATAATTTAAGCGTGTACTCGAGAGATGACTTGGGGGCCCTGTGTGCTACCATGAGAGAATTTATATAGCGTCTCTAATTGACAGTGGGAACTATTAACTTTTCCAGATGTCACCGCTGGTGAGTTATTAGCGTAGCAACTATTATCGCCCTCAGTTTCTATTACCCTGGAGAATGATCAGCCCAGCAGTACAGCACAAAGTGTTGGGGGGAGAGTCCGAGAGAGCGGGGAACCCCCCCCCCCCTTCTCGGCATTATGCGATTTTTCTTAAATTAGCGTAGGGAATGATGCTCTGTCAGAGCAGTTGAGAAGTAAATGTTTGTAGTCCTAAATAAGACAGGAAACTGGATAAGAAACACAAATTTGAAGTGAGAAAGGTCAAGATCAGAGATTTGTTAGAATGCAAGATACAAGAATGCAATCAAATCAGGCATCACTAGAGAGCCATTCTCCATGGATATATTTATTTGGCATTCAACTTCAAGGTACCTCATCTGAAGAGAGTACATAATAATAATCAATGAACAATAAAGCACACACGAACAAAATAAACAAGTGGTTATAGGTTACTGAATTTAAAACACAACGATGATTTTATTATCGATTTCTTCAGTAATAACATATAATAGGGTCATTGTTGTGTTAAAATTTAGTAATTTCTCTCATAAAATCCAGCCATTTTTTATTTCTTTTTGAGGTAGAACATTTTTTAACTAATGACTGAACTGAAGAAATGGTGCAATGTTGTATAGGCTGGATATATAAAACGTGCAGTATAACATGCCTTCAATCTCAACGAAATTCCAAGACCAGCAAATGAGTGAAAACGGATAGGCCTACTATCGGAATGTGTGTGGTATCGGAATGTGTGTCAACATTACACTGCAAGTTAGGCTAAAAATAACAACCTCCATTCTCCGATCAAATGATTTGCTTCCTTCATGCATCGTGGCATATACAGCTCGCCTGACGCGAGATTCTGGTATTTCGGTACCTTCCGCAATACCACCGGCTAACAGCGACCAGCATGATCACGAGGGTTCCCGAATATTTCCAACAATTTACGGCAGATGTTCGGGAAGCATGGCGTGGACTATGAGGGAAAACATGGCGGAGCTACCTTGAAACGTATAATGCCGACATATTTTGGCAAGTACCATTAAAGTTACTGATATTTTCGAGAGCTGGGCGCATCATTTTTTTTTTGCTTTAGTGCTGGGCGGCCGAAGTTAGTCCCAGGCGCTTAAAAGTCACAGAGAAGAATACAGCCAAGGGTTCCCAATGGGCATGACAGTGCACTCGCTGAGCTAACAATAAATAATGAAAAAAAAATAATTATAAATCAAATTTTCATCAGAATTCGATCAGCTCAGAACTTGCTGGTAACAATGCACTAATGCACGTTCATGCCAAAAATCAAGGTTCTAATGTTAATGGTTCTCCTTATTTTGCCGACGAAAGGATTCGTATGGACTCACTGACTCATTACCGGACAATTTGCGATCTGTAGCCTACTTCGTAGGAATATTATTGCATGCCTGTCAACTACCCTGGAACATTTCCTAGCTTAGACATTAAACAGCCCGCTAAACTTGCCATCAAATGTGATAAGGCTGGGAGTACAAGAATGTGCGGTGTATTTTCTGTGGACTGTGTAGGCTGTACAGTCTGAATGAAGACAGCCTAGCAGAATTAGTTAAAGCTAGGTGGTTTAACGTTTATCAATGAAGAAAATCACCGATCAACCGCCATAGAATATAATATGAAACAAGAAAACCGGAATAGTGCATTCATCAGATTGCCGATGCCCAAAATGTGTTGTCTCATATATCTAGATAACAACGTGATGTAGAGACGCTATTTATTCGTCTTTGTACCGGTTATGCTCAGGAGAATGACATAGAATCATTATTATCTTGTGCATAGAAGGTGTTGGTCTTGAGTTGAATTACCGTAAACTACATAAATGCTACCTTTCTACTATAGTACTATATATAAAAATTTGTTGTATTGTTGGGAAAATAATGTGATTCAAAAAGTTGTTTTGATCCTGTACAAGGGCACTGAAAACCATTAAAGAGATGTAAATGTATTTTCACACGTAAAGCTTGAAATCTGCTGAACCTATATTATTCAATCTGTTTCCTTTAATTAAAAAATTGTAAAATTAAATCGGCGAGTGTTATTTATTTTGGAATGAAGGCGCATTAGGAGACTGTTACCAACAAGTTCTGAGCTGACCTACTTTTGATGAAAATTTCTGGTGATTTTTGATGAAAATCACTGGCGATTCTGACTTGGGCGGTGCCCATCTTAATATAGGCAGGATTTCAACTGGGGGTGGGGATTTCCAAGAGTTCAGTTCGCGTTCGAGTCCTAATGCCTACTGTACTTCGTAGGTCCTGTGGCGTTAGTCACACTGCCATGTATACATATTGCTTGGGCTTATTCTTATTTCTCGGATTAAGCATATATAAATAAAAAGTTTCAAATGACCCCATGCATATGGTCGCCATTTTGAAATTAGGTAATATGCTTTACCCTGAACATGCGAATGGTCTTGTAATGAGCCTAACATGATGAAGCTAAGATGTAAAATTGTTAGATTAACCGAATACATATTTGGGTTAATAAAACACCTAAATTTGGCGAAAAATACTAGAACAGATGTGTCTGAGGTGGCAAAGCATTGTCGCCATTTTGGATGTAACCATGTATGCCTTCGCTGAAGATTGGATGAGTTAACTCAATATATGCCTGAATGTTTATTGTTATATATTGTTTTAAGAGCTACATTTGCAGCGAATATGTACAATGAAGTGGGGATCCAAGCGTAATGTTATTGGTCATCTAAGTAGGTCAAAATTTTCATCAAAAGTAGGTCAGCTCAGAACTTGCTGGTAACAGTCCCCTAATGCACCTTCATGCCAAAAATCAAGGTTCTAATGTCAATGGTTCTCCTTATTTTGCCGACGAATGGATTCGGATGGACTGACTGACTGACTCACTCACTGACTCACTCATTACCGGACAATTTGCAAATGGTAGCCTACTTCGTAGGAATATAACATTTAAATAGAGTAATCAGTTTTATCTTTTTTTTTCTTCTAAAACGATCACGTTGTATAACAAGACATTTAAAAGGCCTTCTTAGAAGTTGGAAACCCCATCGTGTCAAGATTGTGTGGGTGTCCATGTATGAAGATGTCACAAAGAAATCCTCGTGTTCAACACTTTAGCGCGTTCAACCTTTTGACTAATTTACCTGTCACATATCTTCCTGAATAGGTGTTTTAGATCGCCAAAAGACTGTAGGAATTGCATTTGTTTTAAGAGAGACGACGGCAATACAGAAAAATCTGTGTGGTTGTGATAATTGAAATGCAAAACGTTTAAATTGTCACTGTCATAACAGTTTGCATGTTATACCTTTGTAAAACCATGGAGCTATAAATCGAAAGGAGACACTGTTCCACAAGCTAGGACTGACTGGCCAGCGCTCACGCCCGCTGAGCTTTTGTGTTTTGAATAGCCGTCCAGCTGGGCTGCGTCTCTCTCATGTTCAATGTACGATGCCGCTCTCTGATCCTGCGACTCCTTTCTGTTAAATTAGAAATGGCCGGAAGTGAGGTGTCATCATGCGCAGTCTCCACAAATTAAAATCACCAAGTGAAAATTATGCGCATATGTCATGTTTATTTATTTGAAATAATTTCCCTTATCACAATATTTGAGTCATGGCTGTATGTCTTATTGGTGCTGAGCTACGGGACTTTGAAAACAGGCTGTCATTTCTCTATCTATATTGTATTTTTTCCTTTTATGCTAACTTCCGCATTTCCAAACATGACCCAAAAATGTGAGCGAGTAGCTATTATTATAGGGAATCGGAAAATCTAGGTTCTTACGGGAGGCTTATCCCGTTCGTGCAAAATTAGCGATTGAAAATATACATATTTCTCCATTTGAAATACATGGTGACTTCTGCCAAACTATGAAAATTGCACAATTTTAATGACAAAATAACCCACTTTCCGCATTTCAAATCGGGGAAAAGTTATGCTTATGCTAAAGATCGTAAACAGATCTATATCCTCGTGTTTAGCATTTCCGGGAGGCTTTACCTCAATTTGAATAAAATGGGATTTAGCAAGCATTACTTCGGCGTTTTCTCTTTATTTGATGCTTCAAAAAAGCTATTAAGTAATGACCCGGCGTCCGTTTGTGTATACCCCCATGGGAGCTGATTGCTCGGTGAGTAATCCGCGAATACACAATTGGCAGTGCGATCGCTTTTGAGATTATAACAGGCCCATTGAATGTTATTGTTTTGCCGTTAGAAGATTGCGATTGCAGGTATTTATAATCAAGAAAAAGATATTACTCAAGCCAGGACAAATTATTGTCAATACCACGAAAAATATATACATGCGGTGTTCCTCACAATGGGAAAAGAACACTTTTTTTATATTTAAAGCCAGACTAGCGATATTTAACATCAGTTTAATGGATAAATATTAATGAATACCCAGCACGGTATCAATAACATAGTTTCCTTAATTCTTTGGAAACAGGAAATATTAATTAACACATCGCTTGAGAATCTGCCCGAGTGACATGTTATACCAAAAATATTCGTTGTAAAAGTGGAAAATTTCTTTCGTACGTCTCAAAACTTGGCGACGGAATTCTGAAAGCAATCTACTCAAGATACAACGCAGTCTTACGGCGCAATTTTCACGTGTTTCCAAAGTAACTTGGAATATAACTGTAAGTTGTAGTTTTTATTTATCATGCTTTAAAATAAACCATCTGTCTTGAAATCGAAACAGTTTATTGAAACATTTTATAACAAGAAAAAAAAATGAATTATAACCTCTAGTCTACATACAAACGATTGCTATTAAGGAATAGTACACCAGTTAAGCTTACAAAGCTCATTACTTCCATGAACTGATGATATGGTATACCTATAAATACATAAAATGCGATTAATTTTATCATTCTTTTTACACATTTTAATAAAATTACAATTTTCAACTCCTCCACAGACAACCAGGATAATGGACCTGCACATGGAACAGCTGCAGATACGCTGTCGCTTGTGTGCAGGAACCGATGGTGTATTCAGAGAAAAGAAAAGCACAGTCCTCAAACATAAATTCGAGAAACAGATTTGCCAGGCTTGTGGTATTGATGTTCAAGACGATGTCCAATCTTGTATAAGCTTCCATTTATCATAATTATTGCACATATCTTCCCGGTATAATTCGCAAACAGATTATTATAAGGTTTTTGTTTTCATGTTGTGGAATTGTACCCCATGCGAAGGGGTACAAAGACAAAGGAATCCTCCACGCGATTACAATTACAATGTATAATGAACACCTATTTACCAGTATAACCTGACCGATAAACTGACGGACGAAATTGTACATAGTCGCTTCTTCGTCTCTTCTATTTATATCTCCCTCCGCTCTCTCCTTGTTATTTATTTATTTTAAAATATAGCGCTTGTAAACACCTTGAATGAACTAAGAAATTACCGTGAAATTAAAATAAAACATTGAGTTGATGGGCTGCGAAACCCGTATGGGAAGGGGCCCTTAAACTACAATATTAATCAAAATTCAATCCATCTTACAGATATACAAGTCTTGGAATATGAATTACTTATCTGATATCGGTAGGCTTTAGAATATAATTTGTTTCAGTTATCATGATTATTGCACACAATCTTCTTGGTATACTTGACAAAGAGATTATTATAAGGTTTTGTTTTTATATTGCATTATATCCCATGCTATACAACTTCATTTGCATTTGTAAGCTGAGAATCAGTCATCAAATAAAAGACATTCTTACGGACAAGTACTTCTTGCAAAAATCATTAACCGGGCACGTGTACGCTCCGTTACAAAATCTGGTTTTCTACTCATGGAACTTCTCATGTTGATAAAATATAATAAGTAATTAAAGTGATCTAAGTCTCTTCAAAACTTCAAAAACTTTTTTTACACAAACTACGCCTGATGGTGATCAACGCAACGGGAGGTTAATTGGCAATAGCCACTTCGAATACACAACGCTTAATAGGTCGACAGCAAGTCCATGGCACGCATGCGCGTGAAATCGACTGCTTCCGAATCAACGGCGGGCATGGCCGAGCCAGCTATAATCCCTCAGGTTAATCCGCTATACCCTGCTGTGTCGGCATCGTACATTGAACACTTTCATCACCCCAATCTGTGTCTCCTTCCGATTTATAGCTCCATGGTAAAACTATCACTTGCCTTTGTATATAAATTTTATTAAAATAAGACTAATGCTCCCCTTCCTTCGACTTTATTCCCGGCAGCTCCTTACCTGCAATTAGGAATACTGAACTAGGAAGGATCCCAGGCAGCTCCTTAGCTGCAATTAGGAATACTGAACTAGGAAGGATCCCAGGCAGCTCCTTAGCTGCATTTAGGAATACTGAACTAGGAAGGATCCCGGCAGCTCCTCAGCTGCAATTAGGAATACTGAACTAGGAAGGATCCCAGGCAGCTCCTTATCTGCAATTAGGAATACTGAACTAGGAAGGATCCCAGGCAGCTCCTTAGCTGCAATTAGGAATACTGAACTAGGAAGGATCCCGGCAGCTCCTTAGCTGCAATTAGGAATACTGAACTAGGAAGGATCCCAGGCAGCTCCTTAGCTGCAATTAGGAATACTGAACTAGGAAGGATCCCAGGCAGCTCCTTAGCTGCAATTAGGAATACTGAACTAGGAAGGATCCCGGCAGCTCCTTAGCTGCAATTAGGAATACTGAACTAGGAAGGATCCCAGGCAGCTCCTTAGCTGCAATTAGGAATACTGAACTAGGAAGGATCCCATATAGAAAGGCTGTAAGGAATATACCGATAAAAAGTATCATGTCCGAATACAATTCGCACATCAAGATTCAAGATTCAAGATTCAAGAAATTTTATTTAAAGTCGGTTGTCAGTTTTAAAACATGTTAAACATTAGCTCTGAGCGAGCTATTTTACCGACAAAACATTGATATAACATGGACAATAAAAGTATAAAAATATAAGTAAAACGATATCACAATTACTAAAATAATTATGTACATGAGGGATATATCCCAAGCTATAGATTTTATATATGATTAAATGCGATTTAAATGAGTACATGTAGAAACGAGATTAGAAATGATAAACATATATTAAGAATTTACGAGTAGTTAAGAATTTATATGGTATCTGATTATATACATTTAAAACTAGAGCATATAAGAACAAGACTAGAAACGATAAACAATTGTGTACATGTAATTAAGAGTTTACAGGCAGTTAAGAAATTGTCTGATTATACAAATTTAAAATTTAAAATTAGGTACTGATTATAAATAATTTAAAATTTAGTACATGTAGGGACTAGACTAGAAATGATAAAGAGTTGTACATATAATTAAGAAGCTGAACTCCTACACATGGCACATTTGCAGCTAGGACCACACCAGCTCCTTAGTAGTCTGCGAAAGTCATTGAAATTCTCAACCTTTCTGAATTCGTTCGGCAGACCATTCCAGATCTGTGTGGCCTGAAATCTAAAAGACTTGTTGCCATATGTAGTAGTTCGGACCCGCGGTACATGTAAGACATTATCTGATTTAAGAGAGTAAGAACAATTACGTTTATGTATTAAGTCATTAAGAAATTTAGGTGAATTACCGTGTAAGATTTTGAAAAATCTTCAGTTGCTATGGACCTAAGTCTACTTAATTCTAAGGAGGGAAGTTTTGATTTTCAGTAAGGAGGGAAGTTTTGATTATGTGCAGTATCTCATCGTAGCTACTTTCCCAATCCCGATAAACAAAACGTAGTGCTCTATACTGGAGTTTTTCCATTTTTACATTACATTGTTTACTGCAGAAGTGCCAGACTAAAGGACAATAATTAAAATTCGAACGAATAACACATTTGTAAATGAGAAGCTTAGTGTTGGTAGATAACATGCGGCTAAGCCTGGCGAGAACATTTAATTGTTGACCGGCATTCTTACACAGGTTAGATATTAGTTGGGTCATCTAGAGCAATTCCGTGACCGTGGAGAGCGAAGGTTCGTTTTTCAGTGGATTTGTATTCTATGAAGATTAATTAAAAAAATTAGCGGGGGTGTCCCTCGCGAAAGTGTGGGCGGAACCCGTGAGAGCCCGAAATCCAAAATGGCTGCCGTCGGCCATTTTGAATTTTATTTTTTCCATGGTTTGGCCTACAGTAATGCTCAGTACATGCTTTCTGGGGTTTTTGGGGGCGAGGAATTCATATTTGATGTCGTTTTCATAATTTGACCTAGTTATGACCTTCAAATCCAAGATGGTCGCCGATTTTCAGCTCAGAATGGTCAATTTTTAAATTCGGCGTACAGCCTTCATAATAGGCTCTAATGAAAGCTTTGATCATGCTGAGTTGAGTGGTGGACAGTAAAGCTATACGAAATTCATCTTAGAGGTAACAGGTTACAGGTTATTGTTGATTCACCTCATGAATATCGGCTCTCCATGGCCACAAAATTACTGAAAATGACCCAACGAATTACTTAATATGTGTGAATTGGAATACATTTGTATGCATAATTTGTCATCACCAGACACCGCCCGATTAAAGGTTACCGCTGATGTACCTCAAAGTTTACGTTGGTAGTCAATTATCGGTCCTCAGGCTTTATTCCTATCAGAAAAGTAATCTAATCAGGTCCTAAATGACTTTTGAGCAAAACTGAAAATAAACTATTCCATTGTCCTTTAGTTACTCAACATCAATGTCAACTATACGCCATAATAAAAGCAGAAACTTGTCCTCTGGTTACGGAACTCAAGGATGTCAGACAGGATGTTGTAGTAACTCTAAACGCCTGTCCATTCATGGCTAGCGCAGCATTTAGTTGGGCAGTGTCTAGTAATTTACATCACTATTCTTTTATTCTATGGAAGTACAATGCATGTACTCTGATTTTGCAACTTATCAATGATTAGTAACTAATAGACCCCTACTCCTCATCCGAATCTGTTGATTCTCCAAACGCATTGTCATTATCATTACTACTCTCATCGCTGCTGTCATCTGAACAGTCACGAGCTGTGAACTGGTGGGGCAAGGGTGACAGGGTATGGCACTTTCCATTTATGATTTTCCAACCATGGCCAATGGGGGACGGATGATCTAGCAAGTTGTAATGGAGCTGGCAATATGTGATGTAGTTCGTCCTTTCCACATGGTGATTCAACGTGTCATCATCAGGTGGGAGGCGGACCATGCTCTTCTTCATTTTGTGCCACTTGGAAGCTCTGGCCTGCCCACAAGTAATATCTGCACTTGCAGCATAGACTTTGGAGAGGACAAATGCTTTCATATCAGCTTTGACTTCGTCCTGTAACTCCAAACCCTCACCCAATCGCCCAAGGAGCTCTCCCGCCTCAGGATCATTGATCACTTTCTGCAACAATCTCTTTTTCCCTTGCCCATAGAATCCTGGTGTGTGGTCGGGACCAGTGATCACATGGAGAGGTATGATGATATTTGCAACATCTTCTGATAGCATGGCATGGCAATTGATTAGCTCATGCTTGCGTTTCATCAGCAGATCACCTCGGAGTTGATGCGAGACATAAGCCACTTGGAGATACACGTCTGTGTCCTCGCTGTCTAGGACAACTGCTTCAGTGTGGTTCTCGGCCCTCAGCTTGGCATAGGCAGAGAGCAGCATCGTATCTGCCTCTGGATGCTTGAATCCATAGTCCATGCTCGCCACGCCAGTGCTCATATTGGTTGAAGTCTCGCCCTCACAGTATATGATGCCACCTCGCACACGATCAACTTGTGTTTTCATCTGTTCTATTACAAGCTTCTGTAGTCTGACCTTGTTTGCTAAATTGACCATTACTTTAATGAACCCGATAGCTCCTGGGAATATGTTTTCGGGCTTTAGAAAAATATTTGGGATGTGTGGATGTTTTGCTGTTCGTCGATCGTGCTCACGGAGAGGTCTGGGCTAGCGGCCCTGGTGTACCTTGCGGAGGGGTCAGGTATGATCCAACTTGAGTCAGCCCTTGAGGGGCGAGTGACCGACGAGTGTCTATCAATGTACAATGTAGATGGATCGATGCGCAAAACTAGTAAGAGCAAGTTGTTACAGCTGTTCAACCTAGACCCAGTTGCTTAAAAACCACGGAATCACGTCAGTCTCGTGGACATGGGGCTCATCTGGCGGTTAGCCACCCCCGCACCCGAGGACCGTGAGGCTAAGAAGAGGGATGGCTCAGAGTACCGTTGGAGTGATTACTTGGATAAGATCTGCGCTATCATCATCTTACGCCACACTGATGCACGCCTCATCATCCTCGTCAACGACAAGTATGACCTTCCACTCAGCATCAAGGCTGATGAGCACAATCGACGAGCAGCAAAACATCCACACGTCCTAAATGTTTTTTCAAAGCCCGAAGACATATTCTCAGGAGCTGTTGAGTTCAACAAAGTAATGGTCAATTCAGCAAACAAGGTCAGACTGCAAAAGCTTGTAATGGAACAGATGAAAACACAAGTTGGTCGTGTGCGAGATGGCATCATATACTGTGAAGGCGAGACTTCAACCAATCTGAGCACTGGCGTGGCGAGCATGGACTATGGATTCAAGTATCCAGAGGCAGATACAATGCTGCTCTCTGCCTATGCCAAGCTGAGGGCCGAGAACCACACTGCAACAGTTGTCCTAGACAGCGAGGACACAGACGTGTATGTCCAAGTGGCTTATGTCTCGCATCAACTCCGAGGTGATCTGCTGATGAAACGCAAGCATGAGTTAATCAATTGCCATGTCATGCTCTCAGAAGATGTTGCAAATATCATCATACCTCTCCATGTGATCACTGGTAGCGACCACACATCAGGATTCTATGGGCAAGGGAAAAAGAGATTGTTGCAGAAAGTGATCAATGATCATGAGGCGAGAGAGCACCTTGGACGAGAGAGTGAGAGTTTGGAGTTACAGGACGAAGTTAAAGCTGTTGTGAAAGCATTTGTTCTCTCCAAAGTCTATGCTGAAAGTGCAGATATTACTTGCGGGCAGGCCAGAGCTTCCAAGTGGCACAAAATGAAGAAGAGCATGGTCCGCCTCCCACCTGATGATGATACGTTGAATCACCATGTGGAAAGGATGAACTACATCACATATTGCCAGCTCCATTACAACTTGCTAGATCATCCGTCCCCCATTGGCCATCGTTGGAAATCATAAATGGAAAGTACCTACCAGTGCGCCATACCCTACCACCCTTGCCCCCCAGCTCACACCTCATGACTGTTCAGATGACAGCAGCGATGAGAGTAGTAGTGATGATGACAATACATTTGGAGAATCAACAGATTCGGATGAGGAGTAGGGGTCTATTAGTTGCTAATCATTGTTGAGTTGCAAAATCAGGGTAAATTACTAGACATCGCCAAATTAAATGCTAGGCTAGCCATGAATGGACAGGTATTTAGAGTTACTACAACATCCTGTCTGACATCCTTGAGTACCCTAACCAGAGGACAAGTCTCTGCTTTTATTATGGTGCATAGTTGATGTTGGTGTTGAGTAACTAGAGGACAATGGAGTACTTTATGTTCAGTTTTGCTCAAAAAAGTGATTTAGTACCCGAATAGATTACTTTTCTGATAGGAATAAAGCCCGAGGACCGATAATTGATAATCAACCGTAACCTTTAATCGGGCGGTGTCTGGTGATGACAAATTATGCATATCCATGTATTCCAATTTTACACATATCAATTAATTCGAAGGGTCATTTTCAGTAATTTTGTGGCCATGGAGAGCCGATATTCATGAGGCGAATCAACAATAACCTGTAACCTGTTACATCTAAGATGAATTTCGTATAGTTTTACTGTCCATCACTCAACTCAGCATGATCAGAGCTTTCATTAGAGCCTATTATGAAGGCTGTAAGCCGAATTAAAAAAATTGACCATTCTGAGCTGAAAATCGGCGGCCATCTTGGATTTGAACGTCAAAACTAGGTCAAATTAAGAAAACGACATCAAATATGAATTCCTCGCCCCCAAAAACCCCAGAAACCATATACTGAGCAGCACTGTAGGCCAAAGCATGGAGAAAATAAAATTCAAAATGGCCGACGGCAGCCATTTGGGATTTCAAGCTCTCACAGGTTCTGCCCACACTTTCGCGGGGGACAGTGTTGCATTTGAGTATGTAGGACTATATAAGCGTCTTCACTCATGGAGCTAACTCTAAAACTTGTATAGCTGCGGTGCTCCTTTCATAGATCTAACTTCCTGTACCACAATACATTCAACATTTTCGACATTGATATTCATTGCCTGGTACCCCCTGAAGCGAAATTTCACACGCCCGCTGATAATACAATTTTTACTGTGAAAATCGTTTTTTCGAAATATTAATCTCTCCGAGATACATGAAAAACGATATGCCAATCGTGAGTTGAATATGAATGGAATAATTGCATCTGACATGGAAATGCTTAAATAAATTAGTTAGTCCGAAATATTCTACCATTTCTGGGGTTGTTTTTTCATTTGAAATATCGTTAGATATATATGCGCCACAGTTCTATTTATCGATAATTTTTCAAAGTTTGATCTGTTGTAAAGTAAACGACGACGCCTTACTTTTGTCTAAATTTATTTTTTATGTGTAAATTGAATCTTTTCATATTGGACGAGACTTCAAATCTCAGTAAAAAAACGTATATTAACGCGAGAGACATCAGGTCGCAAATATTATTACACATGCAGGGTATCTAGTCCAATATATGCCGTCATGTTACCTTTTTCCTAGAGGTGCTTAAGTTTCTTTTTTTCAAAAAAAATTTTTATTCACATCCACAACAAGTAAAACGGCACAACTATACAGCATTTAAACATTGGACACAAGACAAGAACAATTTACAGATCCCGTTCACAATTAATTCGAATTAGTGCATTTGAAAAGAATGTTTTTGACCCTCTGGTAAACCTCAAATTGGCTCTTACAAATTGGACCACACACCCCATCTTTCATACCACTGTCGTCCACCTTGTCTAAGGGAAATCACCTTTTCAGTTCTATAATAATACTCGAACTCCATTAAACACACTTTAAGATTTGGTTTTCTGCCGTGACATTGCATTTGGTAAATATGAATCTTTTCTACTGATAGTACTAAATTCTGTAGGTCACCTGACGACAAATATCCAAATATCATGTCCTTATTACGAAAATCCACTTGAATTTTTGTACATGCCTTAATTTTTTCTAGCAGGTTATAGCAAAAAATTCTTGTTTCCCTACATTACTAGAACAGGTGAACGATGATTTCTTTCTCTCTATTACTGAATTACAGATATCATTATCACATAATCTAATAGTTTTAAGGAAAATATTTGTAGCTAAAATTCTGTGAACAATTCGAACCTGGAGCCATCGTAATTTCACATCAACTGTACCGGTAACTGTAACTGTAACTGTATCGGTAACTGTAACTGTAACTGTAACTGTATCGGTAACTGTAACTGTATCGGTAACTGTAACTGTAACTGTACCAGTATCGGTAACTGTAACTGTACCGGTAACTGTAACTGTAACTGTAACTGTATCGGTAACTGTAACTGTAACTGTAACTGTACCGGTAGCTCTAATTGGGAGATGGAATATCCTTTTCCACCATTCACTAGAATGCGGATCTATCACCAACTCTCATTTCTGTTTTGGACGTATATTCTCAATTTTAAGTTTACCTGCTAACACATTATATATATTTAGTCCCCTTAACATGCAGGATATACATGGTGGAATCAATGCAAAGACCATGTCCATTCTTACATCGCTGAAATTT
The DNA here is from genome assembly GCA_036873755.1 of Hanleya hanleyi. Lineage (NCBI taxonomy): Eukaryota > Metazoa > Mollusca > Polyplacophora > Lepidopleurida > Hanleyidae > Hanleya > Hanleya hanleyi. The sequence continues at coordinate 200,135 of JAVTVY010054482.1, read as the reverse complement.
AAGGTGTTATACAAAGCGTTCCGTACCATAAAAACTTGTAAAAAACCGTCTAAAGCCAAAGGTTTCATAAGCAATAAATTCACCATTATTATCAAAAAAAACATAAACATACAGAACACGTTTATCATCCCATTTACGATAATACACAGGCCTTCCACCAACTTTGAAAGGAGGGTTATACCCCAATGGAAGTGTATAAAAATTCTTTTCATCTAATTTAACCGGCTGTATATACGAACTCCTTCCAGTAGGTTAACACTTCCTCCCAAGGAACATTTTAATGTAAAAGTGTGCTTCAATATCTGATCAGTAATGTCTATTTCAAATTCGGTGAACAGATCAGTAATGTCTATTTCAAGTTCGGTGAATAGCCTACACCAACAGTGTTTTATATCAATAGGTCCGAACTGTGCACCGCCATTGTTCGCTTATGAATGTCCAGAACTGGTGACATAAAGGCATTGCTTGTTCCTTTTTATTCAGCAAACTGTTTATCACGTTGTAACTATAATCTCCTCACACTGGATAATACAGGTTCGTTTTGCCAGATTGTTTACATAACTTTCTGGAAAGGGCATCCGAAATCAATTCTTTTATGGAATTTTAACAATTCTTAATTGATTTAGGATAATACTACAGTTTGAGTATACATTTCTCAAAATTAAGTTTTTGCTCCTTATTTTACGTTCAGTTTGAGTCTCGTTATATAATTTACTGTACGGAGTATTGTGGTCAAATTTATGATGGTGAGGAGAACCATTCTCAGGCTCCTTCCCTGTGGAGTTGACAGGGTTTTGTCTTATATATGAGACCAATAATTCATGAGAAGGATGGAGCAAATAGTATCAAAATGTGCCTAGAGTAATAAACTCTGATGTGGAGAAACTCGATTTTGGCAAATGGGTACATCGAGGTAAGAAACCTTGACTAACATGACAGAAACGGGTGAATCGTGTCAGTCTCAATGGAAAGCTATCTCATGTCTGCCATATTCAATTATCCTTGATGCTTCACACGAAGGATTATAACCGTGCACTTATTGTGTACAGACCTTGCAGAAGTCAGAACAAAATTGTTAAAGCACTTAGTACATGTTACATTTTTGCTTATTGAGGACAATTATGTTGTTTAGATGACGTTCGACAAATGAATATTTCTGAATTAAAAATGTCCCAAGATAACCGAGAACTGTAATACAGTTCTCGGTTTTCTTGGGACAAAATAACTGTCATTAGTACGGTGCCGGCTAATAGTGAATTTATCATGCTGCTTTCGAGGAGGGATGTGCAAATAGACTCAAGATGAGCTCCAAATGATAAGATATTCTTAGTACATATATGGCGAGCATATACTTTCATTTACCAAATGTTTTCAAATTAGGCGAAATAAGCGGTCCTCCTCGTGACCGCGATTTTGAATTTATACCCTTGATTTCATGCAAATACTCCCCAAATGAGCAACAAATGATGAGCTATGAGGTGAGAAAATATGGCGTCCTAATATTCGTTGTTGTGAGTTATGAAGAAGTTTTATACTAAGGAATTCGCAAAAAAATGAATTCCACCTCGTTGCCAGTTGCTGCTCTCCGAGTTCATAAAAAAATATTTTTGCCCGCTGATAATGTCGTTCATGATAAGAACTGCAATCATTTGAGGAGTTTGATTAACACCACTCTAATTACTTGAATAGAGAAAGTTGGGAACGTAAACAATCTTCTGTGGGAAGGAGGAATATACACGCAGAATTACTTATACTTTGAATTACAGATATCCAATGGACCTCTCCGTGTAATCTCCGTTGTCCTGTTATCTCTTGCCTGAGGTTCTGATTGAATACAGAGAAATTGACAATTGTCTGTGTAGTTTTGTTCACTTGCAATAGTCAACTATCAGAAAAAAATACGGGCGGCACAGAGGCTGGGACAGATATACAGACAGAAGCTTCTTTAAAGATGTATGTACTAGTGATAAGAACTGTTCCCCGACAAACAATTCTAGCCATTTTTTTCTATTTTTCTTTTTTATTTTAACCACTGGGCAATTATTGCTTTGGTAAACCATGATTTACAACAGCCCTTACAGTACCCACATGGCCAAGGGCTTACAGGTTCTAACTATGAAACTTATACATTTTAGGAAGATAACGAAGTTCCTCATGGAGAACATAACCTGCTCACAACTGATGGCAATGACAGTACCAGATCGTCCGAATGGAACATTTGATGTGGCAGTCATTGAAGCCAAGACCAAGTGTCAGCTGGACGAGTTCCTGGACGGATTTTCACCATTTATAACCTTAGTCCGGGCTCTTCTTAATCACGGCACAACAATCATCGTTGCCGCGGGTATTCTATTGAATACGCTCTCATTTATCGTTCTTACGCGGAAGGGGATGAGGAAGTCAATCATGAGTATGTTCCTGTCCGTGTTGGCGATCTACGACACGCTGTCTATAACTCTGAATTTCATGATCGGCGTCATACGAGGACAGAACCTCGGAGCGAACAAGTCGTTCCAGGATAACGAACACCTGTGTAAGCTACACGGAGTATTCGTGGTAGTGTTTAACCTGCTGTCCGTCTGGACGATTGTGGCCTTCACTGTACAACGTTTCATCGTCGTGAAGTTTCCACTTAAAGCCCAAATGTTCACCTTGCAGAGAACCGCGGTAATAATCATCACCGTATCCGTGTCGGTCGTGGTATTCTCTTGCCATAAGATTTTCCTCACAGGTTTCGAAGGGGATTCCGTGTTTGGTTACAAGGGTTGCCACACAAATCGCGTTCAAATACCAGGGATCAGTTACTTTTACGTGGCCTTCAACACTTGGCTGCCAACGATAATTATCATGGTATTCAACTTTTTGATGATACGGGAACTTAAAAAAAATAAGGCCAAGCGTCAGCAACTAACCAACAGTGCGTCCAAAGCGGAAGAAAAGGCCACCAAACTCCTTCTTACCGTCTCCTTCACCTATCTTGTCTTGGTTCTCCCTCTTGGCATAGTTCAGACCATCGAACTATTCTGGAACGCCCAGATCAAGCTTCTTTATCCCGGACATGCTTCATATGTTGGATCCATGATTATCAAATTTAAGCTGAAGTGGGTGCGGGCGTTTTTCTTCTTCTTCTATCAGTTCAACTTCGCCGTGAACTTTTTTCTGTACGTGTTTTCCTCCTCCGGCGTTCAATTCCGATACACCTTGCGGCGCGTGTTTGGAATACAAGCTCAGCTTCCGGCCTCTGAAACGGAAACGCAGCCCACGGCAGGCTCAAACTCGGTTGCTCCGGCAGAAAGCACTGCTGTAACCAATGTGGAACCGCTGAATGAATGTTAGCACGGAACGCGCCTACGGTAATGAACGGCATTGATACACGTATTTCAGGTTGAAAGAGGTTCAAAGAGATTCTTCGTTACGTAGCAATCAAAGAGAGCGCCTCACACAAAACTCTCCAGAGCGCATGCTCCGTTTCACCGGCTTCCTCCATTAGAAACCTGCTCACTGGGTTGATGCGCAGGCACAAGCTTTTGTATTCTATCCCAGCACACAATCGCTGTCTAATGTGTGGAGGCGAGTTATTCTGTCCGCTTCTAGCCCAGGACAACCTCTTTCATCGATATGACGTCAAGAGTCTGTAAAAGTCCGTTATATTTGTTCTTGTGTTGATTTCGAACATCTATTTGAGTGTAATAGCTATAAATTTAATCCACGATACTCTCAAACAAAGACAACAGGCTGGCCTGCGATCATAGAACGTTGGAACTACAGCGAGGACACGGAAGCTTCATGGGAGTGATCGGGCCTTATATAAAATAGCATGTGCTCATATCAAGGTCAACGGCAATGAAATCGTGCAGTCATTTGTAGACACTTTGAGCAGTTTGCCTGACAGTGGCATGACTGAATTATAGCCATGTCTATACAGCCGACGCACTGCTTTATTCCCAATAGACTGGTGATGCTTTAAAACAACTTTCTGGTTATCAGTCAACAAGTCTATAAGATATTAACAGTATATTCGAGATGTCACTTCCGTTAGTGTGGAATCCTGTATAAAATTCTGTAATTGATTACTCACGTATTGCCAGGCTCTGTTGTCTCAAAGTCGATATGTAGTTCCTTGTTGTGGACATGTCTGTATTACTACACCTCATGTCGGTTGGAAACCACACAAACATGTATATATGAACAGAAAACAAAATACTTGAACTCATTAGAAATGTAACGTACATGTAAACGAAAAGTCGTTCATTTAGAATAGTTTTTGTACATAGTTTATTTGTATATTTTCAATTTTAAATTACTTTTATGTTCACTTGGTATGAGGGTTGAAAGCTCGTGCATTACACTGAGTTTATCTGGAGAAGCTCAGAGTTTGACTGGGAACTATTCTTACCTTTCGTCGTTTACATCCCCTTTCGCGACAGAGTGAAAACGGAAGAATAAAGGGACTGATTTTACAGACTACAGACATTGTAGTATTATAAAAGAAATATCAATACAGAGGAAGTGTCTCCTCTCTCTGGATGGACCTCGATGGTACCATAGTGTAAATATGTCGTTTGAAGTTGAACCTAAAACATTACAATGCAACAATCGAAATTCCGTCCTGATGAGCTAGAGTTGTAAATATCGGTGCGTTCCCTTGTAAAATCTGTTCCAGTGTAGGCCTTTAGTACACAGTTATATATACAAATGTTAACAAATGTATAATTACAGTTATATATACAAATATTAACAAATGTATAGTATCTGTTATTATTTGTTCTATTGTGTATATATAGTACTCTATAACACTTGTGTCAATAACGTCGAGCTAACCGTGCACGTATTACACTTTTTAGCACGGTTATGTGAAATCTACACCCGTCCTTGCAAGTGCAGGTGTTCATTGGGAGATTCTATTTCACAATTCGGATGAGGAAAGGGACGTCTGCTTTCATGCAAGTAACAATCGAATAAAACAAACAAATAAATTACAAGATAAAATTTCTTTCTCAAGTTTAGCTGTGTGTTTCCATCGTGAAATTGATTAACAAAGCGACACAAATAGCCATATACCCACGTAATTTTCACACAGCTGACAGTATCACTCCCCATTTGAGAGACTACATAAACTCGTCCACTGACATTGGCACGATGCCAACCGAGACGGGAGCATAAGTGGACGAGTTTTTCTTTCAAGAAAGAGAAGAACGATTGTCAAAGTTTAAAATATGTTTTCAACCTTTCTTTATAATCTTTGTTGATAATCAATTTGGGTAGTGCAATAGAATAGAAATAATGTTTTCATAGGCGTGCTCAGTTGTTATTTTACGCACGGTAAGTGTGGAAAAGTTTATAAATTTTAGGGCCTGCCCTAAAATATAAACTTTCCCACCCTAACCGTGCGTAAAATAACCATTGAGCAGGCCGAAAACATTATTTCTTATTTCTAAATCACTTGTGTCAATAACATCGAGCTAACCGTGCATTTATTACACGTTTTAGCACGGTTATGTGAAATCGACAACCGTCAATAATGTGAAGGCAAATGTTAAGAGTAGTATAAATACTTGTTCCATTGCCCTCAAACTTGGCATCTGCTTTATTCAGAATGTTCGGAGGGGGATGTTCAAAAAGTTTTGCATTCAGATGTATTTAATTAGCTTAATCAGCTAATTAAGCTAACATACTACAATTTCATGTTAAAGTACGGTAAATGTTAAGGGTGCTATATTGATCAATTCTTGACCGCTGGTGCTCATACTTAGCATACATATCATATTGGATGCTCTAAGAGGGATGTTTCAGAATCACTACATTCCGTGAATATTATTTAGCTAATTAAAAAGCAAAATATGCTACGATTTCATGTTAAAGCAATCATAAGGGATTCTATATTTCTGCCTAAACCCAGCTGGCTTACCATCTGGTGTGTTTTGAGCGGGATGTTGCAGAATGGCTTCATTATTCTCCGCCGGACCCCGGTTGGGGGATATAGAATCACTGTTTGTATGTCAATGTGTGTGTGTGTCTGTCACATTTTTTCGCTATAACACGATAACTAAATAACTTATTCAATTCACTCCAAATTTTAACTGAATGTATAATTTGGGAATATCCTTCTGTCTACTATTGATTTTGAGATCGCTATATCAAAGGTCAAGGTCACTTGGGCTAGCAAATTTGCAAAAAATAGGGAAATCTTCAGTTCCCTATAAATTGGTACCAAACATTAGGTACATAATCCATAAGTTCACTCAAGCCAGAGAACCTGTAAAAAATGGAAAATCTCCTGTTCGAAGTCTATAATTGGTTCAAAACTTGATGCCTGCCGTGCATATGAGACAGAGAATAACCCTATTTATTTTGAGGACAAAAAGTCAGACAAAGGTCAAGGTCACCGAGGACAAAAATGTGGAAAAAGTGAGAAATTGTGAACTCCAGTTCAGAGATGTTGATTTTGATCAAATTCCATGAACAGCCCAAACCTCAAAGTAATTGATTTTGATTTGGCCAATAGTTATTGTCATCAGCGGTGTCTGTCTGTCCATCCATCCGTCTGTCCATAGTCAGTTTGGAGCACAATATCTGAAGGACTATAGCTAGGCTCTCAAAATTCATACAACAGCTGCACTTGGTGATGGGTGAGAAACCTATGGAAGTGAATGACCTTGACCTAATATAAAAGGTCAAATTCTAGTTTTTGCAATATTTTTTAATGATTATAGTTAGGGTATCCAAATTCACATTACTCATGTTGATGAACTTGAAGCCTACTCGTGTTGACTGAACTTGACCTATTTATCAGTGACAGACTCCAGACATTCGAACGAAAACAGGACGAGCTTAACACGTTCACAGAATTTTCCAACAGAGAAATGGAAAGCATTAAACTTCTTCAAAATGAAAACAAAAAATCCGTTTCTGATATCAAAAAACGGTTGAATGATCTTGAAAATGAAAATACTGACTTAAAAGAACGGATACTTGATTTACAGCGTTACAGTCGATCATTCAACCTGAGGTTCGGAGGAATCACAGAAACATCCGGAGAAAACCCAAATAAAATCATCCAGGACATTATCATCAACAAATTACATCATCCAGGACATTATCATCAACAAATTACATCATCCAGGACATTATCATCAACAAATTACAACTTCCAGTGGCAACCATAGAGAACGCCATAGAACAGGCCTCCCAAAAGACGGACGAAATCGACATATTTTAGTCAAACTCTTGTATCGTCCAGAAAAACGTAACATCTTAACAAAGGCGAGAAGTGTGTTAAAAGATGGTGATATATTTGTTACAGAGGATTTGATCTACGAGGACAGGATTGAAAAAAGTAAATTCCGGGAATATATGTCGAAGTGTTACAAAGAGGGAAAGAAGGTGCGTTTCACAAAGGGAAAACTTTATATAGATGGCAACCATGTGCCTGACATTCCGACATGTGCCTGACATTCCTGACATTCTGTATACTGCCATTTAACCCATACCCCTATACTCCAAAATCTTGGTAGAAGGCCAATACCTATATGTGATATCATACAGTTCAACAATTTAGTACACAACTTTATTATTTGGTGTTTAACCATTCATCGGCTGCTTATTCGCAGTCAGTATGTATGCTTAGCTCGTATGTATACGATTGTACAGAAGTCTTTTTAACAAAAAGCAAGGCCACTTATATTCTTAGTTCTATGTGAATGTTATTGTAAGAGATTCACATGTCGCGATTTACTCAGTCATACACAATGGTTAAAATGAACACCTCTCTACGTGACTGACCATTTCATTATGCAACAACTTGAGGTGAGAAGCGGGAAATCGTGCTCCGTGAACTACTTGTCAATTGACTTCACTACCTCAATTCACTTAAATTGTCAGTTTATACAACTGCAGTTCTCTGTGCGGACAATCTGTCGTGGTAAAGTTATTTACACGTGCAGCTATTTTGGACTAACTTTGTTTAATATCCCGCGGGACTCAAGTAGCCTCGCACATGAGCTTTATGCTTAGCTCACTTTCTTTGTTTCTGTTCTTTACGTATTGTTTTTTCTTGTTTGACCCTTATTTCACTGTTCCCGAATTTAAACTTTGTCAAACCAAATCCAGTCCTCTAAGAAAATGTTTGAGTAACACGGAACTGAGAGCGTTGATGTTTTCTGAATTGACTAATTATATATGTTATCATACATCTGCATTTACCTGTACTGTATTTAAGAGTATATATTATTACAAATGAATAGCTGGCAAGAACTACCATTCTACAATTATGACGATGGACCTGTAAACGAAGATCAAACCACATCCGATGACTGTTATATGGATGGCTTCGAAAGAATGTGTTTCAATCCTGTACAATTGAATATTCCTGACCAGTCACCTTATTTGACTGATGATAATGATGGCGAGCGTTCCCACTGGCACTCGATTAATAACTTTCAGTCTGATTATTATTTTGAAAATCAAGTTAAATCACTGTTATCTTCCGATTGTTCGCCCCCTAGCAAAACCTTCTCCATATTCCATATCAACGCTAGAAGCCTCAAAAAGCACTACACTGAAATCACTGCCCTTCTTCATAATATCAACCACAAGTTTTCCATCATTGGTGTTTCAGAAAGCTGGTTAGACCCAAATACAGAAACTCTGTACGATATACCAGGCTACACGCCATATCCCTTATCTAGAGAAGCCAAAAAAGGAGGCGGTATTATAATCTACGTACGGAATGACATTACTAAATGCTCAATACGTAAAGACCTTTCCACAGCTGATCTTAATAATGAATATGAATCATTATTTGTGGAAGTCACACTTGATAGTAAAACATATGTATTAGGTCTTATTTACCGCCCCCCTGGAAAATGCCTCAAGTATTTCAATGCAGCTCTCACAAACCTTCTAAATATGCTAAAACCTGAAAAAAAACAATGTATACTGATGGGTGATTTCAATGTTGATCTCCTGAAGACAGACACCCACGGCCCTAGCAAAGAATTCTTTGAAACGTTAAAATCATTTTATTTTTATCCCAAAATAACAAAACCTACTCGGGTAAAATCACAATCAGCTACTCTCATTGACAATATATTTACAAACTTTCATGACGATGACATTCATTCTGGAATACTACTGTCTGATATATCCGACCACTTTCCTATATTTCACACCTTCTCATCTGTGCATGCCACCGTTACACCATCACAAACCTACACATTCAGAGTCATTAATGACAGACAGAAGATATTATTTAAAGAAAGTCTCTGCTCTGTTGACTGGAACTCACTCTCCGACAACCAGAATCCACATGATACAATCGAATATTTTCTTCAAACGTTTAACTCAATCTATGACGAATGTTTTCCTGTGAAGGATGGCTATATTAAACAATTAAAAATTCTCAAACCATGGATAACAACAGCTTTACTAAACTCTATTCACGAAAAGAATCGATTGTATCGAAACTACATTAAATCTAAGCGTCCAACTGATAGCATTCACTACAAGACATTCCGAAATAAGTTAAATAACATTCTTAAAAATGCTAAAAGACATTACTACGAGTCGAAATTCAATCAGTATAACGACAATATCCGTAAGACATGGAAAACCATCAATGAGCTGATGCACCGATCAAAAAAATCCACCAGGCCACAATCAATAAACATTAACGGTACTGAAACATACAACACTCTACATATTGCAAATCACATGAATGAATATTTTTGTACTGTCGCATCGGAACTAGCAGATAAAATACCACACACGAACGTTAATTTTGAATCTTATCTGGGTCAGGAATGTTTGAATAATTGTACTCTCAACCCTTGCACTCCGGAGGAAGTTATGCAAGTTATCAATCGGATGAAAAACGGATCTGCTGGCGTTGATGGAACACGCATGTCATTACTAAAACCTGTTGCATATTATATTGCCAATCCCCTTGCTCGTATTTTTAACCTTTCGTTCGAATCCGGCATTGTACCAGATAGTTTAAAAATAGCAAAAGCATGATATCAGCTGAGCTAACAGCCACAATTGCCTGTCAGCTCAGGGGCTAGCTCTCGTGTGGTTTCAGCGCACATGGTGAGCAAAAGTTTCACGAAATTGATTTCAGTTCCCGCATAACGTCTTCTTCAAGAGGGTTTTGAAGAGTCGTGCGTATGAATCGCGTGAAAATAACATGCGATTCATTGGCCGGTCCAATAAAACTTCTGAGCTGTTGGCTTGCGTTCTCCGCACACGCTGAGGATTTGGCCTCGCGAGGCGAAATTATCAAACAAGTTTGATATTTTTTTTCCGGCCTCGCGAGGCCAAAAACTCACCAAAAACTGGTCGCACACGAGAGCTATCAGCTGAGCTGACGGCCTCAATTGCCTGTCAGCTCAGGGGCTAGCTCTCGTGTGCGGGCAGTTTTTGGTGATTTTTTGGCCTCGCGAGGCCGGGAAAAAAATATCAAACTTGTTTGATAATTTCGCCTCGCGAGGCCAAATCCTCAGCGTGTGCGGTGAACGCAAGCCAACAGCTCAGAAGTTTTATTGGACCGGCCAATGAATCGCATGTTATTTTCACGCGATTCATACTCACGAGTCTTCAAAATGGACTTGAAGAAGACGTTATGCGAGAACTGAAATTAATTTCGCGAAACTTTTGCTCACCGTGTGCGCTGAAACCACACGAAAGCTAGCCCCTGAGCTGACAAGCAATTGAGGCCGTTAGCTCAGCTGATATCTCTCGCGTGCGCCGGGCTTAGTGGCGTCGGAAGCGGAGGGGCCAGGCCCCCTCCCCTCCCACCAACCACCCCGCACTTTTGATTTAGGGGGCCCGAATATCTTTTGGCCACCCACTTTTCAGCATCCCTACCTGACCATGTCCCCACATAAAAATTACAGATAGAGTGCCAGGACGTGTAGTGGTGTGTTATAGGCCCGTTTTGTTTGTGTCAAACCAGGAAGTCAAATGGAGTCCGGCATATTCTTCAATATCGATGCGGGTTTATGCGAAACAAATGTGAAAATAGAACCATAAATCTATATACATTGTGTTCAGATTTATTTCCGGGAAAACGGGTAAAACGCATCTCCGGCAACCAGAGACCCCGGAGCTTCCGGGGCCTAGGCGGCCCCTGGACCCTCGCCTGTCAGTCTGTGACGATCGCTCATTTTAGCTTTGTGTAAATGAATCGCTATCATATTGGTTCTAATGTTCCATGAAATAAAGATCATCGGTTTTTTTATGTGCTCTTTTTATGTGATAAATATAACTAAACAGTCAAATGGATTCAGGCATGAAGTATGATTTTTTTCAATATCGATGAGTGCTTATAAATGCGAAACATACGTGAAAATAGAACCATAAATCTGCATACATTACGTTCGAATTTATTTCTGGGAAAACTCTTAGAACGCGTCTCTGGAGATCTGGAACTTCGGAGCTTCCGGGGCCTAAACGGCTCGTGGACCCTCGCCTGTTGGGCTGTGAGGATTTCCTTGTTTTATCTTTGTGTGAATGAATCGTATCTGTAGGCATATTGGTTTCCCTCCCAAGAACTATAAGTCATCGTTTTGTATGTTTTAAATATAACTAGAACGTCAAATGGATGAAGGCATGAGGTGCGATGTTTTCAATATCGATGCATGCTTATAATTGCGAAAAAGATCGTGAAAATAGAATCATAAATGTGCATGCAGTATGATCAGTTTTATTTCCGGAAAAACGGTCAGAACGCATCTCCGGCTATCTAGGACCCCGGAGCTTCCGGGGCCTAGGCGGCCCCTGGACCCTCGCCTGTTGGGCTGTGATAGTGGTCCCCCACTTTCAATTACGCTCCGACGCCACTGGGTTAGCCTACGAGGTATATATAGGCCCAAAGCGTTATTATTGTGTTTTCAAGATGACAAGAGAATAAAATATAATACTGATATTTGACAAATGACGTGTTAGTTTAATTGTTGGAAATCGCTCAGAATGCATCGCAGGCCATCTAAGATCTCAGAGCTGTATAATATAACCCTAAATCTGCATACATTATGTTCAGATTTAATTCCGGGAAAACGCTTAGAACGCATCTCCGGCGATCTAGGACCCCGGAGCTTCCGGGGCCTAGGCGGCCCCTGGACCCTCGCCTAAAGTGCTATGATAATCGACCCCCCTTTGAAATATCCTAGCGACGCCCATGAAGTCCTCCATGGCTCTTGCGCCGCTGACGTCATAGACAGTTACATCGATAGCAATGAGTCATCCATGAACGACAACGTGTCGCAGGCACGTTTGCGTGTTGAAAAACTCCAGCATCCAGGCAGAGGGACCACCCACCCAACGGGTTGAAGACCTAGTAGCCTTCGCTACCACGAACCACCCCTTATGCCACAGGAGCATTCACGGATACCTACAGAGGGCAGCGTCGAAGCAGGGGGAACATCCAACCACGAGTTGAGGAGCCTACCCAGTCACCTTCCACCCAACACATGAACGAACCTGAGACAGCGAGCCAGCCATGCTGTCCCACGCTAGCGATGATATGTATTTTGTGGATGACCCCGTGGAGATACTCAGGGAGGCCTTGCCCGATGCCCGTCCACTTGGTAAGATGTACCGGCATCACTGGTGTACGATGAGACGGTACTTTCAACACCACCGCCCTATTTAAAATGTCTACAATTTCCATGCAGCTATGTCGGGGAAATCTTCAACGATCAAGCCACTACCTCGTTGAGCGAACATGGTGATCATCACACAAAGAATTAACATATACAGGGCGCCTCTCCAGCGCACAGTGCCATGCTCACAATGCCATCCCACCGGGGCCAGAATACTGTGTGAGTAAATAACGAGAACGTTTGATAGCACCTTCCTACAATGGACATGTATGGACCACCTGGTTCTACTTTACATGCAAGGTCACAACCCACAGTTACTCACGCATTTACAGCCCGAATTGCACTTTCTCTACTGCTGATGACGTCACAATGACTTCAAAATCACACTATGAATAGGACACTGTATGACTTCACATCACGAGAGCTTCAAGACGACACCCGGCACGCCATTTTTGGGCCGAGGATGATCCATCTATCGCCTTAACACGCCGCTGGGTACCATTAAATTTCCATCTTTCTCCATAAATTAATACCAGCTATCGTCTGCGTATGCGCAACATGACATCACTTCAGGTCAAACTCACACCAATCGTGGTCTACACGCCGGTGTCTTCAAGTCGATACACTTCAAGATGACCATGCTCGCAACATTCGCTCCCAGGTTGGGCCCTAGATCATCCAAACACACACCTGCGTACAGGAAAATGCCATATTTTTCTGATATTCATCGACTGCGTATGACCACCATGACGTCACTTCTGGTCAGAACAATGCTAATCGTAATTTACACCTCGAGTGCGTCAGGAAGATACCCTCCGCGACTCACTGGGACCCAAACACGCCCCTGCCTACCCCCAAAAGTTCATCTTTCTCTACTACTCCTCTCTATACCATGCTACACGCCGCATTTGTACCATGAACTTGAAGACCGTTTTTCCACATACTTTAAGAGATATCCGGAATTTATCCCAGTCCTCTTTTTGCATCCGCTCGTGAGTCATGTGACCGGAAGTGACCTCCAAGGTCCACACCCACATTCCACGTCAAAGGTCAAACGACTCTCATTTAAGGAAGTAGAGGACGTTCTTTTTCCTGCTGTCGGTCTACAGCAATGTGACTTATGACAACACGCAGAATTTCTTAACAAAAGTACCCAGACACCCCAAAATAGGACAAAAATCAACGAAGACTGACATCTAACACGACAGGACCATTTATTCGTATTACTGGTGGATCTGTAGTAGTATACAAAGGGGATCTCAAGTCAGTGGCTCGTCACTGCGCAAGCGCAGGTAATTGTATGACGTCACTTTGAGGAGGTCATGAGGATGTGTGCGCAGGAGTGTTCTACGCAAGTGTATGACGTCACTTCCGGCCTGCGTGAATCGGGCGTGACCTTAAGACATGTATTCCTCCACGGTGATGCGGTCCCGCGGTGAGCCGATCTGCCTCCGCGGACCGAAATTAGTCCCAAATATGTGGGTTTTCGTGAGGATGTTCGGCAATCTATAGGGACCGCTAGTGGACCGATTGGGTCGAGTGAGGTATCAATATGAAGCATACGTGACGGAGTATCCAACGGGCTGGGTGTGACGTGGAACATTCTGCGCATGCGCAGTAGAAAAAGTGTATGGAATAGACGTTTTGGGGTCGAAGTGGGCCATTAATGGTCCGATGGAGTCGGGTGAGGTATCAATGTGAACCCATCGTGAAGGAGCATCCGATTAGACTAGTGTGTCGCCCGTTTTCGACATTCTACGCATGCGCAGACAGGGAATTGTAGGAAATGGGTGTGGAAATAGACGTTTGGGGGTCTAGGTGGGCCACTAATGGTCCGATTGGATCGAGTGAGGTATCAATGTGAAGCATTCGTGAGTGAGCATCCAGCTGGACTAGTGTGTCGTTCGTTTTCAACATTCTGCGCATGCGCAGGCAAGGAATTGTGGGAAAAGGGTATGGAAATAGACGTTTTGGGGTCTAGGTGAGTCCCTAATGATCCTATGGTGTCGTATGAGGTCCTATTTTGAAGCTCTCGTGCGGGAGCATCCGCCTGGACTAGTATCGTTCGTTGTCAACATTCTGCGCATGCGCAGACAGGGAATTGTGGGAAAAGGGTATGGAAATAGACGTTTTGGGGTCGAAGTGGGCCACTGATGGTCCGATGGAGTCGAGTGAGATATCAATGTGAAGCATACGTGAGGGAGCATCCGCCTGGACTAGTGTGCCGTTCGTTTTCAACATTCTGCTGCGCAGGTCACGTGGTTTGGTGGGTCTGCGCAAGTGTGTGACGTCACTTCCGGTTTTCAGAATGACCTCCGAACACAGAAGAATTCTAATGTTTCCTTTGACCGTAGACGTATGGAATGCATGTACTAGAACATCCGGGAACCCTTCAACCTCCGGGACCTTTTCAACCTCCGGGTACTCTTCAACATCCGGGTTTTCCCCAGCCCGGCCACGCGCGCGCGCGCAGGTTATACGGAAGTGCGCGGGTGAATTTCGGGTCAAAAGGTCAAAGGTCACGTCCAGGTCAAACGGTCAAAGGTCTCCCATCCGGCAAGGTTCGGCCCTCTCCAGGCCAATAGATAGCCTTTATCCGCCCTCCCGAAGCACCCACGGAATGCACAGGGTCCCCCACAATATCGCCCGCACTATGCCCATGTCAAATGGCCAGTGGGGAACCCTAAGTTTTTTCCAGAACCGTATTGGCACGAAAAAATACATGAAACCATGTAACTTATAGTAATAGACCTAATCTACAGGTGTTGGACGAGTCTCCACTCGCCATCTTCCTGGCACCTCGAACCTCACTTCACTCCACCTGTTGCTCTTGTAACTTGTAACTCCTCGTCAACATTATTGTCCTGGAATGCCCGCTTTCAACCTAGACCAACACATGTATTTCATCTGTGGGCTGATTTCATTGGCTCTCTGTTTTACTGCAGTGCTCCTGCATTGTTTTCTGGACATTGATTGGTTACATTTGGCCCCATCCTAGGCCACTGATTGGCTACTTTCTCAACGGTGTTCAAAGCAAGTTTGACCGAATCTCCACATGTATGGTATAGCCTTCATGCATTATGCTCATATAGAAAACACACAAGACAGGGGGTTTTTTGGGTGAGATCTCATTTTGTTTTTTATTCAACAATAAATAACAACAACAACGTGAGAACAACCACGTGAAAACTGAAGCCCAGAACAGGGGGCCTGTACATTGAAATCGATAGAACTTAAGCCCAGAACAGGGGGCTTTTCGTGAAAGAACTTAAGCCCAGAACGGGGCTTGTACATTGAAATCATCGGCGGCCCAGTCATATACGAGTACATCGCGGTCCTCGGCCTTGGGGTACTCGTCAAACATCTGTACGATGGTAGACAAGGTTCTTCCCCGGCATCGATGGTACAGGTAAAAGAAGCAATATTGTCCGCAAACGCTACTGGTCAGACTTTGCAACGTTTGACTGTTCCAACACCACGTCTCTGTGCCATGAAGTCTGTTAAATCGGGATTGAGGGGTGGCAGGCCGTACGTGTCAAAGTATTCGCCCTGCTGTTCAAGTACACGCCCACCCAATGTTCACCGGGCCGATCCATCGGGTCCGTGTTGAGAACGCAAGCAGCAGGATAGAAACGGTCTAACGGGAATACATCTCGGCCGAACACCCCTTGAAAGACCATACGTGTCCCTGGGTCATTCTCCAGCACGGTGGTTATCTGGTCTGTATCCACGTTAGGTGGCAAATTCACACAGGACGTTGCGCGCCTTGTCCACTTGAATGTGTTGTCAAACTCGGCGTAGCAGATCACATTGACGGTGCTCCGGAGGCTCGTGCAAAGTGGATTTCCAACCGTAAATTGCCTTGCTTGGCTAGGACCAGCTGATGGTCGTTCTCTAAGGTAGGGGTCAGATCGAAACAGAACAACGTGTATCCGTTCGCGTAGTCCTCCCGACTGATCATATTCCCTTCGTCCTGGGTGATTTGACCGGTGGCTGTAAACAGGCTCTGATAAACTCGAATGAAATTCGCGCGCCCAAAGTTCGGTGTTAAGGCCGTGGCTGGGACCTGTTGTCCATCCACATGCAGGACCACAAAATTTATGCGGAAATGTTTAAAGTCAAACGGATTCTCTGGGTAGGCTCCGCTGAAACTGGTATTTTCCAAACAGGCCAGGATCAGTCGCTTGGGTAGTTCCTCCAGGAACAGGTTTTCTTTGTTGCCGCTCATATTTCCAGCAGACACAGAGAAGTCTTTGATTTGCACACGTCGGATAGGGTACTGGGCTGGTTTTATTTTCAAGGCTTTGAGGTGTCCCAATTGAACGGCTGGATTCGGTTTCACTTTTCGGACATACAGGACTGCGTCTTGGATGACAATCTTATAGTCAGCTGCATGCCCCCTACGTTAGTGGCCATCAAGGCGAAGGTCGGAGGCGCCCGTGTCAGTCGGATTTTGATGGAGATCTTGTTCACGAGGTACCGATCTTGCATGAAAAGGTCTGCGTGCAGTCGACCCATGACATGCACCGAGACGCCGTTCGATGTGAAAGCCTTCCGTTTGTTATATCCCGCATTGTCGGTCTCTGCGCACATGTGCTCGGCTGTATCCTGGTAGAATAAAGCGGCTGTCAGTTGAGATTTTGTAACCTCTCGTCCATACGACAACAGCGTCTCGATGTAGGCTCGATAGGGGTACGTGTTGGTCGAGTCACTGATGAGTTTGTCGCGGTGATAAATATCCACCTGTTGAAACATAGAGTGCAGCCAGAGATTCGTGGGGCCCACCGTTGCTTGGTCGACGATTCTGGAGCCATCTCCATTGACGATCTTGGCTTTCACACACAAGTATGTATGGGCTAAATCCACATAGGCCGTATCCGCATTACTGATGGTGAACTCGATGGACCCTGTTTCGTTGATGCTGGAGAGCGGGAGAAGCTCAACCCATAATCCTTCCCCGGCACTGGTCTGTGTGGGCGGGACGGTCCACAAATCAAATTCACTGTTGGTGGAGGGGTAGGATTAAGGACATGTTTTAAGAAAAGATATCCTGGGTCTTCGATGTGCGTCGTCGCAGGGTCGGTCGTCGACTGGTGCGTGGTCTCGGTGGTGCAGGTCTTTTATTCCCTACGGTGCGTTGTGCTTTGGCGACCAAGACGCCTCCTGCGTCTTTGGCCCGCCGTTTCAAGGCTTCTTTGGGTGCCGTACCACCCAAGACATCACCGGCGACTTGCAGTCAACTGCGTACCGCTTGTTTGCCGATTGCTTTCACCCCAAGCGTCACCAAGGGCAGGAACGTTTTGACGATGCTCTCGAGTATGTTCCCCAGCCCATGTCCTCGTTGCATGAGTGTACCTACAAATACCGGAAGGCCACCTCCGGCCTGCTGGGCATAATAATCCATATAGCTGCGTGCATCGCACTCGTAAAGCACCTTTCCATACAAAGTGGGGAGAACGTGCTTTTCGAAAATGAAGTGTCAGCACCACTTTCCCTCGCTCGAATGCCACCGGTCGTCCCATATCATCTCTTATATCCACCGTGATATTGTTGATGTCGATTTGTCGTACGGGTAGGTAGAGCATGTGGGTGAAACTGTGGGTGACTTGATCTCCATACTTCTTTTTAATGGGGACCACCCGTAACAGAGGTGTGTTGACATCTCCGACAATGTGGTTGTCGACCACGTCCGAGTAGACGTAGAGTCCGTACATACCCGACTTCATATGCAACGGGATCTGGCCATGGTCCTCGGATGGACCCGTGTAGATCGGGTGAGCAAGACCCAGCATTTGCTGTAGGATAGGACTCAGTGTGACACTCGCGTTGGCGGTGAGGATGATCTGTGCCTCGTCGTTGTGTGCGTTCTAATCGAAGTCCACGTGATTCTTGAAGGGAAAGGTTTTGATTGGTTTTGAAGTATTCGTGACCTCCCGTAGAGCCTTATAATGCAACAATCTTGTCAATCCCTGTATGAACTCCTTGGGAGTATCGTATTGGCCTCCGGGGAGGGTGAGTCGGGTGTCTTTTCCTTCGTAGGTCACCTCGTACCACACTTCATTGGCTCGCACATTGCACCACGAGTAAGGGTATTGGATATCCACGAGGCCACATTCCCATCGTCCAGGTAAATGCAACGGTTGCGGTAACTGGGTCACGTACTTGGTCAAGGTGTTGTCAGGAAACACATCCAGCGAACTATTACTGGGCAGGGTGAGGTAAAACATGGCGACTGAGCTGTCCTGCTGCTGCTGTTGGTTTTAATAGGTGTTCCAGGCCTTGGGCGGGTGTGTCCGGTGTCGTGTTCGTCGCGGTGACTTGCTACGTGTAACGGCTCTGGAGATGTGGGGTGTCTTGATCAAGGGTGGTTTTTTAAAGGAGTGAAAAGAAGGTGCCCGTCGTTGTGGTGTTTTGGGCGGTGACTCCGGTTCCCGCTCGGCTTCCCAGGAAGGTAGTGGGCCACTCGGCGATTGCTGGGTCCGCTGCATCCAGGCCCAGCGCTGGGGGTTCCCCACCAATTCCTGTGGTGCATGCATGTCTTTCAAGCCTTGAGCAAAGACCTCCCATCCTCGAGGATCCGTGTGCGACCTTCGTTGACGCATCAGTTCATTCACTAAATCCGTCATGTGGGTACCGGGGACCACTTGATTCTGTACCAGGAGTTCACCTTTAGCATTCCAAGTCATGTTAGGATTCTGTTTCATCCGTTGTAATACCAGGCCAGCTTGTTTCTTGAACGATGCCGGTACACTCTTCAACACTTCGTCTTCGACCCACTGTGGAGCTGTGGGTGGTACCCTGGTAATGGCGGCTGTTGGAGCGGTGCTGAGGTCGGCGGTGTTTCGCGTGGTGGTGGTGGTGGTGTGGGGGTAGAGAGGGTTTTGTCTTGGTCCATGAACGTCATGTACCGTTGAAGCCTTCTCATTGTACCGTTGTACTTTCCCAGTGTCTCTTAACCCCGGCCTTTGTAAGATCTGTTGCATCTCTTCATCTAGGGTGTTTATGGTCTTCAACGTAGGTGAAACAGGGTAGGGCGATTAGAGGTTTTGAAGGAACTGTGGTTCGACGAGGACCAATTTTTTCGTGTGGTTCATTGTCGGCCGAAAAGTCCACCCAATACTGGACCCAACACGGAAGCGACCAACGGTGCTAAGATGGCCCCGAGAAAGCCGCCTTTCTGTAACACCTTTTTCTTTTGTGTTTGAGAGACCCGCTTCTGGACTAGGGTTCGGAGACCTGTCTTATGCTTGGCCAACTTGGTCTTCTGAGCCGGAGTCAGTGGTACGTTGCCTTTTAACAGGTTGTACCCAATCTCGCACAGACAGCGTACAAGGTCAGGGTACGCACCGCGTTCAATGGCTCTGACCAAGTCGGGTGGAGCCGTCTTCAATACACGGAGCGCCGGAGCGTGCTTCCGTACTCGCGCATACATCATGTACAACTAATGCTAGAACCCACAAATCTGCTCTTTTATCTACCTCAGAGAATAGAGACAAAGTCAACCATGATGTGGTATTAATTCTTTCTATTATCCCCATCATGAAACACACACACCCCAGCTGGCGGAGCCACTGTGGGTGTGTTTACATTATTTTTGCATGTACACGTGGTGGATCTCTCCGGGAAAAATTCCGGTCCGTAGTCGTAGGTGATCGGGGTGGCTTGCTTGAGGTCGAAGAGCATACACCCGTGCTGAGGGGTTGTCGCATCTTTGAAGGCTTCCAACGCAAACGGTGTGCGGCCGGGGTACATCTGTCTCGCAAGGTACAGCAGTTGAGTGGTATCTCTCGGGTTTTCGAAGACCACCAGGTAATGGGCATTTAAGCTGATTTTCCGATGTTCTTTGTTTTTACTGAACAGATTCTGCACAATGTAGATGATGCTGAGCCGTCGATGATGGCTGCCTTTGGTAGAGAGTTGGGTGACCCGCGCATCCGTCTCCGCCATGAGATCATCCAGAACCACCAAGGTGTCCGGTTCCAAATCGGCCAAGTTGGATAGGCCTTCCACGAACGTGATGTGGGGCGTTGCCGCATACGCTGCCTGCCATTCTCCGTAACATCACACAACTCGGGTAATGGGTGAGGTGATCATGCTGTCGGCGTGTTGAAGGAGCTTCCTGACCAAGTGCGTTTTGCCGGAGCCCGTCGGTCCTGCGATGACGCAAGTGAAGGGATGCTGCCACCGAGTGCCCATGGTTGGAGGTTTATCCGCTGTCGTGGTCACCCTCTCCTGTAAATTTGGTACGAGTGAATGGAGGTGGTGGTGGGTACAACAACAACGTCGGTCGTCGTTGTCGATGGACGTTCACTGTGAGTGATGAAATCCGGTGGGTTTTGAGACGTAGTGGGTGTACTTGGTGTAGAACTCGATGTGGACTGTATACACGGTGTGGAGCTCGATGTGGCTTGTACACGTGGTGTGGTGGTGGTGATGACTGGGCTCGTTTCGATCACGGGGTTGACTGGTGTTGAGAAGGTCTGTAGATTGGTTTGACTGCGACTCACAGCTGGAGTTCTAAGTTGGTTACGTAGAGTGCTGAGATAGGCTACGTCGTAAAACACACCTCCGTACAACACACTCAGCAGGGTTAGAAATATCACCACAAAGCCCACTTGCGCTTTGCGCGTTTTGGGAGACGCCGTGTTCTGGGGCAGCTGCTGTTTGTCCATAGCACCGTGGTCGAACGTGGAATGAAGGATGTCGACGGTGGTGTCTGGTTTTAAAGTCGTTTCACCTGGTTGGCCTCGACCCAGGAATTGACGGAACTGGGTCAGCCTTGCCATTTGACGAAATGAAACAGTTTGCCACGTCGACGTTCCGTTTTCAAAATCTGCTCCACCGTGTAGTAGTCTTGCTTTGTTTTTACGACAGTCTGTAATTCCATCTCGTAAAACGTCCCTAGCAACGGTTCCCCTTGAAGATCTTCCAGTGCATAGACTCCCTGTTGCCGGGCTAGGCGCCGTTTAATCAGGAAGTGCTCATCGCTCCACTTGGGCAAGTAACTTTTCTCAATTTGACCTTTGACTTTACTGATCCGTACAGGGTCCCCGACCTTGAACACCTTCTTCGGCGTTCGCTGCGATTGCCTGGGGTACAAGACACGCCGGAATTGGGCTTCATTGCGCTGGGTCACGGTAATGGAGGCTTTCTCTATACTCCGGTGAAAGGCTCGATTGTAAAAACTCACAAGTTTCTGGAGAACATCGATGTAGCGCCTTGTATTCGTATAGGTGAAATATTTATACATTTGAATGTCCTGTTGAACCTTTCCACCACGGATGCCTTGGTCTCGTTGTACGTATGGAAGAAAAACATCTTCTGGGCTTTTGAACAGAAACTGTTGGAACGGTCTGTTGAGGAATTCCGTGCCTTCGTCGGTTTGCAAATACAAGGGTTTGCGCCCGGTGTTGAAGATGTCCTTGAACGCCGCTATGAGATTCGCCCCCGTTTTCGTCCGGATGGGTACCACCCACGTATACTTCGACAGAATATTGATGCACGTCAAGATATACCGATTTCCATCGTTGTGTTTGGCAAAGGCGCTCATATCGACCAAATCCGCTTGCCATTGGGCATCTAGTCCTCCCACGACGACCCGGTTCCGTAGAAAATGGCGACGGGCAGCTCGATGAAAGGTATAGGTGTCTTGTTTTCTCGATAGAGAGCCGTCAATGCACTATAGGCCGCCGAGCTGTCGGGACTGTAGTATAAGGTATCCAACACCTTCTCCCAGCTCTTCATGGTGACAAATGATGACGGACCCTGGCTCTATCGTTTATTTATAACGGGTATATCTTGGGCCGGAGTTTCTTTCTGATTTTCTTCGTTGACTTCTGTCCATGGTAAATGACCAATCCAACTCGTCTGATGACCGCTCTTCCTCCGTAAGCACTTGATCCACATCTGCCACGGCATCTTCCAATGCAAACCTTAGAACAGGGTGAAGGGTAAAATGCACTGTACCCCCATCTAGCCGAGCCAATTGAGCAAAGAAGGGGCCGCGTCAGATGTACACATGGTGACAAGTCGATGAGGTCGTCGTCCAGTTCACCAGACAGCACCCGTTTGAATTTGGTCCAGCCCTCCTGGGACAGACGAATGTGAGCCGGGCACGGTTGTGTAGGATCCGCATCACAGATGTCTCGTCTCCCACCTTTTCCATGATATCAACCTTATCCGCATAGACGTGCAGGGAAATCTCGGGGGTCAAGCTGTGAAACGCCCGTATTATATGCTCCGTCATGGTCAGTACATGAATGGTACCAGATTTGACTGTCTCTCGTATTTATAGGGAGAAAAAGTTAATGGCGTGAGATCAAAGGATCGGGTGGTCATGCCACTTGGCTGACTGGGTCTAGCCGTATAATCAATGGCATCGTCGTCTGCCTCCGCTTCATTGCTAGGTTTGGTAATTTGTTCATTGGGTTCTGCCGCCGCTTCTCTCAGGGCACGAGCCCACTCCAACTGAACAGCTGAACAGCTGGTCCACGATAGGTACCACTTTCTCGAAGGCTGTCCTCAGATTGGGTTCTAGGGTGAAGCCTCGCGTAGGGTCTTGGTAACGGCCCAGGCGTGGGAAGAAGGGTCCACGGTGTACGTAGATGGCATTGTCTATGTGGATGAGGTTTCCGTCGAGCTCGCCACTCAACACCCGCTTAAATTTGGTCCAGCCGTCACGGCGTAGCGTAACTGTATTCGATACGGTCTCAGCGCGCGACCAGCAAACATCTCCACGGTCTTCCACGATGGTGACTTTATCTTCATAGACGTGTAACCCCACCCGGTGTGTAAGGGGAAGGATGGCTCGTAGGACTAGTGACATGGTTGATCCAATGACGAACGGTGAATGACACACACTCTGACTGTCTTTCGCATTTATGGTCAGGTCCCTCGGTGACATAGTTGACCCAATGACGATCGGTGAATGACGCACACTGTGACTGACCCTCGTATATATCGGTTGCACACACGCGCATCTGTGGAGGCTCTGAAGAGCCGTTTTTTCTGTCGCTGTCATTGCCACAGCGTCAGGGTCAATAGGGCATAGACCATGACGAGCCCAACCAGTCGGCGCTGGTTCCGGCGTGAGCGCTCGTGGTCCATACTCCGGGCATCAAGGATGGCTGTCATAGTCCAGTAGTGGTGAGTGATCACCTCTCCATCGAGTGCACTCGGTCGAGGACCGCTTCTATGAACTCTTTCAGGATCTGGCGTCGCCCCACGTTGTCGTCGCCATCTCCAAACATGGACCGAACCACTGCTCTGTAACCCGTGAGTGAATTAACCACGGTCGCATGCTGTAAAATGCGAGTCGCACAGGGATGGGTGTCCGTCATGGCTCTGCAACCGTAGGAATGGGGGTGTGGGATCCAGAGGGACGTGTTTTATAGACCACGTCACACATGCGCGACTATACGTAGCTCTAGGGGTGTAGTCCGTAATACGTACTAATCTGATGGGTTAGTCCAAAAAGAGAGCAACAACAATAAGGATTACAGGTCAATCTTTTTATTAGCCCCTGGAGGAACCGCTATGGGTGTGTTTTCATGCGGATGTTAAAGGTTCAAAGGTTAAAAGTTAAAGCTCATGTCAGCGGTTAAAGGTCATTGCCGGTCACGTGAGAGTAAACATGGAAAAACCCGGATGTAAGATGAGGACCTGGATGTAAAACCACAGTACCCGGATGGAAGGCGGAGGAACAACGGGAAAACCCCACTGGGAAACCCGGATGTTTGACAAGGCCCCGGATATAAAATCCACTGCCCACACACCCACAAACACGCGTGCGCGCGCAATGCGGTTCAGTGGTACACCATTACATCTCGGTCCTCGAGTTGGAGGTAGATGAACTGAGTGTGATAAAAATAGATCACCAGCAAGCGTGCTATAAAAGGGAAGCGGGCTGGCCGTTTCATCCGACACTCTGTCAACCACCAAGATGTTCACTTGCACAACTTGCTAGAAGCAGTTTACTCGCCTAGAAGATTTGCGACGGCACGAGGCCTCCATCCACAACGGCGCACGGTATACTTGTATAACCTGCGCACGGTCATTTAATCGGGAGGATCATTTACTGTGCCACAAACGCTCATTCCACGAGGGGACGACGGAACAATGTAATGAATGTGGTCAACACTTCAAACGACCCAGTCAGTTAAGACGGCATCAGCGTCTGATTCATACAACGTCTCTACGGTTTGGGCGACAACTTCCCACTAAAGAGGCACCCAGGACGGCCAGACCCAGTGAAGATGAGCCCGTAGAGACGAATGCCACTGGTGATGTGATCACAGAGAGCCCGCCTATACCCACAGTTCAGAAGAGCCTAGATATCCAGCCAATCCCTGGCATTACTGTTGCCAGTACGCCTGACGACATCGAACATTTTCTGGAAGATGCAGTGGATGTTCCTAACGATCTGTTACAGGACGTCCATCCAGTGAATGGCATCTCTCGGCGCCAATGTCCCATGATATGGCACTGTTTTCACCTTGATCGCCCTATTCCAGATATCTACAATTTTCCACTGACCGACCTCACCCTTCTACGAAGCTACGTGGAAGCCATTTTCAATTACCAAGCTACGGTCTTCAAATTGAATGTCGCTTTCGGGTACATCTTACGTCACAAAGAGACGGACCAGTTACGGTATTATTATGCCAGTAATAACAGCCATGTGTTTGACCAGCCGTTCATCATTAACCGGGCGTCGCTAGAGACGATGCTGGAGAAACTGGACACCGTGGATCCCTTGAGATGGGCACATCGTCAACGCCCCAACACACAATGGGTCGTAGAGAGGGTCACCAATGTTACGTTCTTCGTTACCAAGCTGACCGACCACCCCCATCGGTTGAATGCGTCACCCTTGCACTGATGCTGATCGTTGACTTGAGCTCAGTAAACATTAAATGTGACGGTGCGTTAAACAATAAAACATGGTGTTTGATATTTCAATTTGTTTTGCTGTGAACATACTAAACATACCCAGGGCGGCTCCTCCAGCCTGGGTATGATGTAACATTGGGGATAATAAACCGTAGTAACATTGCTGAACTTGTTGTTATTCACGACAACCGCTATCCGATATACTTGGATGAAATATATACCCCGATCTGATATAGTGCCCTTGCACACTTCCGAAACTTCCCTTTAGCCCGCGCGCGCCCGGCCGCATAACCCGCGCGCGCGCGCGTGCGGCCGGATAACCCGCGCAGGCGTGCGGACGGGCCGGGCCGGGGAAAACCCGGATGTTGAAGAGGTCCCGGATGTTGAAAAGGTCCCGGATGTTGAAGAGGTCCCGGATGTTCTAGTACATGCATTCCATACGTCTACGGTCTAAGGAAAAATTAAAACTCTTCTGTGTTCGGAGGTCATTCTGAAAACCGAAAGTGACGTCACACACTTGCGCAGACCCACCAAACCACGTGACCTGCGCAGCAGAATGTTGACAACGAACGACGAAGTCCAGGCGGATGCTCCCTCACGAGAGCTTCAAAATAAAACCTCATACGACACGATAGGATCATTAGGGACTCACCTAGACCCCAAAACGTTTCCATACCCTGTTCCTACAATTCCCTGTCTGTGCATGCGCCGAATGTTGAAAACGAACGATACACTAGTCCAGGTGGATGCTCCCTCACGAATGCTTCACATTGATACCTCACTCGATCCAATCGGACCATTAGTGGCCCACCTAGACCCCAATCGTCTATTTCCACACCCTTTTCCCACAATTCCCTGTCTGCGCATGGCAGAATGTTGAAAACGGGCGACACACTAGTCCAATCGGATGCTCCTTCACGAATGCTTCACATTGATACCTCACTCGACTCCATCGGACCATTACTGGCCCACTTCGACCCCAAAACGTCTATTTCCATAAACTTTTTCTACTGTGCATGCGCAGAATGACGTCAGTTTCACGTCACACCCAGCCCGTTGGATACTCCCTCACGTATGCTTTATATTCAAGATTCAAGATTCAAGATTCAAGATTTTATTGTACGAACACCAGATATGGCAGAGTACAAGAGTAAATAAAATCAGTAGAACAGTAAAATACTGAAATGCAAAACAGAAGCATATGTTATCTATATACATGTGAACGTGAATATAGCTTTGGTAGAGAACAGTCACTAGCTATCATTTCTGTACCATTTCAGGAGTGTTGAACACACTGTATTAATTATTACTGGACTATCACGGCATGACATTATGAAAATAAATTTATCAGCAGTTGTTAATTTCATGAAAGCCGGATATTCTCTTACCACATACTGAAATAGTACATATCGACTATCTGCAATTTTTTTGCAGGACATTACAAAATGCATTTCATCTTCAACAATATTACATGTATTACATAGCCGTTGTTCGACAGGAGTAATAGGTCTAGTATGCCTTCCGGTCTCAATTGCTAGTCTGTGGTCGCTGAGACGTAATTTTGAGAAGAACTATCGAGCTGGAGATTGTCTACACAATGATAGGTAGGGTTCAAACTCAATATTGGATTTGAACAATCTGTAAGTTCTCAACTTACCCCTGGATCCATTTGATTGCGTATGGTCACGAAGCGATAGATCAAAACATGAATTCACATATGTATCTAATGATGTTTTAAGTGAGGAATAATGAATGTTATCTATGTCGGTTATATTTAATTTATCGCTTAGGAAATGTTTCAGTTTGTACAGCCAGCCAGTGTTCTTATCAGCTAGTAGCAATTGTTCCTGGAAGGCATGGAAAGTCAGTCTGTCGTGATATTGCAAAATGTAGTTAACGTATTTCACGGACCTCAGAGCGACATCGTAAAAGAGAGGGTTTAGGCCCAGCTCAGCTCGAAGACCCCAATTGTGTGTTCCTCTGTTGACCTGAAGCAACCGCTTATGAAATCTGTTTTGAACTTTCTCAAATGGTATGGTGTCAATGTTTTTGTACTGCAGGGCGTCAACCCCCCAGACCTCAGAGGCGTACAATAATACAGGTTTAACTAGTGTTTGGTATAAATGACATCCTGTTTTTATGGGTACGTGTTTATCAGTTAAATTTATTAATCAACGAATACGAAGCACGTGATGCTTTCCGACTCAAATGTTCCATATTTTGCCAAAAGTGTCCCGTTCTGGAAAACACAACTCCTAAATACTGGTATTCGTTTGCTTGACTAATGTTAGTAGTACCAATATTCCACTCCTGGTTAGTATTTTGTGGGCCTTTTTGAAGACAACCACTTTCGTTTTATCCATTTTGACGGACATTTTGTTGTCGTCGCAATAAGCTTGAAGTTTGTCAAGGCAACTCTGCAGTCCTGCCTGCGATTCAGACAGTATCAGGAGGTCATCAGCAAAAAGAAGATGCGATATCATTTGACCATTTACGTTAATAGGCATACATCCATCGTCAAAAAGTTGCATGATGTCGTCGATGAAAATGCTAAAAAGTGTCGGTGACAGACAGCAACCCTGTCGGACACCCACTTCACTTCTAAAATTTGAGGATATGACATCATTAAATTTTAATCGATATGATAAGTCACTGTATAGTGTTGAAATGAGTCGAGATATTTTACCAGTAATCCCTTTCTTTTTTAATTTAGTAAATAAGAGACTTCTGTCAACGGAGTCGAATGCTTTGCGAAAATCGACGAAGCAGGAGTAGAGCGGTTTCTTAGAATGACTATATTTATCGATAGCTGATCGCAAGGTGAAAATGTGGTCTGTCGAGCGATAACCGGGTCTAAAACCAGTTTGATTTGGACTTATTTGACCAGTATCTTCTATATGTTCAGAAATACGTTTGTTCAATATCTTGGTGAAAAGTTTACCTATAATGCGTTGCCAATAGCAATGCCTCTGTAATTTTCAGGGTTGGATCGATCTCCTTTTTTGTGTAATGGAATAATGGTAGAAGTGCGCCACTGGGTAGGAAAGTAACCAGTGTCCAAAATGATATTAAAAAGACGCACAGTGTGATCAATGGCACTAGGCAGTACACATTTCAGCAGCTCATTACTTACTTCATCCTCACCGGGGCATTTGTTATTACCTAGTTCAGCAAGAGAATTTTGAATTTCGATGGCTGTAATTGGCGTGTTTAGATTATCATATTCCGTGGACGGATTATCTGGGAGATTAATGTTCATCGTGTTCTCTTGTGGTTTGCCTAGAAGCTGGGTAAAATGGCTAGCGATTGCTTGATTGTCAATCGGTATCCTGTCTATTTGTTTTTGCGTTCCGCCGAGTTCTTTTAAGAGTTTCCAGTAGTAAGATGCATCACGTTCTTTAGCATCTTGTAGTTTATCTATTAGGCTACTATAGTACTGTGACTTGGTTCTACGCACTAAGTTTTTGTATTCTTTTTTAGTTTTAAGATATGACATTCTATGATCGTCAGTCTGTTTATCATTATACAGTTTGTAAACACCTTTCATTTTATATTTAGCCGACTTACAGCTGCCGTTATACCATTTGTTCTTTTTAGTGGCTTTGTTAATTTTGACTTGTGTTGTTGCCTTGGCATTAAGCAATTGAATTATATCAGTAAAATCGTGTAAGCACTGATTAGCCCCAGCATCTGTAAGAGCATACGGTAGCATGATAAAGTTGTTAAGTAGATGTTTTATCTCCTCACTTCGAAGTTCATGTTGAATTTTATCTGGACTGTTTTTGTTCCATTTACGTTTGAGTTTGATTTTGTTAAATGTAATGTTAGTTGTGGATGTAAGCTTGTTAACGGGCATTATCTTGAGCTTTGATAGACAAAATAGTTGGCAATGGTCGGACAGATACAACAAAGGGCATACATGGAAGTATTTTATGTAAGACAGAAACAGTTCCGAGACTATCACGTAGTCATTTGTGCTTCTTCCCTGCCCAGTATGACAAGTAAACTTTCCCAGTGCATCACCGACTGTTCTGCCATTTAATATTATGAGTTTGTTGTTTGTAAGGAGTTCGGTAAGTTTTCGGCCAAATGTATTTAATATTGGATCTTGCGATTTACGCATTGTATGTACATAGTTATAGGTGTCCTCGGGTAGGTCTGAGAGGTGTTGGGAACCTTGTGAAGAAATTAACTC
Organism: Hanleya hanleyi; assembly: GCA_036873755.1. Lineage (NCBI taxonomy): Eukaryota > Metazoa > Mollusca > Polyplacophora > Lepidopleurida > Hanleyidae > Hanleya > Hanleya hanleyi. The sequence goes on along the minus strand of JAVTVY010054482.1, from coordinate 170,450 downwards.
GCTCCGAGTTCCGGTTCTAGAATTAAAGTCGCCACCCAGCATAATGTGGCCCTTAGTGCCATATTTACATAGTATAGCATCCAGTTCCTCAAAAGGATCAGGACCAGCTGTAATGTTTCCAGTATGGAGAGTTGTCAGGTCGGAAATAAACAATACCTACATACAAATCGTGCTCAGTGTTAATACAGTTTGATTCGATTCTCACCCATATCATAAGATCAGAAACATGAACAACATGAACATCAAGAGAACTTTTATACAAAATACCAATACCACCCCTTGCTCTCCGGTCAGAAATACGAGATGTATTAAAATTCTTAAATTTATAACCAGGAATGTCAACATTAAAATTAGAATGCTGCCACGTTTCTGTGAGACCAATGAAACTAAATTTTCTAACAGCATCGTGAAAATCGCGGTCAGAGCACTTATCTTCATCAAGGCCCTGTACATTCCAGAAGGAACAACTAAGCCACTCCATTCTAATATGTATGCAACTAAAATGGCCTGTCGTAGGCTATCCTACTACTCAAGTTATTCTCATATAACAATTAGAATTGAATCAACCCGTAGAAAGAAATATATATATATATATATTAACCTCATTCAGATTACACCAAAATATTTCACAGTTTTACTGCCTGTACAGGTTGATCAATTATTGAACCTAATATTATTGTTCAGTAAAGCAGAAGTGCCATATACATTCTAGGTGCATATGATTATGCATTTCATTCAATTGATAAAAGTATAGGCTGACTAGTGATCCACATTTGTACTGGAATATGGGTACATCAGTCAATCAAGTACTCAGTGTATGGCATACAAAGTTAATAAACGCATTATTCTGAAATATAGAATTATCTACTTTTGTTACTATATTCATTACAAATCATCCATATTAGATTAATGAATATGTTGAAGTAATGATTCTCACTTTGTACAAAAACTTTGTACCTCAACCACTGAGAGAAATTATTAGAGCATGGCAGAGAGGCACTGAACTATTTGTTGGACAATATGACGAGTGTCCCCCGAGGAGCTGGACTCTTTTCTCGAGTTGGATGTTGATGTTGACCTCATCGGTCCACTAGCGGTCCCTACAGATTGCCGAACATCCTCACGAAAACCCACGTATTTGGGACTACTTTTGGTCCGCGGAGGCAGACCGCCTCACCGCGGAGGAATACATGTCTTAAGGTCACGCCCGATTCACGCAGGCCGAAAGTGACGTCATACACTTGCGCAGAATACTCCTGCGCACACCTCATGACCTCCTCAAAGTGACGTCATACAATTACCTGTGCATGCGCAGTGACGAGCCACTGACTTTAAACCCCTTTTGTATACTACTATCGGTAGTGTGATGGGTTTGACCAAAACGTTGACATGCTAGTTTCAACGGTTGGAGGTTACAAAAGTGCTCGTAAGGTTAAAGATTATGATTCTGTTATCCCCCAAAATTCACTCTTATTCACTTTCAACAAAACTTTTAAATGGCTAACAAATGAACCTCCAATAACATTCCCCACGCCGATTCTCCGCCCAGGTTTTGTTGTCTGTAGCCGATATACCGCTAATATTTTCTAAAAATTTGACCTGAGGAAGTTTGATTTAATGAGCACTGAGCAAGTATAAAAATCAAATCAGAGTTATGGCTTTAACTGATAAACATACAGTTGGATGCCATCTGTTTTCAAAGAGCATGGTGATCTCCACCCCCCCCCCCCAATTGTTTTACTATTGATCGTCTTCTCTTAACATGATGAATGGATGCTGAAGTATAATTAAAAAAAAAAAATCTCTAGCAATGAATGTCATCTGCTTCCATTAACCCTCATTCTCCCTCCGGTCGAGTAGTACCGATTCTCATGGGGCGGTTGTTGTGGTCTGGTATCGTGCGTTTGCACCACCTCGACTTTGATCTATCATGATGACCTCTGAGGATTGTATCGATCACCGGACACCACCAAGTGACATTCTCATCGTCTTCCTGATTAGTGAAGGAAATCTGTTTTTCCGCACCCCCCCCCCCTCTCTTTTTTCTCAGCCACCCGCCCCGCTCTTGATGCTATAACTGACCATTATCCTTGCCCTCTGTAATTTGAGCTGCAATGCTCGCTCTTCACACAGACCAACGCATGTATTTGGTTTGAAGGACGATTTCAATGGCTTTCTATTTCACTGTAATTTCATTGGTTTGTTTTCTGGTTCACTGATTGGTTATAATCCTACCCATACTACACTACTGATTGGTTACTTTTCCAACCCGCTAATTGACTGGACTAAATCAACTAGTCTGAAATTGGTTCAGGCTTGTAGCCTTTCACAATTGGCACAGTCAACCTGTGAACAGAATCAGTCGATCGACCCTGCCCTCATTCATTTTTACAGGGCGAAATAACGCCCCAATTGGCATTCTCCGCACAGTGGGTCTTCACCAAGCCATGTACCCTTTGACGGAGATTAAAAGAGGGAGATTATCCGAACTGCTCTGTATCGCAACAACTTGAATTAATACTGTTTATCCTTTAAAAACAAACCAATTTATTCTGTATTGCACGCCCAGTTGGAGTTGTGAGATTTACTGGTAAGAGTAGCCTCCCTTGGTGTGGTAGACGCACTTGTCATGTTGTCGCCACATGATTGAATTGCATAGGCAATTGTGCCTGTTGGGGGGTCCGTGGATTCATCAGCCTCTCGCGTCAGGGTTTTACACACCATTCATTTCGTCGTCACATTTCCCTCCCGCCCACCTTTGAATCAGAAAATTAATTAGCTTTTAGATGAGAGTATAATATTGTCTATTGCAGTTGAAATGCACGCATAATGTGGGCTCAGCTGTCGCGGGTATCCTATATTGTACAGAACAATAGCTGTGATGAAGTATTCTAATATCTATTAGTAAAATCGGTGTATGTCCTGGTTCAAGAGAATAGATGCTGCTGTTTCTCTTTCCTCTTATATTTTGTAGGTACGAAGAGCAAGTACTGGAACTAGGAAGGAATCTACTGAGTTACAGATTTCGTCGAAACAGTTTGCAGTTGTCAAATTTATTGTACGCGTTCGCGATTGACATGGTTCAAAGAATACATTTGTAACATTGAAGAGTTAAGTGTGCACCAATGTCACGGCTTTCTTATCGGTTTCGTCATGTATATATTTTACTGTACGGGGCCGAATTCTGGCGGGCAGATAGGGGTTTCAGTTAGGAAAGTTTGTATATGAGATAGAACTCATTCGGTGGGTGCCACCTCGACGAATTCCCGCGGGGCACACGGTTATGTCACTTGTGACTGTCAAATCGATGTGTTTCCCGAGGGACGTGCAGTCTACGACACGTGATGTGTGATCTTCACTCGATGTGTTTCCCGACTGGGTAGGTGCCACCTTGACGAATTCCCGCGGGGCATCCGGTTATGTGGCTGTCCACTCTATGTGTTTCCCGAGGGACGTGTTGTCTACCCAGTGTGGATGTGGGTAGCGGTAAAGTGTGTGCTGATCACTGTATGTTATCACCCCTCCTAGGGTTAAGGAGCGTGGCTGCTACGGTATCTAATGAGACAAAACATTATCATATTGGGTGGTTGCTGATGTGTCATTACAGATTCAGATTCAGATTCGTTTATTGGCGCAAACACAAATCACATTGGTTAAGGCCAGTAACAGTATACATGCACAAGTGTATGATTTTACATGGCTCAACAGAGGCTCGAATTGTTTTCAATTATTTCAAAACTGGTACATGTCAATCTGCCTGTACAGAATATCAACTGACTCTCCTGTCGAAGCTTTGTATTACAAATTTAGCAAATACTCTGGTGATTTTAAAACTATCACATTTTAAAAGTTTGGTGAACAATATACGAGAATGATACTCTGAATTGGGGACGGTCAGACCCAATTCACGAAATAGCGACAATTTTAGATCAGCATTATTTAAACAATGCATAACAAAATGATACTCATCCCCAATAGAGCCCACACAAAACTGGCACGTTCGACCGTTCCTGGGTATAATCGGTTTATGGTAGCGGCCAGTTTCGATTTCTAGCTTATGGTTGCTTATTCTTAGTTTGGTAAGCATCACTCGTTGAGAAGTAGTTAACTTATAAGAGAGATACTTCTCAAAGCCATAGTCTTGTTTAAATGAAGCATAAGTATCCAGTTTATGATTTGATGGACTGGACATCGTACTTCGCCAATTCTGTGTAAACTCGTCTGTTATTCTACTGGCAAACAATCGTGGAAAATGGCTGGTACTAATAATTGCCTGCTGAAGCCAAACATCATAAAAACCATGGGTGGACAATATTTTTTTGATTCTACTGCAATAAGTATTGGGATAGTTAACAGCAAGCTGAAGATTATGTAAATAAGCCTGTTTAACAAGTCTCGAGTTTGGTAAACTCACTAAACGGCACCAGTATTTGATCGCGCTAATATTAGCTAAAACTGTCATGGGTAGCCTACCCATCTCTGCTCGTACAGCTGAGTTACATGCCTTCTTGTTAACACCAAGTGTAAATTTACAGAATTTTGTATGAACAGCTTCAATAGGATTAGACTCTGGAAGCTCGTTAACTCCCCACACTTTAGAGTTATATAAAATGATAGGTTTTATCACAGAGTCGAAAATCTTAGTGCACAGATTTGGTCTTGGGTCATCTCCAACAAGCTGGCAGATCTTATAAAAAGCTTTCAAACCTCGACCTTTTAAATTTTCCAGCGCTTTTGACCATTTTCCATTGGAACAAAATAGTGTTCCAAGGTAAAGAAACTGGTGAACAATCTCAACAATATTATTATCAATGTAGACATGAAAATTTGGTGAACGACCAGACTTGGAAAAACACATAGCTTTTGTTTTCTGAAAATTAATTGACAAATGCCACTTGGTGCAGAAAGCTTGCAATTTTGCTAAGGCATTATTCAGACCTTCAGGTGAAAGGCTCAGTATAACAAGATCATCTGCATATAGTAAGCAATATAAAATGAAATTTCCCAAGACTACAGGATCGCAATCCTCACCAAATATATCAGGAAGGTCATCAATAAAAATATTAAACAGTGTGGGACTCAAATTATTACCCTGTAATACACCTCGGCTAGATACAAAACTATCAGATACACCATCACTCAATCTTATGCGCATGGACGGGTCAGAGTACATAGACTTAATGATATTATATATATTACCGGTGACATCTGCTTTGAGGAGTTTGTACAGTAAACCACACCTCCATACCGAGTCAAAAGCCTTGCGCAGGTCCACAAAACAAGCATAAACGCGTTGATTTTGATTTATGTGTGACTCTATTACAGACTGCAAAATAAATACATTGTCAGAAGCACTGTGGTCTTTACGAAAGCCACATTGGGATTCATTTGGTTTGTCAAGAGCTTCCAAGTGACTTTGCAATCTCTTGTTCAAAATGGAGCAGAATAACTTAGATAAGCAACTGCTTATAGCTATACCCCTATAGTTGCTTGGATCTCGTAAATTACCAGACTTATGTAAAGGTATCACGAGTGAAGATTTCCAGGATTCTGGAAAATATCCTGATGCCAAAATCTTGCTGAACAGAACTTGAAGATAGGGCAACAATGCATTTATGCCATATTTGAGCATTTCATTGGTTATCATATCTTCTCCAGCAGATTTTCCAGCCTTCAAGCTTGCAACTGCAGAGGATATTTCTACCGAACTGACAGGGCAGTTAAGGAACTCAGAATTACTGTCCTGTTTCTCAAGTGAGGCTAGCCTAGAAAGCAGCTCATTTTCAGAATCTTGATCAAACTGTGCATTATCACATGAATTCATGATATTATTGAAATGACTATACCAGGTTGAAACATCCACCTGATCAGCTGCTTTAACTGTAGTCTTGTCATTTAGCTTATTTAGGAGTGCCCAGTAGTGTTTAGGATCCTGTTTCTCACAGCGTTGCAATTCATCCATAACTGACTGCCTGTATGAAAATCTCTTAACCTTAAGTAATTTTAAATATCGCTTTCTGAGAAGAGAGAACTGAGTTCGCGCTGCTAAGTTTGAAGGGCATTTATCATACACCTTTGAAGCTTTACGGAGTTGCAATAAAACTGATTTACATGAATCATCATACCATAACTTGTGTTTAGTGGACTTTTGTTTTGATTTGATGCCACCAACTCTCTGATAAACTATAGCTTTCAAATGCCTGGAAGCTACTTTGTTGACAATGCTCGAGAATTGCTGTACTATGGAAGTTGCAGATGCTTGACATGAGACTGTCGGACTGACAGCCTCAGCAAGCTCTGACTGGATGATGTCAGACTCTAATGACCTACAGTATGGTTCTTTTACATTAGGGGACCACACAAATTTGGCAGGTAATGCATGTAGCTTAGCAGAACGCTGTCTCAAATGAAAGTTTGAGTTGCTGAATTTTAAGGACGTCTGAATGACACAGTGATCAGATAACGTTTCATGCAAGGTATTAACACTAAAATAAGTAATAGATTCACTGAGTAAACTACTATTAACTATGCAGTAATCAACTACACTGGCACCATTCCATGTGTAACATGTGAATTTGCCCAATAAATCACCTAAAACTCTACCATTTAGAATTCTCATCCCCGTAGAGATACATAACTCACTTAAGTACTTTCCATACATATTAGAGTGCACATCTAATGATAATCTGTCTCGACAGCAATCTTGTTCATAATCGTCTGGTAAATTGCATGACATTACTTCATTATATATACAATCATTCTGAACACAATCTGAATTACTGCTAGAAATTCTGGCATTAAAATCACCTAGTAAGATTACATCACCAAGTTTAGAAAACTGGATTATATCCTTTTCTAACAGTGAAAAAGCATTGATTGAATCTGTTGTGTTAACTTGACAGACAGTGGAATGTTGTGGACTTATATAAACAATTCCTATATAAACATCATGAGGTATATTTAATGTAGCTTTCTTAAGTTTACACCAAAGGCAAAATCTTGACGCCTGTGTGTTAGACATCTTTTCAATACTTGAATCCAGTTCCAGTTTATAAAACAGACCAATACCACCAGAGTTTCGCCTTGCTTTAGCAGAGGATTTTCCTCTGCTATGAGAAATATAATCGTAACCATCAACAACAGGAACAATTGAATCATCCAACCAAGTTTCAACTAAACCGAAAATGTCAAATCTGTGAACAGTGTTAATAAAATCTGGATCAGCAGTTTTATCGTTATGTTTAGATATCAGACCATTAATGTTCCAGCATGCTACATTTAAAGTAGAAGTTAACGCTGAGTTGCTGGATTTGTTCCGAAGAACGGTACGAATTGGGGCCATGAGATGTTAGAATAAGAATGAGCTGGGGGAAGTTGCTGCATCGGGAGCATATTTACACGTTGATCAACTGATGGTGTAGGAAAAAATGGAGCTTGGTAGGTACGACTTGTGTTGAGCTCTGTTCCGTAACTGAATGGGTGTTGCTGATTATAAGGCTGGAAGGATGCCCTGCTGGTCACACCATCATATGGACTATACTGCCCAGATGGGACCACAGGTACGTAGCCCTGCGTTTTCACATCCGTCATCGGCATAGATGCTGCATAGCTGCGAGACGCGTAGTCGCCACTACTCTGAGAAGAGGGACCCTCATGCACCGAAAACTCTTTTCGTTGGTAGGAATCAGTGGCAAGCTTCGGCCCAACCTGTCGAGGCTGTGTGGACAGACCATTTTTGCCCGTTTTCAGACCCATAGCCCGTTTCATGTTGATAACAAGACGACCAGTTCCTCTATTGGACAAATGGAGTTCATCTTTGAAATTCATTGCATTTCCAGTGATTTTCTCATTATCACAATAAATAAGTCTTTAGTCTGTTTCACATTTCTCTCTTAGTAAGCAGTTCATGGCTTGAACTTTGCTGTGAGTGCTCGAGTTCAAGGTGTTCTCAACAATTCCTGACAGAACAATCTGAGCGTTCGGGAACTTGTTCTTGACTTCATTTGTAAGGAGATCATACTGTGACTTACATGCTCCAACAGAGACGTTGGAGTTTTCATGCTTCAGGTCATTTATCCCGACATGTAGAGCAACCCATTTGGGACTGAGATTCGGTCCCACCACAGCATCCATAGGCTTGACAGTGTCCGCTAGCTGTTTTATCCTACTTGTAGCCCCAGCATTATGGATGCGTTGCACAGTGTGGCTACTCGAAAACCGCATTGGCTTGATATCCCTGACAACAGAGTCCCCTATAATAAGGATATCACAAGCAGAGTCTAGTTCTGATTTGTACCTGCGACTGATGGCAGACCATTCTGACGAGGCAGATTTGTCACTTTGAGATGTAATGTCAGGCTTCTCTTTACCAGCCTTAACAGCATCAGCATAACCAAGCTGTCCGTCGTTACATGAAGATCCAGGCTGTGGATTTGCAGTAACGTTCAATACATGTATATCTGCTCCCTGATTTGTCGACTGGTCTCCTTTACAGCCTTCACCAGGAATGTTAGAATTTCCTCTGACCGGGTTGGTATGTTCATTTGTGGCAGTGTAACAAGCCATTACCAGCTGTATGTCTTCGTCATGTTTGTCAAGTTGCTTTGATAATTTCTCCACACATTCATGTAAGCATTTGTCCTTGTCAAGCTGACGCTCAATATTATCGTGTAATTTCTCATTCTGTTTTCTGAACATCACGTTCTCCAACTGTACCGCGTCAAGTTTGGCACGTAGTTTAGAGCATTGCTCAGTCAGCCGTTTGTTTTCTAGTTGTATTTCAGATTCGTCTCCTTTGTTGATGGATGAGATCAGCTTTTCCAGTGATTTATACTGGGCTTTCAGATTTTTTAATTCATTGTGTGCTGCCTGAAGCAGAGTACTGTTTTTCTTTTCCACCTCATCTAGTCGGCCATTCTGATTATTCACCACAGACTCCAGTCTACTGAATGCGTCTTGTAAATGTGACTCTGGTCTATCACAGTCTGCCTTCCTAACAGCTTGTGCTTTTCTTAAAAGCTCCTTTCTCACTTCAGGAAACACCTGTGGGGATGTTGGTCTACTGCTAGACGATGATGGTGAGGTACATGTACTGTTAGGAGTCGTGACACTTGTGGCTAATGGACCAGAAATTTCAGTATTTACACTGGTTTCACATGCAGAAGTTGCACAGGATGCAGTATTTGAACTGTGTGCTATGCTTGTGTCTGACTGTACAAGTATAGTGACACTGGCAAGTTCCTGTCTGATAGCCGGTAAGTGAGTGTCATGCCAGTTTTGGATATTGTCAGAGGACCCCTGCACGGTAATAGTTCCGGATGTGAAGTAGAAGTAGATACTCACATAGTTTGAGCCAGTTTGACTGTTATATAACAATATTCTTCTACCATTCTGGGCAATGTTGTATTTGAGTGAGATATGATTATCTGGTTTCTCATAATAATGTTTGGTTGAATCGTGCCACTTGTGGATACTGTCCGAGGAAGAGTTAATGACAAGGCAACTTGGCACTTTGTGCTCTTTGCCCTTGTCATCAAGAGCTGTGCGATAATTTATAGTGGCTACTTCAAATGTTGAGCCTGCTTTTGCCAAGTTCGCATTTCCCGATTTGGGTTTTGAATTTCGACCAGTTTTGGGTTTTGGTGGAGTGATCAATTCATCATCAAATTCTTTAAAGAATTCGTCATACCCATCGCCCTTTAGAAGATCACCATGTTCTGTAGCGCACAATGAGCGACCGGAGGAAGATGCCATTCTAAAGCAACCTGTGAATTACAACACAGTCACAGAGCTCGCATGTGGTAAGTGTTATACAGTGTGCGGTTTTCGATATCTTGTACACACCGTTCGACATCGACTCTGTGTCCTGGTCTGACAAAAAATCTATTTACAGCGTCCGATTATGCAGCATACTTGTCCCACTAATTCACGACACGGTCACATCGCGAACGTTTAGTTGAACACAACAAGTTGGAAAATAATCACAGCGAATTGCAAAAAAGCACATGTGCAAGGGTGCATTCCACACGTCGGGGTCACCAAATTATGTAACCCGGGATATCGGGCAATTTCACTGTCCGATATAATAGAGACGAAAACACAGATAGTTCAATTGAAGAAATCCAAACTTGAACATTTATTTACAAGGAGAGTCAGGTCTTGTATTGGTTAATTCGATACAATACCATTTCATGTATTTCAACACACAGTACCAGTCCACTGGATATTTAAACCCAATGCCGCTTATCGGATAAATCAACACAGTACAGTAGTCCAACACCATATAGTTTACCGGGTAGTTCAGCAAAATGTGGTTTACTGGGTGGTTCAACACAACATAGGTTACCGGGCAGTTCAATTAACTGTAGGTTACCGGGTAGTTCAACACCACATAGGTTACCGGATAGCTCAATAACTCAGCAAATAATAATACGTCTCTCTCTAGTCCCGAGTTTGCATGCTCTACATTCCCTGGCTGGTTCCCACAGGCAAGGTTTGGTTACCTGCGAAATATGATAACAAATGCTCAGTACAGTTGAGCGAGCAACATTGCACGATCAACAATGCGGTGGCGAATCGGGTATATCAATTCACAATATCAAAAATAAAAATAAGCATCACTATTGCAAAGAAGACAGATATTTTGTCTTATCAAGTTACACTCTACTTAAAATGTATTCACATATAAAGGAAATAAAAATAATATTCACTTTATAGTTTACATGGCAGAATTCAGCAATTCCAATGTTAAGTTTACAATGTCCATTATATAGAACAAGGGAGACAATTCTGGATTATTTCACCAAACTAGAACATGCTCAACTTTGTGTGATTTCTTAGTAATTAGTCAAATGAATAATTATTTCTATTAACAATCATTATTTAGGCTTTCAAATGTCATAAAGACTTCACCTAAAAACCTCAGAAAGCTGTGCATAGAACAGACTTCGTTTCAACATGATCGTCTAACAACAACAACCCCATACTATTACTGCAATGGCGCACGTGGTTATGCTGAGGGGAGTCAAAAAGACTTATTTCTGACTAATTCCTGCATTGTCGTCATATAATAACGACTTAATTCAGATCTTCAGAATGTTAGATTACAAGTTACGACATTTAGATTGGTAGAATTACACCCACCTGCGAAATATGATAACAAATGCTCAGTACAGTTGAGCGAGCAACATTGCACGATCAACAATGCGGTGGCGAATGGGGTATAACAATTTACAATATCCCGATCCCTAACGATGGGTCACGCCCCCACAAGGCGATGAATTGCAACACTTAGTTATCTCCCCTAGACCATTACCAATGGTAGTTTCACAATAATACAGTCGAGCTTGAATAAAAAGAAAAAGAAATGGGGTTTAGTACCATAGGTACTCAGGAATTACACTACTGACACATGGATGAATGTATAGTCCCTGTGTCCATGAATAGTCAAATTATCCCTTCTCAATTACTCGGACCACAGCTTCACAGATAATTTTCACACAGTCTATTTGTTTGAATGTTTCTTTCAAAGAGAGCAAGACTTTGACACGCTGCAGCCAATCGGGATCAGTAGCGAGCACCTGAACATTCACAATATAGTCACCGCTATTCCACCAAGCAGGTGGCTGTCGCTGTCTCTTAGGCCGTGGTGGTGTATCTTCCATTAATTGATCTGGCTCAGATGCGTCATCCGACTGAACCGCAGTCTCAATCTCCAAGTCCTCTACAGTTCCTGCATCAGGGACAACAATGACTTCTGATTCTGGCATTTCCTGGGGACCCAATACAACAGATCCCACACCAGACTCCTCAGTCGAGCTGCGAGAGGTTGGTTTGCCAGTCTCCAGAGTAAAGATCGCAGCTGGCATATCACTCTCAGAGTCTGAGTCCGTGTCGGGGACTTCCAATCCATTAGTACGGCTCCTAGTTTTGTAACCCGTTCTCTGACGAGATGCTACAGGTGATACCGTTTCAGCTCCAGGCATAACGTCACTATCCAACGGTAGTGCCAATGGCAGGAGGTGGTTCCGGTGAAGGACTCTTTTTCGGCCTTCCTTGTCCTCACGCTGCATCAGATACACTGGAGTTTCCGGGTGGGGTTGCTTGAGCACCACATATACGTCCTTTTCCCATCTGTCGGCAAGTTTGTGCTTACCCTTGAGTCCCAACTTCCGAATGAGGACCCTGTCACCCGGCCGTGGTAAGCAGCCTCGAGCTCTCCGATCATAACCTTTCTTAAAGTGAGCAGATGATTTCTTTGATGCTTCAGCAGCAGCCTGGTAGGTATATTTGAGCCGTTGCTCCAGATCCCTGACAAATCCCTTGTAATCCTGCTTCTCCTCATCACCGGAATGGTCAAGATTCAGAATGACATCTATTGGTAGACGCGGCTGTCTTCCAAACATAAGGTAGAATGGACTGAAACCAGTTGAATCATGTTGGGTGCAGTTGTATGCATGAGTCATGGAAGAAACATAGCTTTTCCAATCTGCCTTCTTGTCCTCAGCCATACATCGCAGCATTCCCAGTAGAGTGCGGTTAAACCTTTCAGTGATTCCATTACCCATCGGGTGGTAGGGAGTAGTTCTCGATTTTTTTACTCCGGCCAGTTCGCAGAGATTACGAAGCACAGTACTCTCAAAATGTTTGCCTTGATCGGAATGGATCCGTTCTGGGAAACCATAATGAACTATGAAATGTTCGTAGAATTGCTGTGCTGCAGTTTTTGCAGTTTGGTTTCTCGTGGGAATAGCTACAGCATACTTGGTAAAGTGATCCGTGATGACGAGTATACTGTTGAAACCACCTTTCGAATCCTCCAGTCCTAAAAAATCCATTGTAACCAATTCAAGCGGTTGGCTTGTGGATATTGTTGTCAGAGGTGCAATCTCAGGGATATGAGGTGCCTTGGCTCGAAGACATCTGCCACATGTCTTCACACGACGCTCCACCTCTTGTGCCATTCCTGGCCAATAAAAACGTTCCTGATACAGGCGTTGTGTCCTCTCAATGCCCATGTGTCCCATTTCACTGTGTAGATGGTGAAATACGGAGTCTCTGAAAGAAGCAGGAAGAACCAGCTGAAGTTTTGTTTCATCATTCACAGTCATTTCACGGTAAAGGACACCATCCTTGATTTCCAACTTATTCCACTGTTTTAGCAAAGTCTGTAAACTAAGCGGCAATGACCGAGACTCCGCTGGAGAGGGCTTTATCTGTTGTTGCACAAACCGTCTAACAGGTTCGATCACTGGGTCATTTGATTGCTCCTTCTCCCAGTCAACATTGCGTGGAGATGCATCTGGCATAGGGTCAATGGCCTGGAGACTCAGACGCATGCAATCCATCTGTCCTTCTTGGTCAGTATCCCTGTCAGCCAGGGCATGAATCACATCCGTGGGAACATGTTCCATGTCATCCAAATCGCTACGACGAGGTATCCTCGACAAACAGTCTGCATCTGTATTATGTCGGCCTGGTTTGTAGAAGATCTCAAAGTTGTACGTGGCTAGCTCCGCCAGCCACCGATGCCCAGTAGCATCAAGTTTGGCAGTCGTGTTGACATAGGTGAGTGGGTTGTGGTCTGTTGTTACTATGAACTTGGCACCATACAAGTAGTCGTGGTATCGCTTGGTGACAGCCCAATACAATCCCAGGAACTCCAGCTTATGGGTACTGTAGTTCAGCTCTGGCTTCCTCAACGCTCGGCTACCATAAGCAATAACATGTGGCGGGCCTAAACTTTGTTCTTGGCAAAGCACCGCTCCCAGGCCCAGCTTGCTAGCGTCAATACGGAGAAGGAATGGCCGCGTGAAGTCTGGATAGCTCAACACTGGAGGAGATGTCAACAAGGTAATCAGTTCCTCAAAAGCAAACTGTTGCTCAGGACCCCAGGCCCACTGCTCCGGTGACGGTGTCTTGCGTCTTCCACACTTCTTCTTACATGCATCAGTTCCAACTAGCAAGGATGTCAGTGGTCTGGCAATTTTAGAGAAGTCCTGGACAAACTTTCTGTAGAAACCGGCAAAACCAAGAAATTTCTGTACCTCGGTTACATTTACTGGAACAGGCCAATCTTTCAGTACCTTGGTTTTCTCAGGGTCACATTCTATGCCATCCTCAGAGATTATATGTCCCAAGAACTTGAGTTTCTTCTCCAGGAAACGACACTTAGATGGCTTGAGCTTCAGTCCCGCCTCAGCAAGTTTAGCAAATACTTTCTTCAGTATCTGAAAGTGCTCCTCTACAGTCTTTGAGTACACCACAATATCGTCAAGATAAACCAGTACTCCTTTAAGATGTAGGTCACCCATCACCTGCTGCATAAGGCGCTGAAATGTTCCTGGGGCATTTGTGAGCCCGAATGGCATTTGGTTACACTCAAAAAATCCAAGCAGTCCCACATTGAAGGCAGTCCGAGCTTTATGTTCCTCGTCCATTTCAACCTGCCAGTAGCCACTTTTCAGGTCCAGTGTCGAGAACCAGCAACTACCAGCCACAGCCTACAGTGTTTCGTCCACTCTGGGAATATAATAAGAGTCCTTGACAGTCCTCCTATTCAGACGACAAAAGTCAATACACATCCTTAGCTCACCAGAAGGCTTTCTGACAAGTACAACATTAGATGCCCAAGGGCTATTGGATGGTCTGATAACACCACACTCCAGCATCTGGTTCAAGTGTTGCCTCACTTCTTCGTACAGTGCAGGTGGAATGCGTCTTGGTTTATCTTTGAAGGGGGTGGTATCATCCAGTTCAATGCGGTGCTTCACAATATCTGTTTTCCCAAGGTCAGTGTCCGATAAGGAGAAAACATGTTTCCACTCAAGTAACAGGGTTGTCAAACCTGTTAGATCTACATCGGAATCTCCAAAGGAAAACTTGTTCAGGAATTCCTCAGTCTCATTTGCACCTTCATCAGTCTGAGTGAAACTCTCAACTTTCGCTGGTTTTAAACTACAGATGCGTGTTCCTGCTGGCAAAGTTACAGTCTTAGCACTGGTGCTGCATATACTGACTGGCACATGATAAGATCCAAAAACACATATGCAGATGTGAAATTACGGCCGACGGTCAGCACTGAAAGTATATATTAGCCGGCTGGGACTTGGTACACTATATCATGTAAGTTAGCCAATAAAGCCGTGACCGTCTTCATCGCTCTTCATCCAAACCTCTAAATATGCTTTGGTGTGAGTTTGTTTAAGGACTCGAGGCCCGGGGAATAGGCTCAAACTATCGATATTTTTTTCTTTGCATATTTCAAAAGTTGAAGAATAAACCCGTCAAGTGTTTCTGTTATTTTCCTTAAAAAATGTTTGCAAACGTGAAATTTTAGCTCTTAACAATTCACTGTCTGTTTCAAGAACTCTGCGCTGTGGGGATTAGTTTTCATTACTCACAGTCGGTGTTACCGCCTGCTGTGACTTCCGTACCTCGGCTAATTACTTGTAACTGCAATACACACAATTCACGCGCTGGGCTCTTTTATTATAATGAGTTGTTTTTCTACTACATTCATGCCGGAGTTTACATAATATTGAACTGGGAATTATATGGTCTATCTCAGTGTGTTCGCGCCACATGACAAAATAAACAAATACAAGCACACTGCTCAGGCGGTCAACCATTTCCGGAAAGCATGTGGTATATGCAGATATATATTGCGAATTTGCGTAATATTTTTCATAATACCTCACTCGACATTCTATCAACATATCTTACTTGACAACACAATCATGGGAAGAAAACGTTACAAGGTTACGCCGGTCGCTCATAACAATCTTCAACTACTGAAAGTTTTGCTGATATATTCACCATCGTACATATAATTATAAAAAAGGCAAACATTATTCCCGCAAATTGTATACTTTCGCGATAACAGTAACGTTTTTTAACTCCACACCGGAAATGGCTGCAGCCAGTTTTTCCCGTTTGAGGTCTGTAGACTGATGTTTTTTGCTATTTCTGTTGTTCCACACAATTTTCGAGGTTTTCGCTAATTTCCAGTGCCGATCTAACCATTTCATCATAATGGCCACACTGTTATCTATATGTTAGACATGTCTGTGACAAGAAAGTTGGCAGAGCATGCTATATAGAATTCGACATGTACTTTATCGTTATTCAGTTGTTCATTTACCTATTTACCACGTCTGATTGATGAGTCGAACAATTCAAGGAATGATTTGTCACGTCACTGGGTGGAGAGGAGACGGACGAATGGACTGGTAAATCACACGAATGACGACAAGATCGATAGGGATAAAATTATTTTGAGGATTAGGTACTTCGTCAGTAGTATAGTCACGGCATTTAACCTCAACTTGACCTACTTATTTGTTCCCCCGGGTAAAATTTAAGGGGGAACTTTGTGAGGCTCTCGACGGGTGGGGTATGTGGCAGAGCTCTTGGTGGGACCTTTTAATATCCGGAAAGTACACATAAACTGATGACGTCATCACTATGGCGCCACCAGCTCAAGAGACCAAAAACTACCTCCAACACAGAAAAGTTCCACGCTGCATGGTTCCATTGGGCCGAGTGAGGCTCTCTTCAGTCCTGTCATGGGTGTTTTCACAGAATAAATAAATAAATAAATAAATAAACAAATAATAAATGAATGAATAAATAAATAAATAAATAAAAAGCGGAACACGGACTCGTAAATATACAATATACGGGGAAATGGCTGTATGGGTATATCCCCATATAGGCTCATACTGGCTATATGGGAGGAGGGGTGGTCAATTTTTTTGTGGGTGTTACTATGGGTTGTGGGGTCTCGTTTTTCTCGTCTTGCCGAGAAAAACAATATGGGAGGGGTCCCGGAGCGAATCGGTGAAATTTTTGGGAAAAGTCACCGAGGTCTGTATATAGGCTCATACTGGCTATATGAGGGGAGGGGTGGTCAATTTTTTCTGGGCTTTACTATGGGTTGTGGGGTCTCGTTTTTCTCGTCTCGCCAAGAAAATCACAATGGGAAGGGTTTCGAAGCGAAACGGTGAAATTTTTGGAAAAGTACCTGGGTAGGTCTGTATATAGGCTCATATAGTCCATACTGGCTATATGGGGGGAGGGGTGGTCAATTGTTTTGTGGGCTTTACTATGGGTTGTGGGGTCTCGTTTTTCTCGTCTCGCCATTTAGAACACGATCGGAAAGGTCCCGGAGCGAAGCGGTGAAATTTTTGGAAAAAGTCACCGAGGTCTGTATATAGGCCTATAGGCTGGCTATGGGGGGTATAGGTCCATCCTGGGAAATTCACACACGTTCATTGTGATATGGGTTGTTTGGATTTGTTTTTCACGTCTCGTCATTTAGAACACGATGGGAAGGGTCCCGGAGCGAAACTGTGAAGTTTTTGGAAAAAGTTCACCGAGGCCTGGGTAGGCCCATTGGCCTATACTGCATGGCTATGGGGGTATAGGCCCATACGGGGTGGACGTTTTTGGCTCTAGGTGAGCCCCTAATGATCCTATGATTCAATTTAATCGGGAAGATGCTTTACTGCGCCATGAACGCTTACTCCACGAGGGCGCGACGGAACAATGTAATGAATGTGGTCAACTATTCAAACGACCCAGTCAGTTAAGACAGCATGAGCGTTTGATTCATGGTCCGTCACCACGGCATGAGCAACAACTTCCCACTAAAGAGGCACCCAGGAGGGTCAGACCCAGTGAAGATGAGCCCGGGGAGACGAATGCCACTGGTGATGCGATCACGGAGAGCCCGCCTATATCCACAGTTCAGAAGGGCCTAGATATCCAGCCGGACCCCAACGATACGGTTCCCAGTCATACGCCTGACATCAACGAACATTTTCTGGAAGATGTGGTGGATGTTCCCAGCGATCTCTCACAGGACGCCCATCCAGTGAGTGACATCTATCGGCGCCATTGGCCCATGATACGGCACTGTTTCCACCGTCATCGCCCTATTCAAGATATCTACAATTTCCGACTGACCAACCTCGCCCGTCTATGGAGCTACGTGGAAGCCATCTTCAATGACCAAGCCACGTCCTTCAAATTAAATCTGGCGTTTGGTTATGTACTGCAGCATAAGGAGACAGGCCAAGTCCGATACTTTTACCCGAGCAGTAACATCCGGGTATTTGACCAACCGTTTACCATCATTAACCGGGATGGGCCTATGAACAGCTCCCCAACTTCCAATGGGTCGTAGGGAGGGTGACCAATGTTACGTTCTTCGTGATCAAATTACGGAATCTTCCCATCGGGTGAATGTATTCATCCATGCACTGATAAACACTCAGAATGCACAAACAACTATCTGAGGATATGTTGCCTCAACGGTATCCTGGCCTGCCCGACGATGATTAGAATAAACGGTTCAGAGCGAACATGGCCGAAGATGGAACTTTCTGAAATGGAGACTTCTGATTGGACAAGAATACATCTAACGGACAGGAACGAATATGACAGATGCAAATGGTGGCCTCTTATTGGACAAGAGTCTTCTTGAATTGTAAATATACCCAACGCGGCTCCCCCAGCGTGGGTATGATGTAACATTGGGGAGAATAAACTATATGAAAAAACTTCTTGTTGTTGTTGTTCTCTCATGTCTCATCCTTGTTGTTGTTGTTGTACTCTCTCCGGTCTGTTAAGGCGTAACGACGGACGTCACTGCATTTCGAAGAATTAGTGACAATTCCATGGAATATCTAGAAAATCAGAGCTTCTGATTTATTTCACCAGGGCGTTGAAGCATTGAGCTTGGTGTTGGCGGGCGTTGCTACAAGATGACACCTCACACGACGCATTCGGACCAAGGATGGTCCATCTCTACACCAAATACCTTCCTTCACTGCCCCAAAATACCCACTTTCGCTACTACTCGTACTGATGACGTCACCAATGACGTCACAGATGACGTGAATATCCCTCAGATCGGGATGTGCCCCCGAGAGCTACAAGATGACACCTCCCACGACGCATTCGGACCAAGGATGGTCCCTCTCTACCCCAAATATCATCCTTCAGTGCCCCAAAATGCCCACTTTCGCTACTACTCGTACTGATGACGTCACAGCTCTGATGACGAGACCTACAAAATGAAACCTCCCAGGAAGCATTCGGACCAAGGATGGTCCATCTCTACCCCAAATACCTTCTGGTACTGCCCCAAAATGGCAATTTTACTTACTACAACCATCTGCGCATGCGCAGATTGACGCGACTTGCAATAAAAAAACACGCCATTGTGACTCTACCCCCCACAAGCTTCACTTTGATACCTCCCACGACCCATTCAGACCCATAGCGGTCCATCTCTACCCCCAAAACACCCCCACGTACCCCCCCAAATGCCTGCTTTCTATACTACGGCCAGACTGCGCATGCACAAAATATTGAAAACGGACGAACCATTAGTCCAGTCGGATGCTCCTCTGCGAGAGCTTCAAAACAAGACCTCATACGACACCATAGGATCATTAGGGGCTCACCTAGGCCCCAAAACGTCAACCCAGTAGACCTACCCAAGCCTCGGTGAACTTTTTCCAAAAATTTCACCGTTTCGCTTCGAAACCCTTCCCATCGTGTTCTAAATGACGAGACGTGAAAAACAAATCCAAACAACCCATATCACAATGAACGTGTGTGAATTTCCCAGGTTGAACCTATACCCCCATATATATAGTATGGAGCTATATGAGCCTATATACAGACCTACCCGGTACTTTTCCAAAAATTTGACCGTTTCGCTCCGGGACCCTTCCCATCGTGTTCTAAATGACGAGACGTGAAAAACAAGTCCAAACAACCCATACCACAATGAACGTGTGTGAATTTCCCAGGTTGGACCTATACCCCCATATAACCAGTATGAGACTATATGGGGCTATATGGTACTTTTCCAAAAATTTCACCGTTGCGCTCCGAGACCCATCCCATCGTGTTCTAAATGACGAGACGTGAAAAACAAGCCCAAACAACCCATACCACAATGAACGTGTGTGAATTTCCCAGGTTGGACCTATACCCCCATATAACCAGTATGAGACTATATGGGGCTATATGGTACTTTTCCAAAAAATTCACCGTTGCGCTCCGAGACCCTTCCCATCGTGTTCTAAATGACGAGACGAGAAAAAGAAATTCAAACAACCCATATCACAATGAACGTGTGTGAATTTCCCAGGTTGAACCTATACCCCCATATAGCCAGTATAGGACTACATGGGGCTATATACAGACCTCGGTGACTTTTCCCAAAAATTTCACCGATTCGCTCCGGGACTCCTCCCATTGTGTTTTTCTCGGTGAGACGAGAAAAACGAGACCCCACAACCCATAGTAACACCCACAAAAAAAAATTGACCACCCCTCCCCCCATATAGCCAGTATGAGCCTATATACAGACCTCGGTGACTTTTCCCAAAAATTTCACCGATTCGCTCCGGGACCCCTCCCATTGTGTTTTTCTCGGCGAGACGAGAAAAACGAGACCCCACAACCCATAGTAACACCCACAAAAAAATTTGACCACCCCTCCCTCCATATAGCCAGTATGAGCCTATATACAGACCTCGGTGACTTTTCCCAAAAATTTCACCGATTCGCTCCGGGACCCCTCCCATTGTGTTTTTCTCGGGGAGACGAGAAAACCGAGACCCCACAACCCATAGTAACACCCACAAAAAAAATTTGACCACCTCTTCCCCCATATAGCCAGTATGAGCCTAAATACAGACCTCGGTGACGTTTCCCCAAAATTTCACCGATTCGCTCCGGGATCCCTCCCATTGTGTTTTTCTCGGCGAAACGAGAAAAACGAGACCCCGCAAGCCATAGTAAAGCCCACGAAAAAAATTGACCACTCCCCCCCCCATACAGGTATATTGTATGAGTCCGTGTTCCGCTTTTTATTTATTTATTTATTTATTTACTTATTTATTATTTATTTATTTATTTATTTATTTATTTATTTATTCTGTGAAAACACCCACGACATGACTGAAGAGAGCCTCACTCGGTCCAATGGAACCATGCAGCGTGGAACTCTTCTGTGTTGGAGGTAGTTTTTGGTCTCTTGAGCTGGTGGCGCCATCGTGACGACGTCATCAGTTTATGTGTACTTTCCGGATGTTAAAGGTCTCACCAAGAGCTCTGCCACATACCCCACCCGTAGAGAGCCTCACAAAGTTCCCCCTTAAATTTTACCCGGGGGAACAAATAAGTAGGTCAACTTAACTTTAAATCCACTTTCTATACTACTTTCGTCACCACATGACATTGTATAGTCAAGTGACCTTAAATATTGATACAGTATTTCAGTAATAATATGCGGCATTGCCTTAGCTTTTATTGTCACTGTCCATTCACCAAGCCTCGATCCGTTTTCCGCTTTTTACAAACAGCTCCAAATCTAATCTCACCCACAGGCAACAAAAATGTAATGAGCTGTTACATTATTATGCGCGCGGTGTATTACGCGAAACATGTCACATAATTTAGTTTTTAACTGTGCAGTTATGTCAACCATGCCATTATATATTTCAATTATGTCATGAATAACATCAGTACGGTACTATATGAAGACAAACGCAAACGAACTCTTTTTGGGCAGAGCAGTTTTACAAAATTTACAGAGCCGTGACGCGGCTTAGCAACACAGTGGCGGACTTGTCATTTTCATTGAAAAAATGACGGCGATGGGAGGGGTAGGTATCTATGACTACAACCTAAAAATAGAACCGGTACGTTCTTTCATTCATGCCTTATCCATCACGAGCTGGTGATCCATGCCAATCAAAACAACAAACCAATGGAATATCATCGAATCATACGAAGTGTTCCTTCCGTTCTACATTTTTACTACGGTGGGGCAGAGATCATTCCTGCAGCCGTTTAGACGAAAGGTATATGCAATCGAAGCTAGGAGATTGGTCACTGTCATGAAGTTCTCTGTCGCTACGTTCCGTAATTTGTGTCTGGCTCCTATTGGCCCCGGGCTAGGGGTCGTTTGAATATAATGCGTTTTTCATATCTATGGTGTTCAAATGAACACTCACAATCAAAGCGTGACTGAGATACAAGCGTGACTGAGATACATACTCTGGTAAAGGACTTGAAAATTCATTCGGATAAAGAATAATGCTCATTGGGATGCCCACATCATTGTTGACCACTTCTCTATTGTAGGAAACCAGTTGTGCTCTTATTATTTTTATTTCTTGCACATTTGTGATTGGTGCTGTTGTACGAAATAGGTTATTCGATTATTAACGTGGAAATTCTTTTATGGATGACGGCTTACTATTGAATGTAGCGTGATAATGTGACTGTTTGCCGCAAGATGTCTTTAAATGACATCAAAATTCCCAGCTTTTCATGGAACAAAATTCTCTGATTTTTCCCTGATTAATTTCCCAAATTTCCTGGGGAATATTTCCTCCATTACACGGTTGTAGCTCAGAATTCATAGTCACATTGCGTGCAGTTATGAAAGAATTAGTCCTGATGAGAGTTCAAGCTATGCTAGATAAGCCCTCAATGAGGTGTTAAGAAGGAAAATGTGCATCCCTGGTGTGCACTAAAAAGCCAACATAGCCAGCCACACGCGACCCCTCTCTTGCTACTCAATTTTCCCTACTTTTCCCTGATGTTGAGTATTTTTATCAAAGGATATGTTACCCTTACATACGAAAAACTCCTTTGTGTGTGACCGTAATAAAGCCGATTTTTTTTTCACTCCAAAACCTGACAGATAACATTTTTCTTGAAGATTACACACTGAAATATCCCCTTCGGAAAAACTGAGATGTTCAGTTGAATAAAAATGGAGATATGATTGATCAAAATGTGCTCCTCGTCTTATTTCGGTATTTTTGGGGCATTTTCATGGATGATTTTCCCCTGTAGCAAAAATATGACACTTCAAACCAAAACCATTCGTGGTTCTTTCCAGTAAACAAATATCCTAATACATTGTGTGACAAAATTGTTTTGGTTTGAGGTGTCATATTTTTGCTATAAGAGAAAATCCTCACTGTAAATGCCTAAAAAATAACATATCGGGCCAGGGAACACATTTTGATCAATCATATCTCCATTTTTATATAACGGAGCATCACAATTTTTTCAAGGCTGATATTTCAGTATGTAAACTTGAAGAAAAATCTGATTTGGCAGGTTTTGGATTGAAAAAAAAATTCAGCTTGATTACTGTCACACACAAGGGAGTTTTCCCCGTATTGTCGTCACATGTCCTTTCCTGAGTTTTCCCTGACTGGAAAATCATTTCCCTGATTTCCCTGAGTGGCTGGGAACCCTGCCTCGCAAGATTCTATATTCAATTTGAACATACATTTTAGCATTGTGTCTGTTATTAGCTTCAATAACTTAACAGGTTTATACTTTGTTCCAATTTTGGCTTTAATTATGAGATATGAAATTAAAAGGAGAATGGCCTGGAACAAATTGCCCAAGGGAACCAAGGTGATACTCATCAGATTATGAACGTACACATGGTCATTTAACTTTTGTTAAATTATATATGCTAATTACTCCAGTTTCGAAATTTCTGCCATGTGCATTAGACAAATACGTTTCATCTCAACTTCTGTTTTTTTAACAATTGAGGACACAGCTTCCTTGCTCGTTATCGTTCTTGATATAATTTTCAAAACAGTTCCTTACCTGTACAAGTCGACCCACAGCATATCTTTTTCTGATATTAACGCTTTCCTGATTTAATTCCATTTGCCAGTAGTGTAAATGTCCTCTGTGTTTGCGTAGTGTCAGATGAGGCAGGTGAATACTAGACTGGAAGGTCTGCATAGCAAACCAGAAGAAGAGCAGTGATGTTAAAACAAATGGTCTGTTTCTCAGCATCGTCGGCCCTTAATGTTTCAGGATGAAAACTTCCACTGGCTTTAAATATATAAGGATCAGTCTCTCATGACTGATGACTTTGTTCTTCGGAATTAATCCGATGAGTAAATGTACTGTTTTGCTACCTGTTATCGCCAATGGCGCGACTGGCCATTCATTACTGTTAACTATTTCTTTAGTTTGGTATCACCAAGGAAATGAAGAGGCGTCAGATATTCTGATCAAGTACATGTTCGTTCCCCAAGCCAATTTGTACGCTCACGCGAGTTCAGAATATAAAGGTAAAATTTGATCTGGTGAATGATAGAGTGCAGCTCCATCAACTCATCAGGTGTGACATCAAATTTCCTTAACTAGTGGACATTGTGATTGATATTTATTCACTAAGAAGGCATACATATCTGTGAAATAGATATACATATCGTGTAATCGATAGTGTTATCATGGATACTTTCTAATCGATGTCTTAGGGCGAAATCTTCATTTGACATAGTTTTGATGACCCCGTACGGAGGATCTTGATACTAACGACTAAACAGTGCCATATTTATGGGTTGGCGACCATCATGAATCTTCGGTTACAGGAGTGATTGAATATGATTTAGCTTGTTTTCAACAATATTTCAGTCATATCACGACTTTCGGGTCTTATTTCAGTTACATTAAGCACGCACATAGATACCTGACAGATTATCGTGTTTACGCCTACATCGGCCTTCCTAGCGAATCCCATTAATCACTTCTGTTCTGGATGCAATCGCATTCTTGGAATTACAGATTGTTTAACACATTTTGAGTTGGAACATTGTAACGAGTCAAAGAGGTTCTAGTATGGCAAGTCGTTTAAGTATTTAATCGGTTATTTGACATATGTCGAAATCTTTTGCACATATTTCAAAAAGATTTTCAACTTATGTGTAAAAGAATAAGACATATGCATAAAAGTGTGCATTTATTCCACATATGTTGAACAGTTTTATACATATGTGGAAAAGATTTATACAAATGTAAAATTACTTTATACACAAGAGAAATAGTTAATTATAATTTATTTAACATAAGTGCAAAACTGTTCCACATATGTATAAAAAAAAAGTCACACGTCTAAAGCTTTTACACATATGTCTAAAAGTTTTGGTCCGACGACTGATCGACTGCTTGAGCAACCTGTAACCATCTGGGTAATCTATACGCGGTAAGACTGACCCTGGGATCGTGTGTATCCATTCTCAGCCTACTTTAGGCAACTGCAAGAGGGAATTTCCTGAAATCAATACCACGTGATTTCGTCAGCCAATCAGCTAAAGTCTGACGACGTAACCCCAACGTTATCCGCCATTTTCAAGTCATGTGCTGCCCTACTTGTTCAAAATTACAGATCTACAACGCCTCTTAGTTGATACGAATGTTATTCATACCTATATCTTTTGTAAGCCCAGGCAATATCTGTTTCCGAAGTGATATGAAAACCTGCAATTCATCAGATTTCTCCAGTGTGTTCTCCGCCGGATGAAGGCCGAACAGAATCCGGTAAAGTACCGGATATCGCTTCGCGATAATGGAGACACACGATTCGCAAGCCATCTTACGGATGGCGAAGTGTACGCAAATGCTGCTTGAGGTGATCGCTAGCCAATGAGTAACGAGACACATGCAATGACGTCAAACTCGGCCAATAAGCACTGCTTGGATGTTGGTCGTGCTACGCTTCCGGTCGGAGGGTACATTTACCTGACAGGCATCAGATCACCATTAATCACTTCCGGTTCAGTGCCCGCGACCTACTTTGTGTAGAAATTTTAGAGCAGATCTTTGTGGATTTTATTAGGTGGGATTATTCAGCATTTCTGATAAATTTGATATTTCAAATTGCAAATGAGGCTTCAAACTACTTCCTGGTGTTGATTTGGCAACATTGGGGGAAAGCCTGGCGGAAGGACACATGAAGAGTGGAGGTGAAAAGGCTCTCTGTTTACAAGTTGAATGACATTGGGTAACACCACTCAGCTGCAAATGGCGGCAAGTTAAAATTTTCATGGTCAACGTCTGTCAAGACTTCCACTGGTAATGTCCCACAAGGTAAATATTGACATGCCAGTTGGATTTATGCATTGTGAATTTTCTGGATTTTTGCCGATTTTTAACGCTAATACATAACAAGTAACGGAATTAATAGTGAGCTGGTGCCACATTTACCGTGGATGAACGGCGATCGTCAGTCCCGTCTGGGACTCACAGCTGGACAGCATTCGCAGCTGCTCGGCCTATTCCCAGGGCCGTAGCCAGGATTTACTGAGGGGTGGTTCGCCTTCACCCCAAAAGGGCAAATACTTGTTTGGAGTATTTGTAGGGCAAAAACTTGTTTGTGAATACTTGTTCGCTCTATGGGAAAAGGGACAAATAGGAGGTTCGCTTCAGTGTTTGAAAAGGCATTGTTTTGAGAAAAATATATAAAATTTCCGAAAAGGGAGTTCGCCCGAACCCAGAAACCCCCCCTTGGCTACGGGCCTGATTCCGTCGAAGGCATAATACCTCGCGCATTAATGGTACAAGGATGTTACAGCTCTCAGTTGTAAACCGTGATCCGCCGCACGTGAGGCTCATCACATGCTATTAGACCTGGGCCGTAGCCAGGATTTACTGAGGGGTGGTTTCGCCTTCACTCCAAAAGGGCACATCGTGGGGTTCGCTGTATGGGAAAAGGGGCAAATAGGGGGTTCGCTTCAATTTGAAAAGGGCATTTATATGAGAAAAATATACAATATTTCCGAAAGAGGCGTTTATCTAAGATTGTCAAACGTCTGATTTGAGCAATACTTCTAAAAATGTTTTATGAAATAATATGTATATTTCAATGATTTTTTCCATCTCTTGTTAATTTCAAAGCAATATCAAAAGTTATCTCGATTATCGTTGGGGGTGGGGAGGGGGAAGGGGAGGGGGAAGGGGGTTATCTCATGATTACCTTTGCAATTTGCGTGTTTTCTCACAGTATGTACATACATGTGGATACAACTGTTTTTCATGTCACTGATTTTCCATCTCTTGGAAATTTCAAAACTATTTGGGGGTCATCTCAAAATTACCATTAAAATTGTCACATTCACAGTATGTTCTTGGAAACCTACTTGTATGGTTTAATACCACACAAGGAAATGCCCATAAACAAACCCACTCTCCAAGTATGTTCTGACCCTACAACAGACTGAGTATATATGAGTATACGAAAATTCTGTCCTGACACCTTGGTAAAACAGTAATAATAATGAACAGAACTTGGATCTTGGGAACTGCGGAAGACATTAAAAGAAACAGCACTGTTTACACATGATATGTGCCAAAGCAGATAAATCTCGAATTGAGATTGGTATTTTTCAGTACCTATAGAACTACAGAAGCGATAATTCTGTCCTGACGCCTTTGATAATAAAATAGTAATGATTCTGTACATAACTTGGGCCCTGTGTACACTGAAAACTGCAGAAGACATTAGAAGAAATAGCCCCGATAAACAGCATACACATGAAATGTGTCAAAGCAGATAAATCTCTGAGATTTGTATGTTTCAATACCTACAGCAGAAATATCTTTAGAAGCGATAATTCTGCCCTGTCACCATGCGCGAAACACAGACCAAGCGAGATCATAATATTGGAGATTATATATCATAAATATTAACAGATCAGTCCCGAGATGGAACTCTCTAACGATAAAAAGCAGAAACGACGTCATGACCCATGTGACGTCACGCTGAGGTTAGGCAAGGAACCATTTACATTAACATTGGAAAAGCTGTATTATTTTATTAACGGAGATTTACATACGATGATTTGTGTTTGCAAATGGCTATTTAACTCCGAGACAATAACATCTTCAAAATTGTTCTGATAGGTAGTATTTTGAAAGCCACAATGATAATTATTTTCCGGATTTGGCAGTAGAGCTAATCTAAAAGAATTACCCGGTGCCTAACCTTGACCCGACGTCACATGGACAATGCCGTCGTTTCGCGCCATTCATGGGTACCAGAAGAGTGGGTATGCCTTTTCGGAAGAGTTCCCTGCTGAAAATAGAGTTCGCCAAGGTGAAATTCTGTCTCCTCTGGTCTTTAATGTCTACATACATGTTTTCGACATTAACTCGACATCCAATGTAGGATGTAATGTAGCCGAAGTCTTCTTTAACCACCTATTATACGCTGACGAATATGCCTTATCGGTCCCTATGCAAACGTTCCTCAGAATCTACTTGATATATGTCATATTTTTGCGACTGACAATGATATTGCCTTCAACACTAAGAAATGCTTATGCATGTGTTCTCGTCCAAAAATGTTCAATGACCTGAAAGCACCCTCTGTTAAACTGTCTGAATTACGTTGACAACGCCAAATATCTTGGTCATTTTATCTCCAGCAATCCCACTGACAGTTATTATATGTCTGTGCAAACTAGAAAATTATGCATTCGTGCCAACATTTTGACTCGAACGTTCTATATATGTGTTCTCAAGATGTGAAGAAGCAACTTTTCACGTTTTACTGTACCAGCATTTGTTGCATGCAGCCATCTGTGGTCTTCGTACTCGTCATGTAACTGAAGAAAAAAAAATTTGCGTGTCACATACAACAAATGCATTTCGCTGGTTAATGCACTTCCCATGCAATTATAATGTTATTTTCATGTTTCAGCTTTAATGAGGTTATTCGACGCCAGATTAATTCTCTACACAACAGATTTATGTCCACAGATAACCTCTTACTCACAACTTTCCGATTTGTCTCACTTTTTGAGACTGCAATGTTATAAGTCCTATCTTAGATAGTATCAGTCCAGCATTTAACATGGCCGATATAGATTTCAGACCCCCCACCCTCCCCCACATTCAAGCGTGCTCCGACGCCCCTGTGAGGTACATGAGTACATATAGTGATGTTGTAATAAAACTCATATACTCAGGCTGTTGTGGGAGCAGAACATACCGGGAGAGTGGGTTTGTTTATTGACATGTTCTTGTATTGTAGTGATCCATTTAATGCTGTCAGAAAATTAGATAAAATAATTGATGTAAAAACTAATACTAACAGCACCCTTTCCCCAACTTTGTGCCACTCTGCGTCTTCCCGTATGTTTTGTGAATATTTTGAAACGATTCCCTATTACAATTCTAACCTAATTTGTACGTTTGACAAAACAATATACAGCTACGACGTCAAATGACTCTGAATGATCATCACCGAAATAAAGTATTTTTAGTGGCTGACATCCGAGAAACCCGTCCTCTAATACGTAGTTAGTGTTTTTTACCTCATATATACTATGGTAAATGACGCTCGTTATATTGAGGAGTTAAAATGTAATCGCACAAAATCTTTGCCGAAGTATTTGACCGATAACTAAAGTCTCTCGTGTACGTCATGTCCAACACACCTACACAGAGCTCTTGGAACTCCGAGCCCTCCTCACAGAATATCTTCCATCCGAACAAAACCTCTCGGGATATCTCTTAAAACTGTCAATATTTCGTGCTGTTCAACAATCTTATTGACAGACAACAAATAGATCCGTGGGTGAGAAAAATCCATCCTTGAGATACGACTCATTTCATGCGAACTTCCCAAGATACGGTGACGGCGAATCTTCGTAGATTGGAAACCTCATAGAGCGGAAGAGAACAGACCAGCCATCGATGTAATACCACGACATGAATTCGTACGAGATTGGTGCTGGAATAACAAGAACCAACAACAACTGTCGCCCAATCCTCTTGATGCGAAAACTCCAAGAGTTGCAAACCAGCAACTGTCAAACCCCCATTCTTGCACACCCCATGTAGTCCCTATTCGGAACCCAGTATTGTACCACCCAATCTCGTACGAGGAGCCTATAAGAAGATCAAGCAAGAAGTGCAAGCGGGAGATGAATTATTTGCGTCCACCGTGGTTTGAAGCCGACAGAAATATCGGCATGTTTCAAAGAGGAGAAGCCCAATCGTTTGACCTGTGCGAACATGGGTCTGACTGCCTTGAAAAGGACAATACACTTCAGACAATAAGAGAGACTGCGAAGAAAGCGACTTCCCTTCGGAAATAAATCCACCCACTAATTCGCGCAAGCGCATCAACTTTATGTCTGGGCAGAACTGTTCGGCAAGTTTAATACGGCGAATACAACGCTAGCTAGCTCCACACCTATCCTCAGGCTACTACGTTTTATATTCTACCGATGTACCTCGGTCAACCGTGTTCAGAATCCTCAAGTTTACACTACTAAGGACGTTTTCAAGTCTTGTGAATGAATTCTGAAACAGGAGAGGATTTCGTCTCCCGACCGATATGGTTTGACGATATGATACTAGATCGTAACATGTATGATGTAAGCGAACATGTAGTGCAAGATAGAAAAATGACAGACAATATTTTACTTTATAAGAATGACAAATGAAGAATGAGGATAAGACGTAAATTTTCAATTTTGATTTTGGTAAAAGACAACATGAAATTTTGGGAAGTGAGATGTAAACGGTGACGTGCCTCTACGTTCTTGGGCAATTTTATCTGGAATAATATCACTGATCGTTCCTTTAAGAATAATAAACCAAAAATGGTAACAGTGATATAAGGGATTGTATCCGTCCAACGTTCGTTTGCTAGACGTTTTAAACGATGAAAAAAAAACGTCCATGCAAACGATGGGTGTATGAGTTGATCGTTTTTCAAAAAACGTCTACCAAACAACGACGATAGCCGGAAATCTCCGGCAACCTACGGTAAGGGTACCGGTCGTCTTTTCACACCTCGAACAAAGGTGCAGACGTTTTCAAGCAAACGATCGAAAGTCTCCTGGTGAACGATCAGCTCGAAAGTAGCCCCGTTTTACAAACGAAAAAACAACAACAACGGCCGTGTCGATTGAGGCCGTGAAATGGGTTATGAGAACGGAACACAAATTAATGTTGTATTCTTTTCCAGAATTGCAACACGTGTGCTGCTTGACAATATCTTAGAATCGGTTACGGTGTAATTCGTTAATAAACAAAATATAATGAAACCATGATATCGTTTTATGAACGTGCGATTCGAATCTTATGTATTTTGCAGAATACGGGCTTTGCGCATTTTGGAATGCGGCTTTCAAAAAAGTCAGGCCTAGATTACCATGGAGATGGTCATAGTTTTACTTTAACAATTATCGGTCAAAGAACTGTATGACCCCTTTCGATATGCATACAGGAAAGATCACAGCATTATTCAAGCACTGTCGGTCACCAAGGGCTTCAAGTCGGGTCAACACACTGTGGCATGTTTCGTCGATCTGGAGGGCGCTTTTGACAATGTCTGGAGGCAGGGGGTCATTTACAAGCTCTTCAATGCAGGACTTGGGGGGAAGCTGCTTCTGTACATTGGTACGAAATCAGGTGAACAACTTCACATCTGACTGGATCCAGACTGTAGTGGGGGTCCCTCAAGGCAGCGTAATCACCCCGGTCCTATTTATATTCTATATACACGACATGACCAGAAACTTAGGTTTTTACATTGTATGTACAGATGATCTGACCATTTGGATCACACATATTAATGTGCTGGAGGCTTGCACACTCCTACAAGCAGAACTGAAACAGATTCTTGCGTTCTTCCGAACCTGGCGCATGTTGATCAGCATGCCGAAAACAGATGCCATTTGTCATAGTCACAGGCAACAGCAAACTGTCAACATCATTATGGATGGTAGGAGACTCAATCAAGTACAATCGAAAAGGTGTCTCGGACTGGTCATTGACGAATCCTTATCGTTCAAGGACCATGTGGACTACATCTGCAGTAGAGCACTCGGCGCACTTAATGGGGTCAGCAGCATCCTGCACAATACATCTATACAGGGGCGGCGGAAGCGATTTCAGATTGCCCGACCCTCGATCACAGCACCATTAGGCGAGGGTCCAGGGGCCGTCTAGGCCCCGGAAGCTCATGGGTCCTAGATTGCAGAACATGCATTCTGAGCTATTTCCGGCACATAAAATACCATATTAATGCTCGATAAAATGTTGAAATGTGGGTTCAAATAAAACATTTAAAAAGTCCACATCACAGCGTACAAGAAACCCAGCGGTGTGCTCTGTTTCGAGATATTCAGAAATGACCAAATATTGATACTCGCGAAAGCTGGAGAGTAGATAACGCCCAAGCTTGATCGACAAGATTCCAAGACTAAATGATGATTATAGGCCTATAGATTTATTCGACTTTACACTTAAAATGTACAGATGGCGCTGCTGACGGTTAAATATTACAAGTCAGCAGCGCCATCTGGACATTTAATAAGGGTACAGTCGATGGCGCTGTTATATGTAAGTTACAATACATACGGTACGAATTATGGTTCAATTCGCTCTGAAAAGGTGTAGGTCTAGATATTTTGCAATCTTGAATTACGTAATGCCAGTGGTATTTAGTACAGCAAAACAATATAACTCGAACTCGTCCAGCATGATTGACTAAACATTCAGACGCTGTGACATTGCTCCGACTCTAGCAGACGGTGATGAGCGGATGGCCATGGTCGGGGTGGTCGGGGCGGTTCCGCCGCCCATGCTATAGAGATGAGCCTACATCTGTATCGTTGCCTGGTCAGACCACATCTCGAAAGATCGTTTCCAGTGTGGTGCGGGCAGACCCGCCATTTAAGACAACTTCAATCGGCAACACTTTGCGTGCAATATACTTGGCCCTTTTCACTCCTTGGTTCAATGGTTCCCCACATGTAGTCACCTATTGTATGTCTCTTACATGACGGATTTGCCGTGGTGCGGGGGAAGAGGTCTGTTTGCCAAAGTGGAGAGGGTACAGAGGCAGGCACTTGTCCGAGCCAGTGGTGCCTTTCACTCCACGCTCACGTGTTCCCTTGAAATACTTACACACACCATTCCCATTAGAATTCCGTCTGGAAGAGGTACTCTTACAGGAGTTCACTAGGATTTGCAGGAGGCCGGTTGATGACTTTCTGCGAACACTTATGGATGAGCTCCTCAATGATACAGCATTCAATGAGCACCGTATCCTGTCTCTTATCCATATACTTAAAATCTCAGGAGTTTCACAGATTCCGGATTGATCAAGAGAGTAGAGTCTGATGTCGCCATGTCCGTTGAAAGGCTGAAGTTCAGTACCCCAGTTATTCATGGTGCTCCGACAAACCTTGGATCCTCAAAAAACAGGACGAACGAACAAGGCAGGGCATCACAGGAATACTTCCATAATGTCATTGCGTCCCTACCTGAGTCTGCTCCGCTGATATTCACTGATGGATCGGCGGCTCCTAACCCAGGTCATTGTGGAGCCGTGGCGGTGTGCTACATGGAGGGTATTCAATCTCAACCGGTGGTAATAAGAAAAACTGTTTCAGACTATAGCACAAGCTACCACGGCGAACTTGCTGCAGTAAAATTAGCGACACATGTGACTCTGGAACACTCAAAACTGCAACGCATCCAGGAGGTACATATCTTCTCAGACTGTAAGGCAGCAATGGCTAATGTGGACTCCAGTGAAATACACTCCTGTCACCAGGATCTCATCGACAGCATCCTGGTAGATGTGTCTGAGCTGGATAAACTGTGTGTGGTGGTAAACATGCACTGGATGCCTGGGCATGCTAAACTTGTCCCAAACGAGATGGCAGATGCGGCTGCTAAAGAGGCTGCCATGGTTGTGGGTGAGGGCCACAGTCATCCCCGAGTGTCTTTCCAATTAGTCAAGAGTGCAATAAGAAGACATATCGGAAAGAAGTGGCAAAGATCCTGGGATCACTCTGACTCCGGTAGAAATTTGCACGACATCTGTGGTACTGTACCGAAGCACAGATATATGTCCGCTTTTAGCAGAAGCAGTGAGATCAGGTTCCTCCGGTTAAGAGCTAGGCACAGTCGCTTACTCGCCCACATGAATAAACTAAAGCTGGTCGACAGTCCCCTGTGCATCTGTGAACAGGATAGTCAGACAGTCAGACACATAATGATGGACTGCCCCTCAATGTACACTGAGAGGGAAATAATGTTGGAACAAATAGAGCAGACATATGTAAAGGATCAGACACCATGTTATGAGAGAACACTGGACCTAGACACACTACTTTATCCCAGTCACTCCAGCGACAATACCCCGTGTGCAGTAAAAGCGTCAGTCCTTAACTTTCTGGACAAAGTTAAACTGAACATTTAAATGAACAAAAAAACAAACAAAAACAAACAAAAACAAACGCCAAATGCTGGAGCCGGAAACACAGTTTTAGTCAATGTGATAGTGACATAGGTGGTAGAGTTTCTAATATTTTACTGAGTGATATTTTTACCGAGGTGGACATCCAGCTGCGCAGGAGAGCACTTTTTACAGAAATCATCATCATCATCTTTAACAATTATTATCACGTTTGATTAAAGATATAAATATCGAGTGAAACATTGGAATCTAATGCGTATATTTTTTCTCTTTCGGGACGCTGCGTAAACGCAGAAATTCACAAGACTAGGCATTCACAATATAGATAACGGTTTTGTAATGGTGTAACTCTCCGAATGATATAATTTTGTTTCTTTTTTTAATTTTGAAGTTTGCAAATATCTGTACGTAATGTGAACTTTATTCATCTGAAGTTTGTGATTTCGATAGAAGTAGGATACCCGTGGTTGTGCATTTACAACTTATAGAGCAACGCCGCATAGGATTTTCATACAGAAAGATAATTATTTTGTTTCCTGGTATCGTCGATTCAGATATGAGAGATCGTGTATGTAATTAACAAGAAACACTGCGATAGTCTTTGTTTCGCCGTTGGGCTTCGAGTGGGTAATCAAAATGACCATTGTTTATAACTCTTATTTGCTATGGGTTGTGTCCCGCCGTGTTAATTCCTCAATATATCACATATAATGTTGTAATCTTCTTGCCAGACGCACCTTGGAAATACCTTCACAGAAATTATATTTTCAATATGTTATTCACGAAATGCTACTGGAAATATAGGGAAGGTAAATCATAACATACATAAATGTAAACCAAAAATGAATACTAAAAACGTATTCTCTTAAACGGTCAGTGAACTCCATGCGCATAAAAAGGGAAATGAAAACCGGATATAAAATATATACATTGTATATTTATTATTCGACAGGGCATTGAGTTAAGAAATTAATAATAATAATAAAATTTATGTGAACTTACCTCGATTTCTTGTATATTGTGCCATAGTGAATGAAGTATCGGTCGTGGTGAGAAACAAATCAGCTGGATGTGAAAGACGATGTGTATAGTACTAAAGATGTTAAATATATTTTTCATGGAACAAAACTGCATGGCTTATTTAGAGCCCGGAGTGATCAATTGAAAACTGTCCCGGAAATGTGCAACTGTAAATAAACAAATTATAAAATCAAAGACACTTTCATGTCGCCTTTTATTTAATAATGTCTTTGAAATAAACAATTCCTTCAGCGATACTTCCCGTGAACGTCCATTTATTTGAATTATTGTAGTAATAAAGCAAATGCCCGTGGATGTCCCGTGGATGCCGCCTCCGGAAGTAACTCTTGCGTCCATCTTGGCTCGAAAGTCAAGCTGTGTATAGACCAATAGAATAGAAGAAAACGATGAACACTTTACTATTATTATGGCTAGACAATAAACTGACAGCTTGGCAATATTGTCTTACCTATGCTCACCGGAAATTAGTTTCTTCCACGTATATAGTCCTGCTGGATATAGATATGGAACTTTATTGCACAATCATATGTTTATTGGTTAGAATCTTACAACAAAATATAAACATATTTTCTCTATAGAAGCGGTGTAGAGAATGAGAAAATGGGAAAATATTCTAGGAGCATGTACGAATAATGTTATCCGGAGAAAAGGCGGTCATTCCTCTAGTTTCAATATGTCCATGCAGCAAACAAACCGGCAATGTAGAATAAGAAAAGTGCGTTAAGTTGACCATAATAAAAAAACACCGATAATCAAATATTTATGTCTCCCCCAACTATGTTGGG
The DNA here is from genome assembly GCA_036873755.1 of Hanleya hanleyi. NCBI lineage: Eukaryota > Metazoa > Mollusca > Polyplacophora > Lepidopleurida > Hanleyidae > Hanleya > Hanleya hanleyi. The sequence continues at coordinate 134,546 of JAVTVY010054482.1, read as the reverse complement.
AGGAGACATCTAGTGTTTGTGCTGTCTGTCCGTCCCCTGTCCGTCCCCTTTTCTTGTCTTCTTGTCAAGGTATCTCGAGAACTACTGGACGGAATTTCACCAAACTTGGATGGAAGCTTCATTGGGATGGCCCCCTCATTTGATTAGGTTTTGGTGTGTGTGTGTGCATTCATCCGTGTCCGGTGTCCGTCTGTCTGCCCGTTGTCTGTCCGTCCCCTTTTCTTGTCTGCAAGATATCTTGAGACCTACTGGACAGAATTTCACCAAACTTGGATGGAAGCTTCATTGGGATGGCCCCTTCATTTGATTAGGTTTTGGTGTATGTGTGTGCACTCATCCGTGTCTGGTGTCCGTCCGTCTGTCCATCTACTTCTACATGTATAGACAGGCATTGTCTGTAAGATATCTGGAGAACTACTGGATGGAACTTCACCAGACTTGGATGAAATCTTTATTGGAATGGCCTCCACATCTGATTATGTTTTGGTGTGCGCGCATGCATCCATCTGTTTCTGATGTCTATCTTTGTTACATGTATGTACAACACTACTCTTGTGTACAAGATATTTGGAGAACTACTGGATGAAATTTCACCAAACTTGGATGGAAGCTTCATTGAAATGGCCTTGTGATCTAATTAGGCTTTGGTGTGTGCTAGTGCTTGTGTGGGTTCATACAAAATGTGCTTGTCTGTCTGTGTTCAATTTTTGTTCGCTCCATATCTTGGAAACTACTGAAGGCAGATGCATGAAACTTCTATACAGTAAAGCATGTATATTATAGGTGTGCCTCTTGTATGTTTTGCATCTTTCCTATGTTGTGATCAATTTTGAAATAATTAATGCTTCACAATTACATGTATTTCACATTGGTTGGATGCTGTAGGTGTCGGCAATCCACTCATTGCAATATAAATCGCGACTCCTCACTGGGCTACAGCAACAATGAAAATCGCCTCTTCGCAATTAATATTTTTAGATGCGCAGCTTTGTTTAGGATACTTATTGCTACATTCATTTTATAGCACTTTCCCTTAAATAATGACCCACTCAAGGCAAGGTGGGAGGTTGGGGAAGACGTATGTTTTTGCTTAAAAAAACAACCAGCATAGGCTTCATGCAGGAGCGGCAACCCAAGGGTCAAAGCAGAACCTCTAGTTGGATCTGTTTCGGTAAAGTCTCAAATAAACGATTGTTTGTCAAAAACATACATCTGTCTCAGCGCATTGCCGAGAAAATCGGTTCAATCGAAAACATTAAAAATGCTCGAATGAAGACTCAATGGAAATCCACACCTCCACTTTCTCTCAAGTAGCGATGTTCAAAATCCCTTATCAGGATCACCAAATATTCTTTCGTGAAAATTCCTTTTTCATGGCATCAACGAAAATATAGAGAAATTTACTGGATAATTTTAATGTATTCTACTTGTGAATGAATGATCGTGAATATAGCGCATTCCTCGAGCTCTGATCTGGTATATCACCATGAACGTTACGACAGACACGTGTGCTGCACCGCTCGGGAGCAGTCCTGTATCGACTTTTCTATTCTGGGGATAAACGGCAGTCTGAATGGTAGGCCACGTGCGTATACGCGTGTGCTCCCTGACCGTACACTGGCTGTTTTTTCTGACAGACACGTTTGGAATAAATTGCGATGTTTCTAAAATAATAAAGCTAAACGCGTGAGTTCATGATGAAACATGATTTTCCCTATGGACTGCAATACAGTATACAGGCCAAATAACATAATAAACCTTTCCATTCTTTGGTTTATTTAACGTAAAAGATAGCCGATTTGCCGGCAATTTTCGGCGATATACCGACATTAGGTTTTTATCAATAACCTTGAAAACGCATTCATAAAAAAAAATCTAAATACATTTTTTTATCTCGAGTATTATAGGATCATGAAAATATAAATATCATTTCTGTCTGGAGCCCTTTTCATGTTATATTTACCGGGGAAAGTGTAACACGATTTGCCAGTGAGGTATTAAAAACGTGCTCTAAACTAGGCGAATTTCAGGGGAATTCCCCGCAAATCGTGTTACACGTTTTCCCGTAAACATTATGAGAAAACCGCTGAAGATACAAAAATGATATAATAGTTTCATGGTCCTATAATACTCGCGATGAAAAATATTTATTTAGATTTCTATTGTATCCATGCGTTTTCAAGAAAAGTGATCAAACCTAGTGTCGGCATTATCGCGAAAATTTCCAGGCGAATCGACATCATTATTCCCCCGGTAGACTTTTCCGTATCGGCCTGAATAACAAGGAAATATTTATCAACCTAAATATTTCTGAAACGGGTATCTCTTCAAGTTTAATAGTAACTGAACAGAATTGAGATCAGTAAGATATCGGTAGAGTTATCAGTTGATTACCTTTTCCGGTCTATTCAAAGAAAATTCGCACACCGTGCATACATGGGGAGGGTGTTAATAAGCCATTCAGTTTTATTTACGTATGTAAGTAGTATACAAGGCGTAAATTCATGAGCTAGCGCCTCAGTGCGCATGCGCAGAACCTGGGATGACGTCACAATTGGGTGTGTGCGCATGCGCATGTGTGGTGTGTGGGTGGTGGGTGCCGATGTGGGTGGTGGGTACGTTGTGGGTGGTGGGTGGTGGGTACCCATGTGGGTGGTGGGTACGTAGTGGGTGGTGGGTGGTGGGTACCCATGTGGGTGGTGGGTACCACCCTGTGGGTGGTGGGTGCTGTGTTTAACATGGCGGTGTGTGTGTGGGTGTGGGTGGTGGGTACCCATGTGGGTGGTGGGTACGTTGTGGATGTGGGTGGTGGGTACCCATGTGGGTGGTGGGTACGTTGTGGGTGATGGGTGGTGGGTACCAAATGTGGGTGGTGGGTACCCAATGTGGGTGGTGGGTACTGCGGCGTGTGTGTGTGTGTGTGTGGGTGGTGGGCCCCAGATGTGGGTGGTGGGTACAAATGTGGGTGGTGGGTACATGTGGGTGGTGGGTACAAATGTGGATGGTGGGTACCAATGTGGGTGGTGGGACCAAGATGTGGGTGGTGGGTACAAATGTGGGTGGTGGGTGCATGACAAGATGGCGGCCTATGTGTGGGTGGTGTGAGTGAGTGCAAGAATGTATTCATCCGCGGTGATGCAGTCATGTCTGGCGGTGATTCGGTCTCGGGAAAAAGCTTCCGCGGAGAAAAAGTAGTCCCTAGATAAAATGGTCCGATGGGGTCGAGTGAGGTATCAAAGTGAAGCTTAGGTGATGGGGCATCTAATGGGCTGGGTGTGGGATTGAAATATCGGCATTGTGCGCATGCGCGGTGGCCGAAGGGTATGAAAATAGCCTTTTTGGAGCTAGGAGATTGACTACTGGTCCAGTGGGGTCGAGTGAGGTATCAATGTGAAGCATTCATGAAGGGGCATCTAATGGACCGGTCTGCGTGAATCGGGCGTGACCTGGGACTATGGGATGCATGTACTCACCTGGTTCTGGGTATTTGTCATCACGGGGAGGTCACGTGATCAGTTCAAGGTCATATCCATTTTTTTCCATCACGGTTGTGCGCAGGTGTATGACGTCACTTCCGGTCTGCGTGAATCGGGCGTGACCTGGAAAAAGGATTGATCTGTAATCTGTGTTGTTGTTGTTGCTCCCTTTTTTTGGACTAACCATCAGAATAGTACGTATCACGGACTATACCCGTAGAGCTACATCTGGTCTATAAAACACGTCCCTCTGGATCCCACACCTTCATTTCTACAGAGCCATGGCGGAGACCCAGCCCCATGCGACTCGCATTTTACAGTATGCCACCGTGGTGAATTCATTCACGGGTTACCGAGCAGTGGTCCGGTCCATGTTTGCAGATGGCGACGACAACGAGGGACGACGCCAGATCCTGAACGAGTTCACAGAAGCGGTCCTCCACAGATTTGGAGCTAGGGGAGCCCCTAATGGTCCAATGGGGTCGAATGAGGTATCAACAGATACCCCTTCACGTCAGCTTCAATTTGATACCTCACTCGGTCCCATCGGGCCACTAGGGGCTCTCCTAGCTCCAAAAAGGCTATTTTCATGCCCTTCGGCCTCCGCGCATGCGCAGAATCACCCTAATTCAATCCCACACCCAGTCCATCAGATGCTCCTTCACGTCACCTTCACTCTCCTAGCTCCAAAAAGGCTATTTTCATAAATGAAGGTCGATATCGACCTTCAAAATAGCCTTTTTGGAGCTAGGGGAGCCCCTAATGGTCCAATGGGGTCGAGTGAGATATCAACAGATACCCCTTCACGTCAGCTTCAATTTGATACCTCACTCGACCCACTACCTCCAAAAAAAAAAAAAAAAAAATGAAGGTGCATATCGACCTTCAAAATAGCCTTTTTGGAGCTAGGGGAGCCCCTAATGGTCCAATGGGGTCGAGTGAGGTATCAACAGATGCCCCTTCACGTCAGCTTCAATTTGATGCCTCACTCGACCCACTACCTCCAAAATAAAAAAAATAAAAAATGAAGGTCGATATCGACCTTCAAAATAGCCTTTTTGGAGCTAGGGGAGCCCCTAATGGTCCAATGGGGTCGAGTGAGGAATCAATGTGAAGCATTTCACGTCAGCTTCAATTTGATACCTCACTCGACCCACTACCTCAAAAATAAAAAAAATAAAAAAATTTGACCTTGACAGTGTGAAGATTTTTTTTTTTTTTTTTTGAAAATGTTTTTTTTTTGGGAAAAGGATGATGGGGGCTGGTGTTAATTTTTTTGTGCTTTTGAAAGAAGTTTTCTCTTCCGAGAAAGATGGTTGGCCCTGAAAAGGGCCTTTGAAGTGTTACACTTATGCGCGGTATATTCTCTTCACCCCTCCCACTTGCTTCCTGCAGATGGGGCATTTTATTTTGAGATGGTTTTCTCCTGCGTCGTGGCAGCGGCACATATCCCCGACACACGTCAGTGTCACCCAACAATCTTTGCACATACAAAGATGTCTACACGGCAAGACTGCATACAGGCTCTCTTCTTCGGTACATACACTACATTGTGATAATTTTTCTTCTTTATGGAGTTCTTTCTTTTGTCTGGAAATCTCCGCATCCATTCCTTGCATTGTCGTCTCCATTCCCTGCATGGCTCCCCGCATAATGTTAATCACTTCGTTCAGGCGGGATACCTCGGCTTCGTGTTGGCATCGTGGTGGTGATGTTTCTGCAGCCGTTATACTGGGAGTTTCGAACGTTGTTGGAAGTCTATTTAACCCTGCACGGTCTTCAGCCGAAGTCGTTATACTGGGCGTATCGGCAGGCAACGTGGTTGTTGTTGTTGTTGGAGGTCTACTAGTTAACCATGGAAGCTCGCCGTCTTGGCCCCCATCCGTTATATCACTGTCGTTTTCTTCTTCTTCTTCTTCTTCTACGGCCTCCATTCTGTTTATTTCTTGGTCCTGTTGTTCACTTATCCTTTGCAACCGTCTATCCTCTTCTCTTCTTATATCTTGCCGGAGTTCTTCCGCACTGCGTATTAACGGGGTTTCGTCTTCTTCAATTCCCCTCTGAAAGCTAGTAACTATGGTAATGCCTCCATTTTCTTCAACGCTAACTATCTCTCTGTGTTGTTCTGTAGCCGCAGCATTTCTCGGATCTCTAGCGGCACGGTGAGTGAACATGGGTCGTCTTCTTAAACTCATGATTTGTATTTGTGAATAAATGACAATATACACGTTATTTATAGTCTAGACGGATTGGGTGGTGGGTACAAAAGGTGGGTGGTGGGTACAAAAGGTGGGTGGTGGGTACAAATGTGGGTACAAAAGGTGGGTGGTGGGTACAAATGTGGGTGGTGGGTACAACATGGCTGCCGGAGTCAGTCAGTGCAAGATTATGGTATCTGCTAAAAAAATGTTGTGTTTTATTTTTTTCCAAGTTTTATTTTTTCAAGTTTTATTTCGATAAACCTGCTGGAATTTTTTTAGGGTAATATTATAAGATTGTAAGCTGTAGTCTGGATGTATTTTTTAGACAGGAAAACCGATTTATTTCCCAGTGTACGGTGTTTTTTACACTATCGCACCATAATCTTATGGGTTTAAAATGGATAAAATGCATAAAAAATAACGATAGTCTAGCGCTCGGTTGGTAAATTTTTTTAAATATGACACTATGAATTGTCTGAGTTTAATTGGAAATAAAATGTATACGAGCCCTTATTTATTGTCGAATCTCAGCCGTTTTATAATTGTAAAAGAAACACACGCACACAGATTTTTTGCGGCGTCAGTGTAGCAGACGACACAGTGTTATCGCTACGGTCCGCGCTTTTACATTATAAAATAGCGCGCAGTTTTTTTTCATGCATTCACAATTAGCCTGAGTGCTCAGTAAATACTCCTGGTTGAAATCATGGATAAATCGGACTTCATCCCAAATGATGATGTACCACCGCTCGGCTACGTCATTAATTTGATAGATGACCCACCCTGGTTGGATGATATGATGAAAGAATTATTTCCTCCATCACCATCCATTACAGCCCATTGTGAAGACTCCCCAGAAACATTGCCCCTGAATAACTTCTTTGCCCTAGTAGCTACACCGGATGTTACTCCAGATGAATGTTTTGACAACATAGACTGTATGTTACAAAGTATGTTGACACCCCCAGAAAAACCCGATGAAGAAATGGTACAAGAAAGCAGAAGCCAGACAACAGATACCTTAGACGAACATCAGCAGGCAGAGAACAGGGAAGATTTAAACACGACAGTACCCCAAAAGAAAAGGAAAGATTCCCGAATAAGAAACAGGATCGACTACAGAAAAAATCGGAAAGACGTCAGAACCAATCGAAATCGGCAACATGTGAGAAAAAATCCGAAGGACGTGAGAACAGACAGAGACGGGGAAATAAGTGAAAATCAAGACGAGATACGCTACGTTTGGGCCCTAGCTACAACAACGACACTGGGAGCCAATACAGAAAGACAACATGCCTTATATTTACCGTGCGTGGAATGCCCTAATCCATTTGCAAAATATGCGATCTTCCCGTGCAATCATCAGGCATTATGTGAAAATTGTATCCGACGTTTCGCCCAGATTCCGACGTGCCCACAAGCCAACAAGCCCCAAGTGTGTAAATTACTTGCTTTGACATGCCCTGTCTGTGAAGAAAGAAGACAGCGACAAGCCCTGTCAACCATGTAATATGGCGTATTACATATCTGGTTATATTTATAACCACCCTAAAAATTAAAAAACAGATTCCCACCTATCCTGTGCTATAAATTATCAGCCCACCCTTATCATTCGGGCATAACTTCTCTATCAAAATCGTCCTCCGTATGCAGGACGCTAACAAAACGCTAACAAAATGGCTGCTCAAGGTCAATTTGCCCGGATAATAACGTCGTTCAAACCACAGCGCCATCTATACGCTTTGGTGCAAGGGAGACAACTCGGACTAGACCAATTCCCAGGCGAAGATGATGTCCGCTATATTTGGCCTGTATGGGTATAGGGGTGGTCGTTTTTTTTATGGCTTTTACTATGAGCTATGAGGTTGATCATGTAGAATACGATGGAAAAAACTATGAAAGTACCGGGTAGGCTTGTATATAGATCCATATAGATCCATATAGACCCATATACACTCATATACTGGGATATTAGTATGTATAAATCCATACGGGGTGGACATGTTGGAGTCTAGGTGGAGCACTAGTGGCCCGATGGGGTAGAGTGAGGTCTTATTTTAAAGCTCTCGAGGAAATAAATCAATAAATAAATAATAATAAAAAAAATCAAAAAAATCGGCGAGTAGTAGACGAAGGGAAAATTGGAAAGTACTGACCATGCCCCAGAATACTTCATATGCATATCACGGCCTTAAGGCCTATGTAAGATGTAATCTACTTCACAGTTTAGTAGTATAAAAAGCGCAAGTCCTATTGACCTTGCCCCTTCCAAAGAAATAAAATCGGCTCTATTTTACAGGAGTATATATGCAGGTGACGTGGGCTGTCACGTCACTTCCGGGTTTTCACTAAACACTACCTCCAAACATAGAAGAGTTCCAATTTTTTCCCTTAGACGTCCGTATGTTCATCCTCCAAACCCACAAGAGTTCCAATGTTCAACCGCCGGGGTGTTTTCCCGCCCCAGCGCCCCGCAGCGCGCGCGCGCGCGCGTCATCCCGCGTCATCCCGCGTCATCCCCGGCAGTGCGCGCGCGGACGCGGGTCAAAAGGTCAAAGGGTCACCTCCAGGTCAGACGGTCCAATGTCCAATGAGACAATGTTGCGGTATCGCTATAGTCAGAGCTTGAGCACAAAAAAGGGGGATTCTAGATGAACCTGGGAAAGATGGGCAGGTCCATTTGGACCAATCAGCGGTCGAGAAAAAGAGCCAATCAGCGGTCGAGAAAAAGAACCAATCAGCGATCGAACAATCAGCCAATCGAACTGGGGTACTCACGGTGTGCTTTCGCTGACGTCCGCGCCTACATCTGGGTTCTTGTACACCCGGATAATGTTTTCTGGACATGGATGGGTTACCTTTGGCTCCAATCTAGGCCACTGATGGGCTAATACGGTGTTCAAAGCCACTTTCATGCATTATGCTCATAGAACTTATAGTCATAATCTATACGTGTTGGACGAGTCTCTTCACTCACCGTATACACGTACCTCAATGAAATGCCCGCTCCAAACCTAGACCAAAGACACGTACTTGGTCTGTAGGCTGATGTCATTGGCTCTCTATTTTTACTATAGTGCTCTTGCATTCTAACCTTGATGGGTTACCTAGAACTTATAGTCATCAACATAATCTATACGTGTTGGACGAGTCTTTTCACTCACCGTATACACGTACCTCAATGAAATGCCCGCTCCAAACCTAGACCAAAGACACGTACTTGGTCTGTAGGCTGATTTCATTGGCTCTCTATTTTTACTATATTGCTCTTGCATTCTAAACTTGATGGGTTACCTAGAACTTATAGTCATCAACATAATCTATACGTGTTGGACGAGTCTTTTCACTCACCGTATACACGTACCTCAATGAAATGCCCGCTCCAAACCTAGACCAAAAACACGTACTTGGTCTGGAGGCTGATTTCATTGGCTCTCTATTTTTTACTATAGTGCTCTTGCATTCTAAACTTGATGGGTTACATTTTGGCCCCATCCTACACCACTGATTTCAGTTTGACTGAATCTCCACATTGGGCATTGATGCATTAGGAATAAAACACACAAGACAGGGTTTTTGGTGAGATCTCATTTTTTTTATTCAGTGAACAACAACAACGTGAGAACAACCACGTGAAAACTCAAGCCCAGAACAAGGGGCTTGTAATTAACTGAAGCCCAGCACAAGGGGCTTGTACATTGAAGCCCAGAACAAGGGGCTTGTACATTGAAGCCCAGAACAAGGGGCTTGTCATTAACTTAAGCCCAGAACGGGGCTTGTACATTGAAATGATGGGCAGCCCAGTCATAGACGAGTACATCGCGGTCCTCGGCCTGGGGGTACTCGTCAAACATCTGTACGATGGTAGATAAGGGTCTTCCCCGGCATCGATGGTACAGGTAAAACAAGCAATATTGTCCGCACACACCACTGGTCAGGCTTTGCAACGTTTGACTGTTCCAACACCACGTCTCTGTGCCTTGATCCATGAAGTCTGTTAAATCGGGATAGAGGGGTGGCAGGCCGTACGGGTCAAAGTATTCGCCCTGCTGTTCTGTCAAGTACACGGCCACCCAGTGTTCACCGGGCCGATCCATCGGATCCGTGTTGAGAACGTAAGCAGCCGGATACATACGGTCTAATGGAAACACATCTCGGGCGAACACCCCTTGAAAGACCCTACGTGTCTCTGGGTCATTCTCCAGCACGGTGGTTATCTGGTCTGTATCCATGTTGGGTGGAGAAGTCACACAGGACGTTGCGCGCCTTGTCCACTTGAATGATGTTGTCAAACTCGGCGTAGCAGATCACATTGACGGTGGTCGCCAGGGCTCGTGCAAAGTGGATTTCCAACCGTAAGTTGCCTTGCTTGGCCGGGGCCAGCTGATGGTCGTTCTCTAAGGTGGGGGTCAGATCGAAACAGAACAACGTGTATCCGTTCGCGTAGTCCTCCCGACTGATCATATTCCCTTCGTCCTGGTTGATTTGACCGGTGGCTGTAAACAGGCTCTGGTAGGCTCGAATGAAATTCCTCCGCCCAAAGTTCAGGGTTAAGGCCGTGGCTGGCACCTGTTGTCCATCCACATGCAGGGCCACAAAATTGATGCCGAAATGTTGAAAGTCAAACGGATTCTCTGGGTAGGCTCCGCTGAAACTGGTATTTTCCACACAGGCCAGGATCAATCGCTTGGGTAGTTCCCCAGGAACAGGTTTTCTTTGTTGGCGCCCATATTTCCAGCAGACACAGAGAACACTTTGGTTTGCACACGTCGGATAGGGTACTGGGCTGGTTTTGTTTCCAAGGCTTTGAGGTGTCCCAATTGAACGGCTGGATTCGGTTTCACTTTTCGGACATACAGGACTGCGTCTTGGATGACAATCTTATAATCAGCTGCATGCCCCTCTACGTTAGTGGCCATCAAGGCGAAGGTCGGAGGCGCCCGTATCAGTCGGATTTTGATGGGGATCTTGTTCAAGAGGTACCGGTCTTGCATGAACATGTCTGCATGCAGTCGACCCATCATATCCACCAAGGCACTGTTCGCAGTGAAAGCCTTCCGTTTGTTATATCCCCCATTGTCCGCCGTGTCCATGTGCTCGGCCGTGTCCCTGTAGAATAAAGCGGTTGTCAGCTGAGATTTTTAGCCTCTCGGCCATACGACAACAGTGTCTCGATGTAGGCTCGATAGAGGTACGTGTTGGTGGAGTCACTGATGAGTTTGTCGCTGAGAAAAATATCCACCTGCTGAAACATCGAGTGCAGCCAGAGATTCGTCAGGCCCACCGTTGCTTGGTCAGCGATTCTGGTGCCAGCTCCATTGACCACCTTGGCTTTCACATACAAGTAGGTATGGGCTAAATCCACATAGGCCGTATCCGCATTACTGATGGTGAACTCGATGGGCCCGGTTTCATTGATGCTGGAGAGTGGGAGATGCTCCACCCATAATCCTTGTTCGACACTGGTTTGTGTGGGCGGCACGGTCCACAAATCAAATTCACTGTTGGTGGAGGGGCAGGACTCGGCGTGGATTAAGGACATGTTTTAAGAAAAGATATCCCGGGTCTTCTTGGATGTACGTCGTCGCTGGGTCGGTCGTCGACTGGTGCGTGGTCTCGGTGGGGCAGCTCTTTTATTCCCTACGGTGCGTTGTGCTTTGGCCACCAAGACGCCTCCCGCTTCTTTGGCCCGCCGTTTCAAGGCTTGTCGGGGTGCCGTACCCCCCAACACATCACCGGCCACTTGCAGTCCACTGCGTACCGTTTGCCCATTGCTTTCACCCCACGCGTCACCAAGGGCAGGAATGTTTTCACAATGCTGCCGAGTATGTTCCCCAGACCATGTCCTCGTTGCATGCCTGCACCGCTAAAGACCGGAAAGCCACCCCCGGCCTGTTGGGCATAATAGTCGGCATAGCTGCGTGCATCGCACTCGTAAGGTACTTTCATTATGCAAAGTGGGGAGCATGTGCTTGTCGAAAATGAAGTGTCAGCACCACTTTTCCTCGTTCGAATGCCACCGGTCGTCCCGTGTCATCTCTTATATCCACCGTGATCGTGTTGATATCGGTATGTCGTACGGGCAGGTACATTATATGGTTGAAACTGTGGGTGACTTGATCGCCATACGTCTTTTTAATGGGGACCACCCGTAACAGAGGTGTGTTGATATCGCCCACGATGTGGTTGTCCACCACGTCCGAGTAGACGTAGAGTCCGTACATACCAGACTTCATATCCATCGGCATCTCGCCATGGTGTTGGGTGGGACCAGCGAACGTCTGTAGATCGAAACCCAGCATTTGCTGTAGTGTAGGACTGAGTTTCACATTCACGGTATCGGTGACGGTAAGCTGTGCCTTGTCGTTGTGTACGTTGACATCGACGAACACGTTTCTCTTGAAGCGCAAGGCTATCAGGCGTGTTGCACTATCCGTCACCCCCCGTAGCGCCTTATCATGCATCAGTCTTGACAGCCCACCCATGAACTCTTTGGGAGTATCGTATTGGCCTTCGGGCAGGGTGAGTCGGGTGTTTTTGCCTTCGTAGGTGACCTCGTACCACACTTCATTGGCTCGCACGTTGTACCACGAGTAAGCGTATTGGATATCCACGAGGGCACATTCCCAGCGTCCAGGTAAATGTAACGGTTGTGGTAACTGGGTGACGTACCTGGCCACGGTGTTGTCAGGAAACACATCCAGCGAACTGTTACTGGGTAGGGTCAGGTAAAACATGGCGACTGAGCTGTCCTGCTGCTGCTGTTGGTTTTAATAGGTCTTCCAGGCCTTGGGCGGTTGTGTTCGGCGTCGTGTTCGTCGCGTTGACTTGCTACGTGTGACGGCTCTGGAGATGTGGGGTGTCCTGACCGAGGGTGGTTTTTAGTGCCCGAAAAGAAGGTGCCCGTTGTGATGGTGGTGGAGTTTTGGGGGTGACTCCGGTTCCCAGTCGGATTCCCAAGAAGGTTAGGTAGAGTCGTGGTGCACGACTCGGCGATTGCTGGGTTTGTTGCATAAAGGCCCAGCGGTGGGGGTTCCCCACCAATTCCTGTGGTACATGCATGTCTTTCAAGCCTTGAGCGAAGACCCCCCATCCTCGAGGATCGGTGTGCGATCTGCGTTGACGCATCAGATCATTCACTAAATCCGTCATGTGGGTGCCGGGGACCACCTGATTCTGTACCAGGAGTTCGCCTTTATCATTCCAAGTCATGTTAGGATTCTGTTTCATCCGCTGTAATACCAGGCCAGCTTGTTTCTTGAACGATGCAGGTACACTCTTCAGCACTTCGTCTTCCACCCACTGTGGGGCTGTGGATGGTACCCCTGGTAATGGCGGCTGTTGGAGCGGTGCTGAGGTCGGCGGTGTGTCACGTGGTGGTGGTGGTGGTGGTGGTGCGGTAGAGAGGGTTTTGTATTGGTCCATGAACGTCATGTACCGTTGAAGCGTCTCATTGTACCGTTGTACTTTCTCACTGTCGCTTAACCCCGGTCTCTGTAAGATCTGTTGCATCTCTCCATCGAGGGTGTTTATGGTCTTCACCGTAGGTGGGACAGGGTAGGGCGATTGGAGGTTTGAAGGAACCGTGGTTCGACGAGGACCATTTTTTTCGTGTGGTTCATTGTCGCCCGAAGAGTCCACCCAATACTGGACCTAACACGGAAGCGGCCAACGGTGCCAAGATGGCCCCGAGAAAGCCGCCTTTCTGTAACACCTTTTTCTTTTGTGTTTGAGAGACTCGCTTCTGGACTAGGGTTCGGAGACCTGTCTTATGCTTGGCCAACTTGGTCTTCTGGAGCCGGAGCCGCGGTACGTTGCCTTAACAGGTTGTACCCGATCTCGCACAGACAGCGTACAAGGTCAGGGTCCGCACCGCGTACAATGGTTCGGACTAACTCGGGTGGGGCCGTCTTCAATACACGGAGCGTGGGAGCGTGCTTCCGTACTGCGCAGACATCCTGTACAACTAATGCTAGAACCCACAACGCTGCCCTTATCCACCTCACAGACAAAGTCAACCATGCTGTGGTATTCATTCTTTTTATTATCCCCATCATCAAACACACACACCCCAGCTGGGAGCGCCACTGTGGGTGTGTTTACATTATTTTTGCATGTACACGTGGTGGGTCTCTTCGGGAAAGATGCCGGTCCGTAGTCGAAGGTGGTCGTGGGTGGCTTGCTTGAGGTCGAAGAGCATATACCCGTGCTGAGGGGTTGTGGCATCTTTAAAGGCTTCCAACGCAAACGGTGTGCGGCCGCGATACATCTGTCTCGCCAGGTGCAGCAGTTGAGTGGTATCTCTCGGGTTTTTGAAGACCACCAGGTAGTGGGAATTTAAGCTGATGTTCTGATGTTCTTTGTTTTTTTACTGAACAGATTCTGCACAATGTAGATGATGCTGAGCCGTCGATGATGGCTGCCTTTGGTAAAGAGTTGGGTGACCCGCGCATCCGTCTCCGCCATGAGATCATCCAGAACCACCAAGGCGTCGGGTTCCAAATCGGCCAGGTTGGGCAGGGCCTTCCACGAACGTGATGTGGGGCATTGCTGCATACGCTTCCCAAGCCATTCTCCGTAACACCACACGACTCGGGCAATGGGTGGAGTGATCATGCTGTCGGCGGTTGAAGGAGCTCGGACGAAGTGCGTTTTGCCGGCTTCCGTCGGTCCTGCGATGACGCAAGTGAAGGATGCTGCCACCGAGGGTCCATGCTTGAGGTGTATCCGTTGTCGTGGTAACACGCTCTTGTAAATTTCGTACGAGTGAACTGGAGTGGTGGTGGGTACAACGTCGGTCGTCGTTGTCTGTTCACGTTCAGAGATGCTGCTGGGGGTGGGTACAACGTGGGTGGTCGGTTCACTGTGAGGGATGAAATCCGGTAGGTGTTCAAACGTAGTGGATGTACTTGGTGTAGGTGTAGAGCTCGACGTGGCTTGTACACAGGGTGTGGTGGTGGTGGTGACTGGGCTCGATACGACTGGTGCTCTCTGTAGGCCCGTTTCGCTGGTGCCTGGTGTTCTCAGTTGGTTAAGTAACGTGCTGACATAGGCTACGTCGTAAAACACACCCCCGTACAACACACTCAGCAGGGTTAGCAATAGCACCCCAAAGACCACTTGCGCTTTGCGCGTTTTGCGAGACGCTGTCTTCAGGGGCAGCTGCTGTTGGTCCATAGCACTGTGGTCGGATGTGGAATGAAGGAGGACGGCAGTGGTGTCTGGTTTTATAGTCGTTTCACCTGGTTGGCCGCGACCCAGGAATTGAAGGAACTGGGCCAGCCTTGACATTTTACGAAATGAAACAGTTTGCCACGTCGACGTTCCGTTTTCAAAATCTGCTCCACCGTGTAGTAGTCTTGCTGTGTTTTTACAACAGGCTGTAATTCCATGTCGTAAAACGTCCCCAGCAACGTTTCCCCTTGGAGATCTTCCAGTTCATAGACTCGCCGCTGTCGGGGTAGGCGCCGTTTAATCAGGAAGTGCTCATCGCTCCAGTTGGGCAAGTAGCTTTTCTCGAACTTGCCCTTGACTTTACTGATCCGTACAGGGTCCCCGACCTTGTACACCGCCTTCGTCGTTCGCTGCGATGGCCTGGGGTACAAGACACGCCGCACTTGGGCTTCATTGCGTTGGGTCACGGTAATGGGGGCTCTCTCTATACTTCGATGATAGGCTCGATTGTAACCCTTCACCAGTTTCGGGAGAACATCGATGTACCGCCTTGTATTCTTATAGGTGAAATATTTATACATGCATGACCTTTGAATGTCCTGTTGAACCTTTCCACCACGGGAAGCCTTGGTCTCGTTGTACGTATGGAAGAAAAACACCTTCTGTTTCTTGAGAAAGGCTTGGAACGCGGTCTGTTGAGGAATTCCGTGCCTTCGTCGGTTTGCAAATACAAAGGTTTGCGCCCGGTCTTGAAGATGTCTTTGAACGCAGCTATGAGATTCGCCCCCGTTTTCGTCCGGATGGGTACCACCCACGCATACTTGGATAGGATATCGATGCACGTCAAGATATACCGATTCCCATCGTTGTGTTTGCCAAAGGCGCTCATATCGACCAAATCCGCTTGCCACTGGGCATCTATTCCTCCCACGATGACCCGGTTCCGTAGAAAATGGCGACGGACAGATCGATGTAAGGTATAGGTGTCTTGTCTTCTTAGCCAATCTCGGACTTGGGCACGTTGTATCCCCTGGGGTTTGGCCGCTCGATAGAGAGCCGACAATGCACTATAGGCCGCCGGACTGTCGGGACTGTAGTATAAGTTATCCAGGACCTTCTCCCAGCGCTTCATGGTGACACAATGATGATGCACCCTGGCTCTATCGTTTATTTATAACGGGTATATCTTGGACCGGAGTTTCTTTCTGATTTTCTTCGTGGACTTCCACAGTGGCCATGGTAAATGACCAGTCCAACTCGTCTGATGACCGCTTGATAAGCACTTCATCCACATCCACCACGGCATCTTTCAATGCAGACCATAGATCAGGGTGAAGGGTAAAATGCACTGTACCTCCATCTAGCCGAACCAATTGAGGAAAGAAAGGGCCGCGTCGGATGTACACATCGTGACACAAGTGGATGAGGTCGCCGTCCAGTTCACCAGACAACACCCGTTTGAATTTGGTCCAGCCCTCCCGGGACAGACGAATGTGAGCCGGGCACGGTTGTGTAGGGTCCGCATCACAGACGTCTCCCACCTCCTCCATGATATCGACGTTATCCGCATACACGTGCAGGAAAACCTCGGGGGTCAAGCTGAGATACGCCAGTACTATATGCTTCGTCATGGTCAGCACGTGAATGGTATCAGATTCCACTGTCTCCCGTATTTATAGGGAGAACCCCGTGAGATCAAAGGATCAGGTGGTCATGTCATTAGGCTGACTGAGTCTAGCCGGGTAATCAATGGCATCGTCGTCGTCGGGTTCATGTAGTTGTTCATGGGGTTCAGCCAGCGCGTCCTCAATAGCACGAGCCCACCCCAACTGGTGTGATGATCGCTCGTCCGGTGTAAACAGCTGGTCCACAATAGGCACCACTTTCTCCAAGGCTGACCACAGATCGGGGTCTAGGGTGAAGCCTCGCGTAGCATCTTGGTAGCGGCCCAGACGTAGGAAGAAGGTTGCACGGTATACGTAGATGGCATTGTCTATGTGGATGAGGTTTCCGTCGAGCTCGCCGCTCAACACCCGTTTAAATTTGGTCCAGCCGTCACGAGGTAGCGTCACCGTATTCGATAAGGTCTCAGCGGGCGCCCAGCAAATATCTCCACGGTCTTCCACCAGGGTGACTTTATCTTCATAGACGTGTAACCCCCGGGGTGTAAGGGGCAGAATGGCTCGTAGGTCGGGTGACATGCTTGGTCCAAATGTCGAACGGTGAATGACACACACACTCTGTCTGACCCTCGTATTTATAGTGTCAATACCACAGCGCCAGGGTCAATAGGGCACAGACTAGTATGAGGCCAACCAGCCGGCGCGGGTTCCGGCGTGAGCGCTCCTGGTCCATAGCGCGAGCATCAAGGATGGCTGTCATAGTCCAGTAGTGGTGAGTGATGGCACGCCTCTCCATCGAGTGCACTCTGTGGAGGACCGCTTCTGTGAACTCGTTCAGGATCTGGCGTCGTCCCTCGTTGTCATCGCCATCTGCAAACATGGACCGGACCACTGCTCGGTAACCCGTGAATGAATTCACCGCGGTGGCATGCTGTAAAATGCGAGTCGCATGGGGCTGGATATCCGCCATGGCTCTGTAGAAATGAAGGTGTGGGATCCAGAGGGACGTGTTTTATAGACCGGATGTAGCTCTACAGGTGTAGTCCGTGATACGTACTATTCTGATGGGTTAGTCCAAAAAAGGGAGCAACAACAACAACAACAACAACAACACAGATTACAGATCAATCCTTTTATTATGCGTGAACAACATAGAAATGCATGTACTGACCTGTCTTTGGGGGTTTCCCACAATGGCCTTCACCTTCGCGTCTTTTCGTGTACGTCCGTGTCTTTTCGTTAAAGTCCGTGTATTTTCGTTAAAGTCCGTGTCTTTTCGGTAAAGTCCGTGTCTTTTCGGATCGGTGACGTCCGTGTCTATCGTCCGGGCACTTCGCGTCTGCGCCTGCATTGGGTATGTATAAGGGTCTTCATACGCGCGCAATGCGGCTCAGTGGTACACCAGTACACCAGTCTCGATCCTCGACTTGGGGTAGAGTGTGCTAAAAATAGATTACCAGCTAGCGTGCTATAAAGGGAAGCGGCCTTGCCATTTCATCAGACACTCTATCAACCACCAAGATGTTCACTTGCACAACTTGCCAGAAGCAGTTTACTCGTCTAGATAATTGACGACGCCACGAGGCCTCCACCCACAACGATGGACTGTATACTTGTATAACCTGCGCACGGTCATTTAATCGGGAAGATGCTTTACTGCGCCACGAACGTTCAATTCATGGGCCATCCAAGCGTCCATGCGAGGATTGTGATCAACTCTTCAAACGACGCAGTGAGTTGCTGCGACACCAACGGTTGATTCATGCCCATGAGCATGAACGACAACTTCCTACTGAAGAGGAGCCACGGAAGGTGAGATCCAGTGAAGATAAGCCCGGGGAGACGAACGCCACTGGTGATGCGATGAAGGAGAGCCCGCCTATACCCACAGTTGAGAAGAGCCTGAATATCCAGCCGGACCCCAGCGTTACGGTTTCGAGTCCTGACAACATCGAACATTTTCTGGTGGAGCCCATAAATGTTCCTAGCCGATCTCTTACAGGACAACCATCCAATCAGTGACATCGATCGGCGCCATTGGTCCATGACACGGTACTGTTTCCACCCTCAAGATATCTACAATTTCCCACTGACCATCCGCACCTGTCTACGCAGCTACGTGGAAGCCATCTTCAATGATCAAACTACGGCCTTTACATTGAATGTCGCTTTCGGGTACATCTTACGTCACAAAAAGACGGACCAGTTACAGTATTATTATCCCAGTGCCAACAACCATGTGTTTGACCAGCCGGTCACCATCATTAACCGGGGGTCACTAGAGACGATGCTGGAGATACTGGACACCGTGGAACCTTTGAGATGGGCGCATCGTCAACGCCCCAACATTCAATGGGTGGTAGAGAGGGTAACCAATGTCACGTTTTTCCTGACCAAGCTGACCGGTCACCCCCATCGCTTGAATGCGTCACCCGTGCACTGATGAATATGATGCTGTACACACACACTCTATGTCTACATGCTGCTCGCTGACTTGAGCTCAGTAAACACTTGACCTAATGTGACAATGTGTTAAATAATAAAACATGGTGTTTGATATTTCAATTTATTTTGCTGTGAACATACTAAACATACCCAGGGCGGCTCCCCCCAGCCTGGGTATGATGTAACATTGGGGTAATAAACTATATAAACATTACTAAACTTGTTGTTTTTTTCACGACAACAGCTATCCGATTGTATAATACTCCGCGCAGGCTATTTTCATACACCTCGGCCACCGCGCATGCGCAGAAGGCCGATATGTCAACCCCACCCCCAGCCCATTAAATGCCCCCTCCCCTAAGCTTCACTTTGATACCTCACTCGACCCCATCGGACCATTTTATCTAGGGACTACTTTTTCTCCGCGGAAGGTTTTTCCCGCGACCGAATCACCGCCAGACATGACCGCGGATGAATACATCTTTCACAGCCGCCATCTTAAACCCACCACCCACCCATCCACCACCATCTCGCACTCACTCACACCGGCCGCCATCTTAAACCCACCACCCACCATCCACCACCACCACAGCCGCCATTTTAAACCCACCACCCACCATCCACCACCACCACAGCCGCCATTTTAAACCCACCACCCACCATCCACCACCACATGTCACACAATACTCGCTTCTGATTGGCTACCTCCACGTGACCTCCACAAAATATGCAAATTTCTTAAACCCACCACCCACCATCCACCACCACCACAGCCGCCATTTTAAACCCACCACCCACCATCCACCACCACCACAGCCGCCATTTTAAACCCACCACCCACCATCCACCACCACCACAGCCGCCATTTTAAACCCACCACCCACCATCCACCACCACAGCCGCCATTTTAAACCCACCACCCACCATCCACCACCACAGCCGCCATTTTAAACCCACCACCCACCATCCACCACCACATGTCACACAATACTCGCTTCTGATTGGCTACCTCCACGTGACCTCCACAAAATATGCAAATTTCTGAGGTCAATGGACGCGTATTTACGCTTTGTATACTACTGTCGTCAAAAATCCTTTATGGAACTTCGCAAATCTATGAAGGGGGCGACATAAATATGTCTTATTTCAATCCGACTGTGGATAATTGATACCCCAGAACTTTCTAAAGATACTTCTGCCTCCACACCCTTGTGGCCCCTAATTTATGGTTACAGTGTGCAGGATACATAAATAATGAAAACCATTTATAATGTATCCTCTAGGTTTCGCTTTTTTCATACCGAAGATAGGTGAAACGATAGAAATTAAATTTAAAAAATATATGATATCTCCATGTATATCCATCGTCCATGTATCATATATGTATATTTTATTACTTACTAATTGACAAGAAGAGTTTGTAACTATTTTTTAACCAATTAGCATGCATGATCTGCCCAAAGAAATCCCATCCAATGAATGAGCGGCAAGGAACAGATATTTATCGGCTTCAGCAGGAAACGTTTAAAATCGTTTTTACCCCTCAGCCCGATTGGGCTAAGGGTTACTGTTGTCCTCTCGTCTGTCCGTCCTCTTTCGCTGAACTCACATATCTGAAGAACTGCTGAAGGCAGGTCGATGAAACTTGTCCAAAAAAGAATGTAATCTGTATATGTGCCTTTTGTATGTTTCGTTGCTCATGTCCTCGTCTGCCTTTCTGTTCGTCCACTTTTCTATCCATCTGTATCATGGTTTAATTCAAACATTATGTGTTATGGGCCTTCTTGTGGTAAGTTTATAAAATGTAGTGGTGGTCAAATCATTTACACAATAATTTCCCTCTATTCAGAAATGTTTTCTTTGCATTCTATTCCAATGGAATGTTGCAAGCATTCTACCTGATCTCATAAATCTACATATTACATGCACCAAAACCAATTTTCTGTAGGTGAACCATGTAGAGAATTGAGTTGTATAATGTACTGGAAAATGTACATGTAGTGCAAGTTTAAATCTACAATTTAAATCTCCACAACTGTTTCTGTTTGTGAATTACTCAGTTGGCTTTAATTTAGCTTCAGTTGTAATTTGTGATATTTTCGCGTCTTGGGAACACTTATAAATAGTAGTTTAGTATCCATTTGGGCCACTATCAGCAGTGAACCTTATAGATCTACATTTACAGTATACAGAGGCTTTATTTTTCAGTGATACACTGAATAAAGCCAGTGTTTACTTGTTATATCTTCTAAATAAATGTATGAAACTTCAAGGTGTGTCCACGCCCCCGATAAAATATAGCTATTCTATGAAATGATGAACAATATGAGAACAATACAGTATTTCCTTTGGGATTTGCACAAAAGCTCCAATGAACAGAAAAATATGGACAAAAGCCCCATACAACATTTAGTTTCAGGCCAGGACAGTAAGATCTCAATTTTACCAATGTATATCCCAGGACCCCCCTGCATAGTAGGGGGTATACTGAATTCCGATTGTCCATCCGTCTGTCCCTCTGTGTGCCCGTGCATCCATCCGTCCGCCCGTTTGAAATTCGTTTCCAGGCAATAACTTGAGCACCGTTCAGCGGATTCTTCTTAAATCTGGTATGCATATACGTCTGTCATGAGGTGTCGCCTGGGATTGCATTTCGACCACTTTCGCAAATAGGTGACCCCATCTGGTGGTTTAACTCTATGCAATTTAGTGCAATAACTTGAGAACCTTTCATTGGGGTTCCTTTCAAATTTGGTAAGTAAAAACCATGCCACGAGATGTTGCTTGGGCTGGACTGTTAAGGGGCTGAGGGGTTGTAGCACCTCTGGTGCCTCATGTTGAGGTTGCGAAAAATATCGGACGACTCGTCGCGGATTGAAATGCCTGCTTCAAATAGTCGACTCCCAAAACGCTCTGTTGATGGTATTGGTGAACAGCACGAAGTATTGGCAGTTCAATGGAATATCTCTGGATGCTTTTCTTCGGGGATAGATTTTCTGTGGCAAACAAATCACAGACAGATTCCTGTGATGAGAATTTGGTAAACAAATTGGCGTTGTTTGGATTGTCCTTTGTCGCTCCCGTCAGATTATCCAATATTACTAAGTTGATATGCTTGGAGTCAAATTAATAAGCGATCAGGAGGAATAGCTCGGATGAAGCTCACAATCTTTAACAGCAGTCTCTTGGACGAGCTGCCACTAGCTGTAGCACAAAATAATACAGGTATACATTGAAGTTCACCGGGCTTTATTTCACACATATTGTAGGTTGTACACGTACTAGACTGGTGTTCGATCAAAGGGTGTACACAGACTGACGTGGATGTATCACGTACCACGTTATATGGTCACTCCTCCGCCTTATCCTCACTCAACCACTTATTCTACCTTAGTCACTCAGGAATCAATAGCGCATACCTGGGTTCAGGAATCTCGTTTGGTTAATCCCGATATCTCTCACCCCTCTCGTTCACGGTATAGCATTCCATTTACAGACACTTTAGTTAATCCGACTGTAATCAGCCAACCACATAATCCACAGCAAAAAAAAAGTCCTTTCTCTCCTATTACCCGAAGGTGTATCACCGGACCACTCCACAATGAGTATCAACTCCACTGTCAATACCCGAAAATACCTTTCTCTATTGCTCCCCGAGCGCGCATGCATGTGCGTTTCACAAGTCAACCAGTGTCATTCTACACTACAGCGTCAATACAAAGTGTCGGGCCATTTGTCGCAAAATATGCCCGAATAGTTTTCGCGTGTAAATTATTAGCACCATGTGAATTCTTATTTGTTATAATGTTGTGAAATAGAAAAAGTTTGGTGCCAGGTTTTCTTCGAGCATTTAAAGTCATTTTGAGCTTAACCAATTCCGGTCTGTGCGCATTTAGGGGGATGGTATTTCGTCTACCGTTCATATTTTTGTTATCTCTGGGGCTAGAGGGCTGAAACTTTGCATACTATATATTGGAATCGCGCTGCCAGAAAATGTAAAATCTGTTTTAAAGCTGGACGTCACAGTGACCTCATTTTATCGTAAGTCATTTTCGGCCTACTTTTGGGACCAATTATTCTATTTTTCTTTCATGATTCGAATTTTTAATCTCGCAACAAACATCATAAATGATAATTAGTTTTGACAAAATAAATTACTACTTTATTTTTTGGGTAAGGCGAATTCGATAAAAAAATAAACGGAAAAGCCAAACTGATTAGCTTTCAAGATACAACCACATCCCACCCAAGCCAAAAAGAGTTTCCCGAAAGTCAATGAAAGAAAACTTGGCACCCTGGCTATAGAACCTTTGCCGTGTAGGTGGGCGTGGCTGTTGTTCCCTACACGGCTGTAGTTCCTTCCCTTTACATTTCATTCCATGCACGAAGTTTTGTTTCGGAGATTTAACGGCTGCACATACAAGAACACAGTAACTGGTGATAATAAAATGTACCTCGTTATTCTCCTTGTAGTCTTTTGTCACTTCCCTCCAAGTTAGAACTCTCGGTATTCCCTCATCCTTAAGTTATCATCAATTGTTCAAGATTCTCGGGGATTTGGATAACAGCTGACGGCCATTCAACCGTCAGTCATGTAAATTGACTTTGCCCAGACTTTGCCGGAGATGGCGATGAATGAATGAACACAAGCCGTGGGGCGCATGCGTAATTTTTCGGGCGAGTTCTATGACAGTCCAACGCGTGCGCGCATCGCTATCTTGGTTATGCTGAGATTCAAAATATGTCAGAAAACTCCGTGAAGGCGTGATTAAAAGATGATATCTCAAGAACGAGGAATTATTAGGTGTTGAGAGTTGGCAGGCGGTGAGAAGGACCAATGTAGGGGAAAATGAGGTATAGTTTATTACTATTTGCTGCCGTTTTATTTCGTGTGCAGTTCGGATATTGGACAATGTCATTCGAAGTTCTATGTGTGGGATGTATTGTGTATAGGAGTCTCCTAGGCTGTAGTCGATTACACAGCCAGGCGAGACTACAGCCATTCCTGGGCTACTGGCACCCATGATTTTCGCAATTCGCAAGGTCCAACCTTTCAGAAAATGTAAAGTTACAAGAACTTACAACCAAAACTTCTCGGCGATAATTGGCCCCACACTAACACCATGCAAACACATTTATTATGGCCTACATCTCCCAACAACACACATGCACGTCTGAAAGTTCCCCTTCTTTATTTTCAGTGCTCATTTTCACTGGATGATGTCATCATGCGCATGCACAGTCTGGGAGGGGAGAAAGTGCAGATACAGTTGGGTGCACACTCGGAGATTAGGCGCCCACATACACCCATTAACACCAACCCATGGGGGTTCATGGCGGGGTGAATGGGTTCCCGGTTGTGTACAGTGACATGAGTAGTATACAGAGTGGATATTCCGTCACATTTGGACGAGTGCGCAGGTGTTTTTGCGCACGTATGGCGTCACTTCCGGTCTGCGTGAATCGGGCGTGACATGGGTATGTCTGACTGTATGGAATGCATGTACTGACTTGTATCTGTGTTTTTTCCATCACGTGGAGGTCACGTGATCACTATAGTTCAAGGTCATTCTGAATGATAGGAATGCATGTACTGACCTGTTCATTCATCCGGGGACTTGTTTACATCCGTGTACATCCGGGACCTTGTACATGTATTCATCCGGGACTTTCAGCCGGGCATTGATGGTGGAATCATTAGAACAGCCGGGTATTTTAGGGTTGACCAATATCCGGGTCCTCTAGCAATACCTGTATGGTATGTGGGTTTTTTCCATTCATCCTTTTTACATACGGGTTCTTGTACAGCCGGGGGCTTACATCCGGGTTCTTGTACATCCGGGGTCTTCTGTTTAGGTGTATAGAAGTCATCATTTTCATGGGATTGCTTCATTGGCCTGCCTACTTGACCAGCCTGAAGACTTACCAGACCAGCCCGACCCAGCCTGACCGAAGCTACCTGATCAGCCTGAGCCTACCTGAGGAGCTACCTGACCAGCCTGAGCCTACCTGACGAGAGGAGCTAATACCAGTGGAGCCTGTCTACCTGACCAGGTGTGACCGATAGCATGAGACGTGGAGCAGATTTTCCAGGGGATCCAGGAGCGCCTCCGGCTGAAGTCTTACCAGAAGACGAGTGTGTGTGTGTGCGTTGTACCGACGTCACTGGAACACGATACGCCATTGTTTCCACCGTCACCGTCGTCTATTGGATTTGTATCATTTCCAGTTGGAGGACCTCACGCATCTTCCTACTTACGCCGAGAGCATTTTTACAGATCAAGTTACAGACTTCAAATTGAATATAACATTTGGGTATATCTTACGGCACAAAGAGGCGGACCAGTTACGGTATTATTACCCCAGTAATAATACCTATGTGTTTGACCAACCGTTCACGGTGACGGATGCTATTTCTCTGGAGCCACTCATCGACCAACTCACTACGTTGGATCCTTTGGAATGGGCCCGGTTGCAACGTCTCAACACCAAATGGCTTGTAGAAATGGTGACGAACGTCACATTTTTCGTCACCAAATTGATAGATCACCCCATCGGCGCTCTGTCATTCTTCCGCCTTGGCTGGCCCATCGAAAAGGCATGTATGCGTTAACGGGAGGCGCACATGGACCCTACAAAGACCGAAAATGTCTGTTTCGGTGTTTGGCCCTTCATTTGGACCAGTGTAATCCCAAAGCTTGAGATAGAAGGGCAAATATGTATTGGGAAGAGTATCTAGAGGCGCAAGACATTGACCCGCGGCAGTTCTGGGGAGTCCCATTCAAGTATTTGGATGTCGTGGAATCGCTTTTCCACGTGAATATCTTTGTATACCGTTTACTACCGGAGGAGGAGGATACATTTGTGGCTGAATTGGTTCATCGCTCAACAGAACGGTATGCCTCTACGATGAAAGTCAATGTCGTCGACAACGGTGGGGTGAGTCATTTCCCTCTCATCCACGATATGAGCCTGTACGCGCAATCCTACAGTTGTTCTCAATGCCATTGGGTGTTCAAGCAGTCTTGGCTTTTACATCGGAACGAGAAGACTTGTGACAACACTGTGAAGCGCAAATTTCCTGGTGGTGTGTACCATAACACGCCTACTATTTTCGAAGAGCTGGCTGATGAGGGGATTGTCATACCACTAGAGGACCGTTATTTTCCATACCGGGCGTGCTATGATTTCGAGGCCATTTTGGAACCCATGGACATTTTCTCAGCCAAAACTCAGTGGACACAGCGCCATATTCCTCCTGAGTGTCAGCATTTCCAGCAACGTACCCGGCTATGACGCTGTGCCCGTATGTTTCGTGTCCACTGGGGACTCCCATGAGTTAATTACCCGGATGATGGTATATTTAGAGGAAGTGAGTGCGGCCAGTACAGAAATGTTGGTGTCCAAGTTCCAGGACGTGCTGGACCAACTCGACGATCGTATTCCTACACCCCGTGTGTCTTTCAGCGACGATAAAGAGTCGGAGTCGGAGTCGGAGATGCAGGACATTCAGCCGGAGGCTGTACCTTTACCTAAGGCGTTCGCGGAGAAATTGAAAGCCCGCTTGCTACAATACCTAGGCCAGTTACCTGTGCTCGGCTTCAATTCGGGTCGATACGATTTGAACATGGTGAAGGAATTTCTCTACCCTTACTTGGCCCAGTCCAAGTCCGTCATCAAAAAGAGCAATAACCATATCGCCCTCACCACCACAGCACTCCATTTCCTTGATGTACGCAACTACTTAGCTCCCAATTATAGCTATGATCAGTGGGTGAAGGCCTATGACTGTGCACAAACCAAAGAGAGGTTCCCTTACACCTATATGTCAACGCTCGACCGCTTGGAGGAAACACAGTTACCACCCCGGGACGCTTTCTTCGACGAGCTGAAGCAGGTGGAATGTTCGGAAGACACGTACCGGGAACTACAGCAGGTATGGAACGACCAACACATGCGAGAGTTCCTGGTGTATTATAACAACTTAGATGTCGTTCCATTCCTCGAAGCGGCCGACATATTCAAAGAGTGCTTGAGTTTACCGGATCTTGCGCTTCGCCATCTCTTTCAAGATTGCTCCACCTACTTCTCGCTGATACAGCAAAAAGACGAGGACATGTATGATTGTTTAAAGCAGAACATCGTCGGCGGGCCCAGCCTTATTTTTCATCGTTATCACGAGAAGCACGTCACCACCCTTCCAGGTGGGGAACTCTGTGCCAAAATCATTGGACTGGACGCCAATGCCCTGTATCTGTGGTCTCTCGCCCAACCCATGCCAAGCGGGCATTATCCGCGCAGGTTCGCGGAAGGTCAGCATTTCCTATCTCAACGTACGCCATACAAACATCTGGCTGACCAGTGGTTGGACTGGGAAGCCGATCGACGCGAATTTCTATACGACATCAAACCAACGCCACAGATAAGCGGATAGAAGATCGTCGACTCCCCGTCGATGGGTTTGCCTATTATCCACAATAAACCGTATTCCAATTTTACGGGTGTTACTGGCACGGCCACCAATGCCATTTCAGCGCTGGACGCTTCAACGAACGGCGTGGGAAATCGGCAGAAGAACTACGGGCAGAAGTGGTGGAGAACGGGGGTTAAGTGAAAGACATGGGGTACCAGCTCATCGAAATGTGGGAGTGTGAATTTCACACCATGTGCCAGGCCCTCCCACACTTACGTCGCTTCCTTAAAGCGCAAGAGTACCCCCTCGGTCGCCGGCGACTCCTGACCCTGCCACAGATTTTCGACGCCGTTCGTTCCGGGGACCTCTACGGGTTTGTGAAATGCGACCTGCATGTTCCCGACAACCTCAAGCCACTATTCGCCCAGTGCCCGCCCATCTTTAAAAACACGCTGGTGAGTCGGGATGACATTGGAGACACCATGGGCGCCTATGCTGAGCAACACGAGTGCCTGCCTCGTCCTCGTTGAATGCTGATCGGGAGCATGTGGGGGAAAAATCTTGCTGGGTACCCCGCTACTACAGTGGTACATGAGCCACGGCCTCGAAGTGACGCGAGTCTACCAAGTGATACAATACGTACCGAACGACTGTTTTGCGGGGCATGCCGACATCGTGACGTCTGCTTGTCGTCAAGGCGATAAAGATCCCAGTCAGGCCATTATCGGGGAATCCTGGAAACTGACGGGCAATGGCTACTATGGAAAAACGGTGCCCAACCAAGATAACCACATGAACGTGAATATCTGCCCTACTTCACAAGCGCGTAAAAGATCAACTCGCCCCTGTTTCGGTCCGTGGACGTCATCGATGATGATACGTATCAAGTCAGTTCAGCCAAGAAGACTTCAAATTGGATGTATGGTATACCAGGTGGCCAAGCTGAGGATGCTGCATTTTTTATATGATTTCATGGGGGTGTATTTCAATCCATCAGACTGGCAACTCTTGGAGATGGACACGGACTCGTCAAACCCGTATTACGTACGCAATATGAGGCGGAACGGGACCAGTGGTTACCTCGACGCGACCATTACCAGTACGACAAGCGGACGTCGGGTCTCTTAAGTTAGAGTGGAGTGGAGATGCCATGATCGCTCTGTCTTCCAAAACGTACCATTGTTACGGTGGAGATGAAAACAAGTTTAGTTGCAAAGGAGTCAACCGGCGTGACCCTGCCATCGACAAAACCCTCTACCTGGGCGTGCTGCAAAGCCAGGCCAGTGCGAGTGGCACTAACAGAGGATTCCGGGTCGTCGACCACCAGATGCGGACGTACATCCAGAAACGAGATGCCTTCACATTTTTCTATCCGAAACGGAAAGTCCTTCCCGATGCAGTCAGTACCATCTACCTGGACTTGTGAAACTATGACTTTTGATATACTTCTCATGATACAAAGAGTTAAACTATAACTGTAAAAAATAGCGTACACGATAACTGTAAAAGTCCGGATGGCATCGCCAGTCCTAAGTGCTGGTCTGCGCAATGCAGGTCGTGGGTTCGAATCCTACTCCTGACAGTTTTACACACCTACAGTATTGTTTACATTCTTTGTACATATTCTATACATTCTTGTTCACCTGAATATAGAAAAATCAAAACGCCACTTGTGTTTTCATGAATTTTTATTGAACATCAATGAACGACAGAACAACAACGTCGGGGGGAATAAGAATACCACACAGTGGAAATTAAGACAACCAGAGAAATGGAGCATGAACATTAAAACGAGAGGCAGCCCAGTCGTACACTAAGACATCACGGTCTTCGGTTTGAGAATAATCATCAAACATCTGTACAATCGTTTGCATAGAATGTCCTCTACTCCGGTGAGTGGGAAAAAACACACAGTACTGTCCGCATACACTACTCAAGTGTCATTGTAATCTTTTAGTATTCCAACGCCAGACTGTAGTAGATTCGTCCATGAACTGGGTCAAATCGGGATGCAGGGGTGCAAGTCCGTTGGAATCAAAGTATTCTCCTTGGCCCAGGGCGTCCACGTATACAGCCACCCAATGTTCACCCGGTCGACTACGAAGGTCTGCATTCAGGATGTAGGTCGCAGGGGTGGATGGGGTGGGAAAGACATTGCGTGGAAACACACCTCGAAAGGGTACCCGGGGATCCGGCTGGAGTATGGCGATGAGCTGCTCTGTATCCATGACTCTAGCTGGCGTAGTCACACAGGACGTTTCTTTGCTGATCCACTGTGATGACGTTATCAAACTCGGCGTAGCAAATCACGTTAATGGTATGGGGTAGAGCTACGGAGAAACGCAGTTCCAACCGTAAGTTTCCTTTTTTGAGCAAGGCCAGCTGATGATCGTGTTCCAAGGTAGGGGTGAGGTCGAGGGCGAACAAAGTGTACCCACGGGAAAGGTCTCGCCGAGTGATGGTATTTCCTTCGTCCTGATTGTTTGTCCTGTGGCTGTAAACAGGTTCAGGTAGCTCCGCACATAGTGATGGCTACCAAAATCCGGTTGTAACGGACGGGCTGGGATTTGATGGCCAGCCACGTGCAGTGCCACAAAGTTGATGTTGAAATGTTGAAAGTGGAACGGATTCTCACTCAAGGTCCCATTGAAGCTGGTGTTGGTGACACACGCCAGGGTAAGACGTTAAGGCAGATCTCATAGAAATAAATTTTCACGATTGGCCATCATCGTACCCGCTGGCAAAGAGAACACCTTGGTCTGTACGCGTCGGATGGGGTACAGGGCTGTTTTTTTCGATAAGGCTTCCATGTGACTCACCAACACCCCCGATTGCAAATCCACAGTACGAACAAACAGGGCTGCATCTTCTATGACGATCTTGTAATTCTCGGCATCTCCGCCGGCCATCAAGGCGAAAGTGGGTGAGGAACAGATCAACTTGATCGTGATGGATACGCCGTTCATCACGTAACGGTCTTGCAGGAACAGGTCGGTGTGCAGTCGACCCATCATATCGACGGACCTGCTACCGGTTGTAAACCTCCTGCGTTGGATGAACCCACCATTGGTAACGGTGGTGGTATCCATTTCACCGGGCGTATCCTTGTAGTACAGTGGGGCTGACAAGTGTGTTTTATGGCATCTTCTCCGTACGACAACAGCGTCTCGATGTAGGATCTGTACGGGTACGTATTGATGGACGTACTGATGAGTTTATCGTTCAGACTGATATTCACCTGTTGGAACATCGAGTGCAGCCAGAGATTCACCGGGGCTACGACCGCGTCGTCCTCGATGTCCTTCCCGTCTCCTTTCACCACTTTGGCTTTCATAAAAGTACGTGTGGGCTAAATCTAGGTAGGCCGTATCTTTGTTTTCAATGGTAAATTCCAGCGGTCCCGTTCCTGTCAAGCTAGCCAGGGGACGATGTTCTACCCAACGGCCCTCGGCGACACTGGTCTGTGTGGGTGGAATAGTCCACAAATCCAATTCACTGTTAGTAGACGGACACGACTCGGAGTGAATGAATGCCATTATGCGAAGATGTCTCTCTTCTTCTTCTGGGGTGTGCGTCGTCGGTGTGTTGGCCGTCGAATGACAATTCCATGCGCCGGGGGTTGTCTATTAAGGGCTTTGGCGACCAAGACGCTGCCTGCTTCTTGGGCCCGGCGTTTCAAAGCTTGTCGGGGTGCCGTACCACTCAAGACATCACCGGCGACTTGCAGTCCACTGCGTACCGCTTGTTTGCCCACCGCTTTTACTCCATGAGTCACCAAGGTCAACAACGTTTTGACAATGCTTCCCAGTATGTTTCCCAGCCCGTGACCTCGTTGTATGCGTGCACCGCTAAAGACCAGACCTCCACCTCCCGTTTCTTTCTTGTAATAGTCTGCATAGCTGGCCGTATGGCACTGGTAAGGCACGTACATTATACGAAGTGGGGAGAACGTGCTTGTCGGAAATGAAGTGTCAGCACCACGTTCCCTCGTTCGAACGCGACCGGGTGTCCCGTGTCATCTCTTATATCCACCGTGATCGTGTTGATATCGGTCTGTCGTATGGGTATGTAGAGTATGTGGTTGAAACTCGGGGTGACTTGATCTCCATACTTCTTTCTAATGGGAACCGCCCGTAACAGAGGTGTGTTGACATCTCCGACAATGTGGTTGTCGACCACGTCCGAGTAGACGTAGAGTCCGTACATACCCACTTTCATATCCATCGTAATTTCGGCTCTGTCCGTGCTTGGACCCGAGTAGACCGGATGAGAAAGATCTAACATTTGCTGTAGGCTAGGACTGAGTTCGACACTCACGTTGGGGCTGAGGAGGATCTGTGCCTTGTCGTTGTGTACGTGTAATCGAAGTCCACATGATTGATGAAGGGAAAGGATTTGACGGGTGTTGAAGTATTCGTAACCACCCGTAGAGACGTATACCGCATCAGTGTTTTCAGCCCCTGTATGAACTCCTCGGGGGTATCGTTTTGGCCTTCGGGTAGATTCAGTCGGGTTACTTTGCCTTCGTAGGTCACTTCGTATCACATGTCCTTGTCTCGCACGTTGTACCACGAGTAAGTGTATTGAATATCCACGAGTCCACATTCCCACCGTCCAGGTAAATGCAACGGTTGCGGTAACTGGGTCACGTACTTGGCCAAGGTGTTGTCAGGAAATACATCGAGCGAACTGTTACTGGGCAACGTGAGGTAAAACATGACCACTGAGCTTTTCTGCTTCCGCTCACAGCTTTAATCGGGGTCCCAGGCCTTGGGCTGTTGTATCCGCCGCCGTGATCGTCGCAGTGACTTCTCTTCCCACTTCCCTTATATGTGTTGTAATTGCTACCCGACTTAGATTTCGAATAGGGATGAAAAGAACGTGCCCGCCGTGTGGGTGTTTTGGGAGGTGTCAAAGGGGTATCTTCCCAAGAAGGTGGTGGTAGGTCACTCGGCGATTGTTGCACCCACGGTTTCTGCATCCAAGTCCAGGGTTGAGGATTCCCCACAGGTGGATTAGAGTGTTTGCGAGAGCGCACCGTATCGTTGATCAGATCGGTGATATGAGACCCCGGCACCACTCGGGTTCGAATAAGCAGTTCCCCCTGATCGGTCCAACCCATATCAGGATTCTGTTTCACCCGGTCCAACACTAAACGGGCCTTGGTTGCCACATGAACAGGTACAATAAAAGCGTACCTGAGATACAACACATATCACGAATCGTTAGATTCTTGGTATGTGCTTTAGAATAGGTTAACCAGAAGATTATTCTGTGAAGTCATGTGACGCAGTCAGTATGTCGGCACCTCTTCCCACTACCCTTATATGTGTTGTAATTTTTTCCTGTATATGGCGAGATTCTGCTGGTGGACGTTTCGTCCCCGAGGCCCGCCCCCTGTACAGACCTTTTTGGTCTTTGATATATGTTGGCATTTGTGGGAAGTTGATGCTGGGTCGACATCGGGACTTACAGACTAGTCTTTTGTGTTAAATGCCGTCATTTACATCTGACGACGATACAGCTCACCAATCTCCAATGTACGAGTTGTCACAGCGAAACAGCTCACAAATTACCAGTATACGAGTTGTCAGAGCATTTCCATCATAGCTCTCTAGATTTGTATCTAATACCGCTTATGCCGGTGCTAGGGCCGTGTGGTCATATCATCCAAGTTGCCACATGAACAGGTACAATAAAAGCGTACCTGAGATACAACACATATCACGAATCGTTAGATTCTTGGTATGTGCTTTAGAATAGGTTAACCAGAAGATTATTCTGTGAAGTCATGTGACGCAGTCAGTATGTCGGCACCTCTTCCCACTTCACTTATATGTGTTGTAATTGAACGCCTTAGGGACACTGGCCAACACTTCATCTTCGAGCTGAGGTGATGATGAGGCTGGTGGTGGTGGTAGTGGTGGTGGTGATGTTGAACCACCCCTATATTGATCCATAAACGTCTTGTAGCAGTTCAGCGTCTGACGGTAGAGTTGAATTTTCTCGTGATCGGGGCGTTGAAGTATGCTATTCATCTCTTCATCGAGGGACTGCAGTTGTTGTACCGTGGCAGAGACAGGGTAGGGTGATTGCAAGCTTTGTAACAGTCGAGATTGGACCATCATGATTTTTTTCGTATGTTCCATGACGTTAGCGACCCAAGATGGACCATACTAATGGTCCCAGTACGGGTGCTGCTAATGGAGCGAGTAGTGCCCCGAGAAATCCACCTTTCTGTAACACCTGTTTCTTTTTCTTTAAACTCGTCTTCTTCACCAGCGTTCGGAGACCCGTCTTGTCCCGTTGCAATTTCCCTTTCTGCAAACGACTGATGGTAACATTCCCTTTTAACACATTATGAGTGACTTCACACAAGCACCGTACCAATCCCGCGTCCGTCCCGCGCACCACGGCCGGGACCACCTCCGGCGGGGCGCTGCGTAACATGCGGAGCGCCGGCGCATGCTTCCATATCCGCGCAGACATAATGAGGATGTGAATGCTTGGGTGTTCTGTC
The DNA here is from genome assembly GCA_036873755.1 of Hanleya hanleyi. Lineage (NCBI taxonomy): Eukaryota > Metazoa > Mollusca > Polyplacophora > Lepidopleurida > Hanleyidae > Hanleya > Hanleya hanleyi. The sequence continues at coordinate 100,695 of JAVTVY010054482.1, read as the reverse complement.
TTGTTCTTTTATTTCGGCGTGTACACCGTCTGGAACTCACCGGGAAAAATGTGGGTCCGCAATCGAAGTGCCGAAGGTTCAAGTCGATGAGCAGGTAGCCGTGGGCCTCCTGGGTGGCATCTTCAAAGGCTTCTCGAACAAAGGCCGTGTTTTTAGGGAACATCTGTTTTGCCAGGTGCATAATTTGTGACATCTCTGGGGTTTTTGAACAACACCACATACTGGGCATTCAAACTGATGTTATTGTGCTCTTTGTTCTTACTGAAGAGATTTTGGACGATGTAGATGATACTCAGCCGGCGATGATGGCTGCCTTTGGTAAAAAGCCGGGTCACTCGACTATCCGTTTCGGCCATCAGATCATCCACGACCACCAACGTCTCCGGGGTCAAGTCGTCCTCTGGGGGTAATCCTTCCACCAAGGTGAGTCTAGGACTCCGTGCCAGTTCCTCGTACGCAGGCTGCCAAGCTCCATAACACCAAAGGATGTGGGCCACGGGAGGAGAAATGAGGGCTACGAAGTGTGTTTTTCCCGAACCTGTCGGTCCAGCGATGAGAGACATGAAAGGATGCTGCCACCGTGGATCCATGTTCCACCACACTAGTTATTTGGTGTTTTATGCCAAGCGTTCAGATGCCCACCACCGTTGTCGCGGATCCCACCGGGGATCGTAGTCCTGGGGGGTACCGTTACCGTGGTAATCGTGGTACAAGACCCACTACACTTGTCGGATTCCTATGTGCGAGGGTCAGTACCCTGCTGAGGGTAGGAATAGATGGAGTAGTGGTGGTTGCGATGGTCGTCGTCGGTGGTACCCTGCTGAGGGTAGAAATAGACGGAGTAGTGGTGGTGGGTGCTCCCAGAGTTGAATAGACCCTCGCGATGTTCCGCCGAGGTGATGCCGAGGTTACCTTCGTGAGCAGAGTAGCGGTAGGTGCCTGCAGGATGGTGGTGTTGTTGTTGGTAGCGTATTGACGTTGGGGTGTTGGGATGACGGGGGTGGGTGAGATGGCGGGTAGGTTGAAACAGGATATCAGGTACGCCAAGTCGTAGAAGACACCTCCAAACAAGACACCCCAGAGGCGCTAGTATACACACGACAGTACCGACTTGTCTTTTTCGAGTGCGCAGCAGTAAGGGAAGTTGTGCACTATCCATGGTACAGCCCTAGACTGAACGCTGTAGGAGACGTGAGGTAAAATTTATACCCGTTTCATGTCACGGGCTGAGACCCAGGAATTAAACGAACTGGGCCAACCTTGCCATTTGACGAAATGATAGGGGATGCCACGTCGACGTTCCTTTTTCAAAATCTCCTCCACCGTGTAGTAGTCTTTCTGTTTTTTTACGAGCGGTTGTAATTCCGCCTCGTAAAACGCGCCTTCAGTGTCTCTACTTGTAGCCCTTCCAGTTGATAGACACAGAAGGCTTTCATGTGGCTTTACGGTGCCCTGTGTGTCGGAGAAACGTATGTAGACTCAAAAGAATCTACCGGTCGTGAACTCACGGCCTGATGACCAACCCTCTGTACTTCCTAATTTCCCTTATCAGGGCCAACCAATACTCCCGAAAGAGGAGCTTTCTAACTAAAAAACACAACACGAACTCCCACACCTTCCCCCTGCATAGAGTGAACACTGACACACATAAGTTGAACACAGTAGAATGAACATAAGATTTTCACCACGGTAGGCTCTTTGTGTTAACTTTTCTAATAGAGTTATACGGTGTCACCATGATGGTAGAATGAACATAGAATGAACATAGAATGTAGGAAAACGGTAATGTCTGAATGTCCAATATTTAGCCAACAAGACTTGTTTGAAGTCTTCCATGTCTTTCGCGCCCTGGTGCACGAATATGAAGGCAGCAATCCGATCACGTGGAATTCTCGGTGGGCAGGCAGCTTCCAATGCCTCCGCGATTTCCATCTCGTTGATGTCGTGTAGCGCCTCAGTCATCAGCGCGTCTGATGGTGGCATGATGTCCAGACACGTATGCATGTTTGACGGCCCGTTGTTCTGAGAGCCTGCACATTGTGCGAGACGCAAGTGTGGAATGCGAGGTCTAAGATGATACAGGAAGGTTTCAATGTACTTTTTATAGATATACTCAGACAGCTGATCAGACAAGGCTTCATTAATTTCGGCTGTCAGGCCCTGAAGTTTACGCCACGCAGGTATTTACAGGGTGACTCCCTCAGATAAGGGAATACGCGTATCTTCCATTTACGAATATGTACCAGCAGCATGTTGTTAAACATAGCGCACAAAATTTCGCTTGGTCGCGCCCCTGTTCATCAATGACCGCATCGACGGCGTAATAAATTCTTGCCCATGTACTGTACTCTTGCCCATGTCTCAAACGTCAAGGCGATATGCTTAGTTGGTTTGTCGTCCCAGGCTGATACATTAAAGTGCACTTGCTCATCTTTCACGGTTACAGTTAAATAGAGAGTGAGCTTCCAACTGTTCATCTGGGCCGCCTGGTAGGCCTGCTGGATGATGTCATTCACCTGCTCCACAGACATGGAGTAGCACCTCTTCCTCCGCTTGCTGAGGCACTTGCTGAGGCTCTTGCTGAGGCATTTTTAAAGGTGTTTGTTGGGGACGGGCACGTTTGGCAGGTGGATCGGACTCTTCCTGGGCACGTTTGCTACCTGTACTCTCTTCGGGATATCCATGACTAAGGTGTGTTCCTCGGATTGAAGCAGAGATGCTATTCCCTCATTCCCCGTCTCTCTCAGGAAGTAGTCCATAGTTTCGGATTATTGGTCTCCCCTCAAAAATGTTAATACAGCGGAGCGCCCGGGTCTGACCACATGATAATTATCCTTCCCTTTTTGGTAACCAGTATTTGCAGTACCAAGTTTCTGGGTACTACCATTCCTTCAAAATGGCATATGCGGATGGGTGGCTCGGTTGAGCTATATGGCGAGTCGGGCCGCGAAGTGAACCTTCGTCAGCCTCAGTTTCGTACGTTTTTCAGGTGTTTAAAAATAGGGTTATGTTACATGACAAAAAACGGCCTGGTCGACCCCATATTTTGAATAGCTTTTTGATCTCGCCTCGAGACGAGGAACACTGAGAAGAAATCCTATTAAAATCGATTGTCAAGATTTTTCCAGGAAATGAACGAAATATGGCGTATTTTGGGTCATTTTAATAGATTTTCCAGAAAATATGGAGTACGTTCCGAGGGAAGAAAATTTATCCCGGGTTGAATTTGCATAACTGGCTTGTATGCTGAATTCATGGTATGAGCATTCCCATGAAGAAAATATATACTTTTTGGGGGTTTTCTGGATGGTTTGGCAACTCAGAAAGACGGAAGGGCTAAACCAAGGGTCTATTTCCAGCAACGAGGGGTCTACTGTGGACTGCACCCTCAGCGCCTCCAGGAAGGCCTGAAATGCTGAAGGACCTCGGCGCGGTAGAGTGTCGATGAGAGCTCTGATTCGTGCCGTATTGGTATTCTGCGCTATGATTTCTTCTTCCATGTATGTAGTGATTGTTTCCCACCAGAAGCAGATCACATAGTTCGGCCACATTCATCATCTCACTAATGATCTGGACACGGTGCTGCATCAGCTTAACTCGGTCAGATGAGTCCATGACTGTTGGCTCAGGTAGGTGCTGTTCAGGCACGTCTTCAGTAGGTAGCTCCTCTCGTCATGTAGACTCAGGCTGGTCAGGTAGCTCCGGTCAGGCTGGTCTGGAAAGTCTTCAGGCTGGTCAAGTAGGCAGGCCAATGAAGCAATCTCATGAAAATGACGACTTTTATACACCTACATAGAAGACCTCGGATGTACAAGAACCCGGATGTACAAGAACCCGGATGTAAGTCCCCGGCTGTACAAGAACCCGTATGTAAAAAGGATGAATGGAAAAAACCCACATACACTACAGGTATTGATAGAGGACCCGGATATAGGTCAACCCTAAAATACCCAGCTGTTCTAAGGATTCCACCATCAATGCCCGGCTGTAAGTCCCGGATGAATACATGAACAAGGTTCCGGATGTACACGGATGTAAACAAGTCCTCGAATGAATGAACAGGTCAGTACATGCATTCCTATCATTCAAAATGACCTTGAACTATAGTGAACACGTGACCTCCCCGTGATGGAAAACCCCCAGATACAAGTCAGTACATGCATTCCATACTGTCAGACATAACAAGGTCACGCCCGATTCACGCAGACCGGAAGTGACGTCATACCTGCGCAAAAACACCTGCGCACTCGTCCAAATGTGACTGAATATCCACTCTGTATACTACTCGTCACTGTACACAACCGGGAACCCATTCACCCCGCCATGAACCCCCATGGGTTGGTGTTAATGGGTGTATGTGGGAGTCCCCGAGTGTGCACCCGACTGTATCTGCACTTTCTCCCCTCCCAGACTGTGCATGCGCATGATGACATCATCCGTTAAATATCTTCATTTTATCAAGCCAAATTGTACGTTCCCTCTTCGAACTTCCCTTGATATATCTGGCCCTCTTCAATGTTCAAAGAACGTATAGACTCGAGACGTCACTGACCTCGAAACCATTTGAATTTCGAAAAGTGTCATATAAGAGCGTTATTGATTAGCTGACCTATATACATGGCTAACACAAGCACCATATTAGGAGGAATGACGCCGCTACTTGAGGATAATGTCACTCTACACACAATCGGTTTGTACGTTCTGATTGGTTCGTCTCTCGTACATAGGTGAAATGGACACCTCGGATTTTGAACACTGAAGGCGGCCAGCTAAATCAAGGCAGGTTCGAAGTGGGAACGTAGAAATTGGCTTGATAAAATGAAGATGTTAAATATAGGTCGATATCCGATATAGATGACATAGATTTATATATTCGGACCATGTATGGCCCACAGCAGTATTGATGCACAAAGCCATTGGGAATCCCGCCCTACTTTAGAAGAATCCTATCAAAGCTTAACATGGGATGTTGACCATGTCCCGATACTTGTACTGTCAAGAACGAGCTCGTGTCTAAGATCCCCCACTCCCTACCGTAGAATCTTATCAAGTTTAACATGGTAGGAAATCCTGCCTGGGGGGGCCTCAATATGTGTATCCAAGATCAGACCGCCACCATCATCCCAGAAACTTGAGTATGCTTCAACGTTGCTCTAAACAATCTTTCAATCATATCACGACGTTTGGATCTTATTAATTTTCACACTTGGAAACCCCGCAGGTAGGCTCCTATCGCAGACAAGTTCTAGACTTGTCTCGATATGTTCAGACTTTTTTTCTTCTAGAAATCACGACTGGAAGTCGCACAAGTGCCGAAAAGATATAACACACATGCGCAACCGAAAGTCTCCACTGCGCATATGTTTAATTCTTTATCTGCACATTCTCCACCACTCAAATAGCATCTACACAGTGCACATTTCAAACTATATCTCTTGGTGGAAGTTGAGGCATGTGGAGTTTGGTAAGATGGAGCATTTCAATAATAACTGTGACCGAGCATATCCAACTGTTTAAGCTTACATCCGTCACACAGCAATAAAAAAACTCAATTTCAAAACCAGAAGTCACAAATTTTTATTTGATCCGACTCTTGAAAACGATAGCCTAGCATAACCAAGTAAATAGTGCAAATAATAAAATAATGAGTTTTTCACTTAATGCAGGTTTCTATATTAACGTATTAAAAATCCAGGTTAAAAAATATCTGAATCTGTACATTTACACACAGGTAAAAATAGGCATCGAATACCACCAGCTGTGATGAGGAGAACCGTTGACATTCATAAAAGGGTTTATCTCCCTTGTTCCACTAATGGTGTATTTGGTACAGGTGGTAAGTACAAAGGCCCTCATAATTAGTATAGAAATTGGCTTGATAAAATGAAGATGTTAAATATAGGTCGATATCCGATATAGATGACATATATTTATATATTCGGACCATGTATGGCCCACAGCAGTATTGATGCACGAAGCCATTGGGAATCCCACCCTACTTTAGAAGAATCCCATCAAAGCTTAACATGGGATGTTGACCTTGTACTGTCAAGAACGAGAGCTCGTGTCTAAGATCCCCACTCCCTACCGTGAATCTTATCAAGTTTAACATGGTAGGAAATCCTGCCTGGGGGCCTCAATATGTGTATCATCCAAGATCAGACCGCATCAGTTAATTAATTAGATTATATGCCCTTCCTTCCCTCTGTCTATCACAAGCATATATGATACGGCGTAGGCCTATGTTTCCTTCGGCTGGCGTCAGTAACGCGTAGATTCATCTTTAAAATTTTAAATGAAATTTTTTTTTTTAAATTTCCTTCAAATGTTTGATCTATGTATACTATAATTCACAATAAATGGATCATATATCGGATAACTGACAAAACACGACTTCGGTAACAGTACCCGGATGTGGGCCGCCATACCGAAATACAGTGGGGTATATGCTCTTTGACTGATAAATATTGCATATTAAGCGGTCTAATTTGTCATTATTAAATCTCACAATACACATACCGAATTGATATGCGCTCTGTTATCATGTTTGTGGATATATTTTCTCACTGACGCACAGTTCGTCGGTCAACTTGAAATTCTGATATCGCATTCTTGAATTCGACTCGCCGAGGCTAGCCTGTCGAATAAGTGAGTGAGTGAGTTAAGCTTTAACGTGGCGTTTAGCGCTATTTCGGTCATATAGCGACGATATAACTAACTACGATATGATTAGCTTGACATGTACAGACATCATGTAAAGGAAATTAATCTATCCCTCGTCGCAGCAGACATGGTACAAAAGCCTGTCGAATAATCTTCAATTAACCTTTCGTTTGCAGACATAATATAAAATCACCACATTGCATACACAGCTTCCAGGACTGACAACTGACAAGCTTCCAAAGGTTTGGTTGAAGACGGAACGAAACAACAGTGGTCCGCTGACCGTTAACCAAAGACCGTTGAACGAAGACCGATGAACGATGAAAGAGGGTCGATGACCGTTGAGCGATGACCGCTGAACGCAAGCGGAACGGAGAACGATGACGAGTGAACGGTAACGGAAAACAGACAGCAAAAGGCACAATAGGATTAGATACGCAAACGTTAATAAGTCTGTATCATTTGCTATGTTTTTGGACAGGAGTAATTTCGAGCTGAAACAAATGAACAGCTTTTTAAGAAATACTATGGCAAATCAGGTTCACAACCAAAATGCTCAGTGGCGGGTACTGTGTCATATAATCTAACTATTATTCACTACACTATATGTAATCATGTCTGGCGTCATTGGAATGTGTCTTGGATGAGTTTTTGTCCAAACCCATGTTGCGGAACTGTTGAGGTTGATATGTGTTACTTGGATGTTGAACATTGTGAACGTTTACCACCCGCTATTCTGAGCAAATTGTATCGGTTATCATCGTTATATGCACGGACTTCCAATTAATACTTCCGACTGAAATGATATTATTTTAAATTAGGCTAGATCTCACTTGGTAAAATCTCTTAATCAACATGCCAAATGAAATTACCCGTCCCGCCTAAGCGATAGGCCACGCAATCAGGTATTTTTCGATTACACAAACATTGTCTCTGGGCATCTGTTCAACGGCTTAATATCACTGGGATAGATTACCCCTCTGTCAAAACAGTGTGGTCGATATGCTTCCTTTCAGAGGCAACTAGTCATGATCTAACAACAAAGCACGTTGGACAGTTATTGGATTCGTGAGATAAATCTTCACCTCATTGTCCCCTGTAATCTGTCAAATGTTATTGTTAGCTGGAAGGCCAGGACAACACATGTTCTCTGTGTTGATAAAGTATGCCTTAATAGCAGGTTTTGATCTCAGGATAACTATTTTGTCTTATTTTAGCAAATATTGTTTGCCAGACATCATTGTTTTTGACCAAGGTCATACCGCCCCAATATGGTTTCCAGCCCAAGAAGTCTTCCAAATGAACACATTTGAACGAGTCATTATTTTCGTGGTTGTTTTTATGACAGCCATTCTTTCAAATGGGTACGTCGAATTGATCGTGCCTCAACTTGCATCAAAAGGAAAATTATTCTCTGTGAATTTATCAGGATTATGGAGGGTGCATTTCCTGTTGTCATCGACAGGCGAAAATACATTACCTTTGTACATGTATGAGCGGATGGCAAAGATAATTGTCATCTACTCCCTCCATGTCTAATTCCAGGAACATTTCTTGGAAACAAATTCTCATAAAATAAATCAATGTAGCAAACGTTGACACTTTTCTCAAGATGGATTGACGATGGCCATATAATAATGAATGTAACACAGGTTTTGGGCTCAATAATGGGCATGGATAACAATATCAGCGAGTTATGTATTATTCCATTTGGGTCTTGGCGTGTCTAGAGAAGGGAATTGCCTGTGTGCACGTGATCGGATGCGTTCTTATCCGCGTGTTGGGCTTTAAACTAGATATCATGTATTATATGTAACCTGGATACCTGGCATTCCTTTATCACTTAATATATATATAAGCCTGACAAGTTATTGGTTTTGTTACAACAAAATTGTGTTGTTCTCTATGGATTTGATTACAAGAAAAATACCGGTATTCGAATGTTTTCCCAGCATACACTATCGATCAGTCATTCAGTCGACTTGAATGCGCTGCTAAAGCAGAATGTTGCATCACACTTTCAATTCGGGGTTCTCGGTTGAATGTAATCGAGTATTATACCATGTATATGTTACCATTTGTATTGTGAAGCTCTGTATCTGTTTTCGATATGGCCATACGAATGCTTTTTAATCGAGAATTAGAAACATACTTTTCTATTGCAACGCAACATACATTACGTTTTTCATCAGTGTGGGCGCTATATAAAGACTAAATGTGGATTTTGTATATGAGTTTGTCAAAATAAATTATCAAAGTAAATAAATAAAAACATAAACGAAATACTGCAAGGACGGCTCGAGGGCAATATCCACCAACATGGTATTACAAGTATATCATTACATTTGTGAGGTGTTGGCAGTGTCTCTGCCGAATATTGAATGAGGGACTAGACGCTTGTATCTCGCATATATATTGTGACGCTGGTTATCTGTTTGGTAGACCGTTTGGTCGTTTTAGATTCTCAATCAGACCAGCAACTTCAGTCAATTCCGCCGGAAAAGGACTTGATTGAAATCGAAAAATGGTTTCAGCAATCAATTGCGAGACACCCATCGCCATATGCTACTATAAGAGCAGCGATGTATATCAGAACTGACGTTCTCAAGAGAGAAAGACCCGGTCATCGAGTAGACAGGACAGGGTCCAGCATCGACTTAAATATACTCATCAATCCAGAAGAATGTTCAGACGAAAGAATGCATGCCAACCATAACAATTTGACGCCAAGCACATCATCCTGCTTGGCTTTCATCGACGTATGCTTGAAAATTGTGATAGGAAAGGTTATATTTTTCAACTACTCATACCATTCCCCAGATTTACAGTCGGGTAGAATGGCTCCATTCCCGCGAGTTTGAAAACATGATCGTCATATATTTAGTCCGCTTATTTTTCCCACCTGAACAATGTCTAAATTTAACAGATACTGTTATGGAAGGTATACGCATTCGACAAATAACTATAAGAGAATTATGTACGCTTTTGTGGTCAGAGACAGTTAGTCTCAGCATTTGTTAAATAATCCATATCGCTCTCTTCTCCAATCATAGTGAATAGGCTCAGCAAGACAAAAATGGATATTCACGTAGGTCTTGCTAGTTGCGCAGTTTTTTTCCTAACTGCAGCATAAGTATTTGTAAATAATATTTGAGAGAAAGAATAATTTCGATATCAGCAGGAATCGAACCCACAACCTCTCGAATCCGTATATTTGCTCTTACCATCTGAGCTATGCCGGCCCGTGGATGATACTGACGTTAATCGTCACACTGAAGATCAATTCTTTCTTTCAGTGTTATAATGGGGGGGGGGGGGGGCTATAATTCATGCCATTTCTTTATTTGAAGTACTTGGTTTTCTAATCCTTCACAGGATCACCATTTTCTGAGGTTAACTAATAAATCAAGCAACATCTTGATCATAATATACACTAGAGATTTTCCAAAAGAAGACAATTCTGCCAAATACTACAAAATCGGAACTTCTCTTCGTACTTGCGTTTGAGGGAAGTTCAAAATGTGTAGTGGTATTGTAAAAGATCGCACATATCGGTCTATAAAACAATATATCATTATTTCCGATAAAATGCGAACGAATAATGCATCTTGAAAAAATTATATGTATAGTTGTGCGTGTGAACGGCTGTGATGCAGATAGAAAATACATGATAACTGTTGGTCCATACTACCACGGTGAAAGTAAATCTAGTGATAGCTCGATAAATTAATATCGTTTTAAGTACAAGCTCCAGCTATCAATCATTGACTCCGAGTGAGCTCTCGGTAATCATCAGATTTATTAAAACAAGGAATCAATCAAAATGTTCCAAAACTGCTTATGAAAATCCCAAGGTGTCCGACAATACACTGACAAGCCGGAATTGTTTACGAGGTAATATAACTTTTGAGTATCAGAAAATAATAGCTTGCGGGACTTTCCAGGCCTATTGTAGGTTTGAATCATGAAGTTGGTCCATAATTGACAAGCTCTCCAGAGGGGATGGTGGATTTGAACAACCATGAAGCCGAGGCACGGTGATTTATGGAGACGTTAGCTGCGTTTAATACTTAGAGCTGGATTTAGAAGTATAATTTGCTGTCTAGACCGACCGTTTAATATCAGTGTACGCAAATATTATTGATATGGATTCTGCTAAGCGTCGGTCATCTATAAGACTAAAAATCATAGAATTTTGTCGATTGAATTCCACAAATGGACGGTGTGGTCCTCGCAGCTAGTCAGAACGTATATTTTGCTTTCTGTGAAAGAAAATGGTAATGCTTACGACAGTTTACGAACTAGTTCTCACGAATCCACCTTATCGTACTTGCTGAATTAGACAGCTTTTCTTAAAATCTTTGAGAATATTTGAATGAGTATTCCATAATAAGGAAGCAGGAACAGCAAGGGCAATCTTTTAAGAGTAACACAAAAGTGGCATACTTAAAAGTTCCAAAGGGCCTTGAGATACAAAAGGAAGAATAATTTCAATGATACAAGCATATTCATCACAGTGTTCTTGTAGCGTTATGCGAAATGAAGAAATGCAAGTCCTAAAAATTTATGAAGAATAAATTAGGCAATATAATCCAGTTTGTTCGAGAAGGAAGCGCCCAACAACGTATCGGTCTTCAAATCTGTAATTCAGATTTCATTTGTTTATGGTAATATCTGTTCACTTCTTATTCAATCCGAAACACAATGATGAAAGCTAGTCACCAAGAAAATAATTTTCATTTTCCATGTTTCATATTTACAAAGCTTTTCTAACAGTACGCTAGAAACTGTCAAAACTCATCATACATGTAGCTTAAAGGTTATGCAGATGGATTTCCTGTTTTCTAGCTTCATCCATCTTAAGGCATCATCTTCGTCGTGTTAAGCAGTATGCCTCAGCAATATTGTTATGAAATAGGACGTGCCTTCCCCAAGAGGCCTACGGCACAACAGTTCAGTTCAGAGGCGTAAAAGGTCTTCCATCAAAGATCGTCTTGTGAGATAGTAAATATGATTATTTTTCGACTGCGGTACCGCAGACTACCATGCATCGCAAGAAATGTGCCAAAAACAACTCTACGTGATATCTGTATCTCTTCAGTAAACGAAATTTCAGGTCAAGTAATCAAGTATTAGATCAACAAATATCTCCAATAGTTACGTGATCACCTTTCAGGAAGCAGGCCCAATCAACTGAAAGGGTATTTGCTAGATATTAAAGTTAGCGGATTTTAAAAGAATTCATTTCATACTCACCTTCGGATTGCGTCCTTATTTTGATCTGATATACCGATCTGACATTTACAGAACAATTTTCTCGTGTTCTGCCACCATGAAAAAAAAAAACGATTGACAGATTGTCGTTTGAAATAAATCGGCTGATAATTCTTGTCTGCACTAATTTGTTTCATAAAAAGGAAGTCTTACGCCCATTTGAGGATGGATAGCGGGCAGCTCGTCGAACGTGAATCAGTTGGTGGGTCTGCGAGGCTGTTACATCAACAAAGCAGTAGTTACGTCAGTTAGAGCGCCTGGAGGATCTCATGTTAGATACTCAGTCACCCTGTACTTGGAAAACCTGACGGGGAAATTGATTATAGAATAAATACTTATAATGAAATAATTAACAATTCATAAATCGTAGCGCTTCCAGTTGAGCGCATCATTTGTCCCTCGAGGTTCGCTTAAATGGTTTTGATAATCCAATCAGGACTTAGACGGAAAATCTAACACATATTACTCAAGTCTGAAAAGCCTTTCGGCGAATGACATAGAGCTGCCTTATCACATCAGAACGTATTCTCGAGCCACTGGCTGGACGGGAGAGACAACTATTTTGCGTTAATGTGCTGTATTTCACACATTATTACGTCCCACGTTGTATCGACACGGATTTATCTGCAATAGGAGAACACTACATTTCGAAAGAACACTCACGGGTTGGTATATCTGTGTCATAAGATTTCTTGTTAGTATGTCGGCATGTTTTTCCTCCACTCTTGTTGTGTTGCGCTTAATGAAAACACGGTGCATCGCACGATGACAGGAGTGAACGTGATCATATCGATTGTCTTCTATACTTATTATTACTAGTGTCTAGTCCGTCATTCAATATTCAGTCGTCGTCCATTAAATAATTTCCGCGTACGTAATCCAAATACCATTAGCATCACATTAAGAGACTAAATCATAGTATGCATACATTAGGCTAGTTTCCGCAAGAGAGAAGCGATGACCAGATTTCAATGATGCCAGGAAGACATTGCGCGTGATGATTGTTTAGCACCAAACACTACATGTAATAATTTCAAGATTTCAAGAAGTGTGGACACCGTGGATGTCTCACGTGTCCACTCATTCTCTAGATGACTTTACAACGATTATTATGGATTAAGAATACTGATCAGCGAGTCGGATTTTATATGTTTGGAACATCATGATGTCTTGTCGGCATCATTGAAAACTGTTGACCGCTTCTCTCTTGTAGGAAACTAGCCTATGTTTATGTATACTATGATTGTCTTTTTGAATTTGGTGCTAATACTGTTATATAGAATAGGTCTTTGGATTATGGACGCGGATATTCTTTAATGGACGACAGTTGAATTATGAATGACGGACTAGACGCTGTAATAATGGTTTTCCAAAAATACAAAATCATTATCGCTGATGATTCTTCTTAATCCATATCATTTTCTTTGAAAAGTCATTATCTAGAGTATGATGTATCTCAGTCAAGCTTTGATTGCGCCTGTTCATACGAACACTATGGGGATCTTGAAGTACATGGGATTATACGGCCCCTAACCCCGGGTTAAGCGGAATTGAACACAAGGTACGAAACGTAACACCATAGATATTGTACGCTGGGCTCGTACTTTGTTATCAGCATGCAATAAGTATCGCCAAATTTGAGAAAGTTTGACTGCAGGCGCTTTTATAAATTTCTGCAATTATGTTTTGAGACGTGGATTAAAATCGTCACATTAAACGCAGGATCTTGAAAAGCTACTATGCGAGATATGTATGCGCCATATGCAGGTCCCTCTGGTACATTACTGTCCAGATAGCGATAGTTTACTATGCTCCCTCCTCTCCCTTCCCTTCTCCGTCGTGATATAGCTGAAAAAATGTTGAAAGCGACGTTAAAACATGTTCATTCACTCAGTCACTCACTCACCCTAGTTTGCTATTTCGAAATTGTAAGCACTTCTTTTGTCTTAAAGTCGACGAGAGAGAATGCCCGCTTCATTTTTATAGAGATATAGGTCTAATGTTATGTGCCGTTAGGACTATCTGTAGTTTTCTTCAAATCCAGTGAAGGTGTATATATATCCGTCACTGCGTCATTTATATAGCGATTATCCACAGCAAAAAGATAGTCTATATAGCGTTTGGTGAATGAGAAGGAACGGGCTTTGAAATCATGTGCCTCTGAAATCTTCTGCATACAGTCTCATGCATAAGACAACAGATATATATGTCATCCAAAAAGTGTGCTCAGTTAGTATCCATTGGAATACCTATATGCTGTTATGTTGTAGTGCAAAATTCCACTAAGAAACATCCCATGAATAATATCCCTTTTATGTCGTAGAGCTAAAGAATGATTTATGGATTCTGACATTATATATATCGGCGATCAGTTTTCTCGAACACCGATACTATCAATGAACCAAGCCGGCCAATAAAGTTCGGATGGGGGATTGTGGTATAGAGATTGGATAAATCCCATGTGGATACATACATTGTATCTGTAGGGTATTCGTCCTTTCGCATCAGGTTATTCTGTTTGACATTTTGAGTTTTTCAATATCCACATGCGTTCAATGCCAGAGTGTTTGCCTCCTGGAGGGCCCTCGTCAACGGGTTAAAATAAGCTTGGTGGTGCAGCTTCTAGAACCAGCTATGAGTCTAGCTCTATTTGTTCATTTATGCATTTTGGGATTCTATTACACTTTCATTTATTCAGGGCACTCGCTCGTCCTGATGAAAGAACAGAATATGGAAGTAGAGAAATTTAGAATATGTGCGTAATTTTAACTTAAATACGGTGTGTTTCGCATATTTATATAGGAAATCATAGGTTATGGTAGATCCAACACATGGATTCTAATGATTTGATCAAATGTTTTGAATGTGCCACAATTCCAGGATAGTCTTCGCAGATCTATTGTAATTTAATTAATCATAATGTGATTAGATTTCCAAAATCTTATCGCTAGGAATTCGGGAATATTATTATCAGAGCTTCCGCCCGCAATTTCATCTGTACAGCACGATTCAACTACGTAACGAATGCGATGCTTCGTCAATGACAGTTTAGCACGGCTAAAACCCAATAGTATATATATTCTTTGCTGTATTCCTGCGCAAAACATCCATTGTGGCGATGAAGATGCCGTACTGTCGAGGCACATGTACATAGCTACGTCGATTGGATGTGTTTTACATTGACTTGGACTTACAATATAGTTTGCCTCGATCAGTAATACTGTCTGGAGACTGAATTAACTAGAGATGGGCGGCAGTCGAATAGGTCTTCATCCATCTTATCAGGTAGCAGGAATATGGCATGTCGGCTGTGAATGTGACAGCCGTTGCGGCAATATCCGTTGCTGGAACGCTTCAGAGGAATCCCAAGAGGAACAAAATGCACGGAGTTACAGATATTGAATTTGTGGTATCATAACTCAGCAATAACTATGTCATTAATGGGTTCAGACCAAATCCGTTTTCCTCTGATCGACCTATGCCACAACGGACAACAGTGCTGTTCTGTACTGGCTTTCTCATTTCAATCGCACATCCGTGGAACTATTCGAAAAAATTTCAATATATTCATTTTGCGCAATTTGGATTTTCCCCAAATGCTTTGCACACATTTAATTCCAATGTATTCAAGGTTTAACTGAAATATTTACATATTGTTACACTATATTACTCCATCATATTACTTATCCTCTCATACAAGTATTCAGAAGGCCAGACTCTCATTTATTGCCCAAGGATCATTGGGCGTAACAAAATATTGCTCTAGCATTAATGTCGCCAAACAAGGTCGTTCAGTCTATAAAAACGGGGAAATTGCTCAGTTTGGTATCAGTAATACCCAAGGATAGTATTTCTCATTGAAGAACACAACTGTCCGTTGTCTGCGAAACTATACCAACAACAAGGCGGTATATGTATCGCAGAAAGGGCGATGTAGAGGGATTGTTTCCCTTGGTGTGTTGCGTGACATTCTTGGCCATGTTCATGGAGGAAACTCCCTTCATATGTAAAATATGACACATTTAAGCAAAACGAGTCCAAGATATTCACAGCCCGTGCGTTTGATGCAAAATGATTAGTGGTTTTGGATAAAGGCTAGATTTTCATTATATATAAATATATCAAAACGCTTGGAATGACACAAATCGCCACAGGATTCCATCAGCTGAAAATAGTAACAGCTGTTTGACCGAATGGTTACAGTATCGAACTGCAGATTAGAGCATAAAAATGTAGGTTAGAATTACAACAACCTTCATGCTAGATGCATTTTTGTTTTAGTTCTACTGGTAAATTATTCAGTAGTGAGGCACCTGCATAACTGAAACTACCTGCATAACTCAGACTCTTTCTGTACAGTTCGGTATCTATACACGGAAGGTAAACATTGTTATGGGATGCTGATTTAAAAAATCTAGCACTTCTCACATTACATTTAAAGAACAGATCATATAAATAAGAGAGAGATAAATTGTTCGATATCTTGAACTGAGGTTGGATGTAACGAAGACTGTTAGCATCACTGACTAATCTGCTTGTTTTTGCACTCTGGAAAGCGTGTCAAAGTTATGCTGGTCGCAGTTCCCCAGACAACACAACACTATATTTATAATATATAAATTACGGCATTTTCGTTATTTTGGGATAACAGTATCTGAGAAAAGCACAAATTCTGCCTAAAAATTGGCCGTGTGGGATTCGAACCAGCGACCCCAGAGTCGGGCACCTAATCGCCAATACTGTATGTCGGCGATCTAAACCACTCGGCAAACTGGCCTCTCACAAAATAGGAGGTAGCAGACTGGTAGTCTTGAAAGCAACCATACAGCACCCCTCTGATGATCGTAATGACACAGCTCCCACAGCTGAATAGGTATATTTATTTCATTCAGAAAGCGATCGTATAACAACAGTATTTTCGTTATTTTGGGATAGCACAAATTAGCATAATAGAATAGCACAAATTCTAGTGCTAAACAATTGGTCGAGTCCCGTGCGGGATTTGAATCAGCGACCCCAGATTCAGGCACCTAATCGCCAGCACTGTATGTCGGCGATCTAAACCACCCGGCCAACGGGCCTCCCACAAAAAAGGAGGTAGCAAACCGGTAGTCTTTAAAGCGAACATACAGTACCCCTCTGTTGATCGTAATGACACAGCTCACACAGTTGAATAGATATATTATTATCATTTAGAAAGTGATCGTATAACAGTATTTTCGTTATTTTGGGATAACGCTATCAATAGAATAGCACACATGGTAGTGCTGAAAAATTGGTCGAATCCCGTGCGGGATTCGAACCAGCGACCCCAGAGTCAGACACCTAATCGCCAGCACTGTATGTCGGCGATCTAAACCAATCGGCCAACGGGCCTCCCACAAAATAGCAGATCGATAGTCTTGAACGCGAGCATACAGTACCCCTCTGATGATCGTTTAGATCGCCGACATACAGTGCTGGTGATTAGGTGATTGACACTGGGGTCGCTGGTTCGAATCCCGCACGGGACTCGACCATTTTTTCAGCACTAGAATTTGTGCTATTCTAACCCTACCTGCCTGGCCGGGGAGGGGGGAGGGGTGAAATGGCCCCCCTACCAAACTTTTTGCGCTATGTCCGGAACGACAAAAAAGAGGAGCTGAAACTCCTTGACTTTATAGTTTATCATATTGGGGTTATTTTGAGCCTATTTGCATACCCCCCCGAACAGAGGATCATGGGTAAATTTAAGATGGTTGCCACGTGACGTACCAGAAAAGTGATGTTTTTGTCATATTTCTTCAAAATTTCTGCTTTTCCGCCATGAAAAGTGGGCAAAAACTATTTTAATTCACATGGCATTATTATTTACTAATTTATCATTCAGTTTTTGCGGAGAAATTGCATGAATAAACGAGAGATCCCGAAGGATCTTGGCGCCCACCATTGTCCGATAATTGTAAGCTAATGACAAGGGGTGGCGCCCACCATTGTCCGATAATTGTAAGCTAATGACAAGGGGATAGTTTTGTTCATTGTTACTAAGAACAAACGAATGATTTGTAATTTTGTTTGCAGAATTTCGAATTTGAGCGAAAAAGATCGAAAAAGGGACACTGGAAAACACCAAGATATTATCTTTCTAAGTTTCAGGAGTTTCAAGATCTCTAGAAACTGTACTTGATGTCGGTTGTTATAGTACAAGTGAAATGAGCAAAGTTAGTCTGAAACTGAATGTCCAGAGGATCCTTCATCTTCGTTTTGTAGTATTTTTGTTTTCGCACGTGTCATCATTGGGTACTGGAAGCGAAGACAAATCTCTTTGACACTTTCGCATGAGCTATGAAACATACTTAAGATTTTATAATTAGGAACGAATGCTAATTCTGTTTTGTTTACTGGGCTAGTTTGAGTTATCTCTTTTAAGATACCATGCTCGAAAATAGTAAGATGGTACAAAACTTAATACTGAAGGGATCCGGTCTGTGCAGTAATGTTGAAACTTTGAAAGTGTCTGAATCCTGATTATCTCTCTTGGATCGAAACACGCAGTAGTCTACAGTTGTCGAGTTGTAACGCTGTGTCACAAGAGTGACGTCCGTTCGTGTAGTCAACCCGTCGGCAGACGAAACGGTGTGGCAGTTCACTTGCAATGGCATGGACTAAAGTAAACTGATTTAAAATTTGACGAAATACAACTCCTTGATATAGAAGGTGAAGGTATGGATATTCTCTACAGTCAATATATAGAATATGCTCCACCGTTTGATCTGCCTACTCTTGTGATGCAACGCCACAACTCGGGAATACCGCATTAATTTGAAGCGTAACTCGGATTTTCGAATCGGACCGAAACGGTATCTTGCACAACTAGGCTCCATGTGGGACCTGTGTAATCCATGAAGTATTTCCTGAGAATTCACGATAACAATGTTTCAAGGGGAAATTCAAGATGACCACCTGACGACCATATTGGATTTTCGAATCGGACCAAAAAAGGTATCTTGAGCAACTGGACCACAAGGGAAACCTGTGTACCAAATTTGAGAAAGATCCATGCAGTACCTCCTGAGAAATCACGATAACAAAGTTTCATGGGGAAATCCAAAATGGTCGCCTGGTGGGCATATTACATTTCCGAATCGGACCGAAAAAGGTATCTTGCACAACCAGACCCCAAGGGGAACCTGCGTACCAAATTTGAGAAAGATCCACGCAGTACTTCCTGAGAAATCACGATAAAGTTTCATGAGGAAATCCAAGATGGCCGCCTGATGGCCATATTGGTTTTTCGAATCGGACCAGAAAAGGTATCTTGCACAACTAGACACCAAGGGAAACCAGTGTACCAAATTTTAGAAAGATTCGTGCAGTAGTTCCTGAGAAATCGCAATAACAAAGTTTCATGACTGACGACGGACCACGGACAAAACGCGATTTGAACAGCCGACCATCACCCAGCCCACCATCTGATGATGGTGGGCTAAACATGGGGAAATCCGAACGACAAATTGACCAAAAATGCTGTTCTAGAAAATGACCTCACTGTGACGTCATCAAAGCGACCATCTTAGAGGTTTTTTTTACATTTGCTGGTAGATCTTGACCCAAGGGTATAGCGTGGTAAGTTTCAACCTCCTAGCTCAAGTGGTAAGAAAAATAATTAGGGGGGAGCCATTTCGCCTCCCCCCTTCCCCAGGCCAGGATACGTCCCAAAGATATTGTTAGCCCAAAATAACGAAAATACTGTTATACGATCACTTTCTAAATTATAAAAAAAATATATCTATTCAGCTATGAGAGCTGTGTCATTACGATCATCAGAGGGGTACTGTATGTTCGCTTTCAAGACTATCAGTCTGCTACCTCCTATAATTGTGGGAGGCCCGTTGGCCGAGTGGCTTAGATCGCCGACATGCAGTGCTGGCGATTAGGTGCCTGACTCTGTGGTCGCTGGTTCGAATCCCGCACGGGACTCGACCAATTTTTTCAGCAGTAGAATCTGTGCTATTCTAAGATAGTGTTATTCAAAATAACGAAAATACTGTTATACGATCACTTTCTAAATGATAAAAAATATAAATATATAAATTGTATAAAATGCCTTGCGAGCTCGTAGTTCGTAGTGATGAAAGCTGACGAATGCTTCTGAACAGTGCCAATTTTCGGGTTAGTCTGTTGGCAATATATTTGATATGAAGGGTTCAAGTTATATCGCGTTCGTTAACAAGAGCATGATCATCTAGCATATGCACAAATAAGTCAACCCAAAATCGTCAAAGCTATCCATCACTGATCAGGGGACGTTACTCATGTCACCTTCGAAGCTGTTTGCATCGAAACATTTGTACAACTTTATCGTATATGCTTATGATCAGAAGTTCTTTTACGTGAGGTGTGCTTAAAGTTTGCCTAAATGAATTGATGGTCGTTAATATTAATGTGAAATACGTTGGACTCGTTATTTTGCCGGTTAAAGGCAAACATATGAGCAATTATTGTTTCGTTGCCGTCCTTTGCACGAGTCGGAGAGTTCGTAAATTGTGTCAAGTCGTAGCATGAAATAATTTCTAACCAATCATTGTTATTGTCTCTGTTACATCGAAATTAAAGTCTCCCACGATTATAACATGATTTTCCTTTGTCAAATCTTTGTCAAACGTGTCAAGAGAATGTTCAGATTTACTTGAAACTGCCTAGCTTTTCCTGTGTATAGGTTGCATTAGTTGGGGCCCTTGGTTGGAGTCAGGGTATGGATGTACATCTCCACATATCAACAGTACTACTAGAATATAGTAGTTTGTAGATTCAAAATCCCCGCTATGGTGCCTCTTTAATACGTGTTCCCCATTTCGACAAAGATGAACCAATTTGCAAAACGTATAAAAATTCTCGCCCAAAATACACATTTCCACATGGAAACCTTGGATGCTCCAAACCGTAGTCATTTGCCGATGGTTGTTTTGCTTCATTGCTATGGAATTCTATCATAAACTGCCAGAAAATCACAAAGACTAGACAACTAAAAGCTACACCTCCCACTTCAGCGGCCATCTTGAACCTTGTGTCCGCACTGCAACATGGCCATGCTTAGTTAATCATGTGTGGCATGGCTCCATATCTACATCCACCAAGTTTATGCGCTCAATCCTGTCCTGCCCAATGTCAGACTTCACATATTTTTTATTCTCCCATCAAGTCGGACATATTTTTTCAAATTTTTTCATATTTTTTTTCTTGGTTCTTGGTCGGCTTTCCAATGATCTTAGGCGACATGCCCTTTTTTCAAAACTAATGGGCACACCTTTCCTCTTTCCTTTGACCAGTATACAAAACTTCGCACAAAATTTCCCTCACTATCTCTGTCTTCAATGAATAACTCGTTTTTGTGGTTTAATTCCAGCAGCTTTCAACTTATTTCGAATATCTAGACTGTCTTTGACCTATCCCCTCATCTCTTATTCCTACGAAGTAGGCTACAGATCGCAAATTGTCCGGTAATGAGTGAGTCAGTCAGTCAGTCCATCCGATCCTTTCGTCGGCAAAATAAGGAGAAACGTTGAAATTAAAACCTTGATTGTTGGCATGAACGTTACCATGAACGTTACCAGCAAGTTCTGAGCTGACCGAATTTTGATGAAAATTTGATTTATAATTATTTTTTTTATTATTTATTGATGGCTCCGCGAGTGCACTGTCATGCCCAATGGAAACCCTTGGCTGTATGTTTCACTGTATATATAACACAGTACAAAACCTAGTGTAGCTGGGTCACCCCCAATAAGCCTATAAACAGATCAGAACTAACAGTCTGATAGGCTTGGGATTCGAGAATGCAGTTAATATTGTTCTTAGAGGTCAGAGCAGGAGAGACAAAAATAAACAGATCTGTCTGTGAATTAAAAAATATCACAACGGATGGTACCGGTATTACATTAAACCATCGACAGTGCAGATTCTATGGGTTCACATGTTGACGTCTTTATTAATTTATTACCGTTCCAGGGGACATTTGAACAGCTGCCGTTAACTTGAGACACACACTTTTGCTATATACACACATGTTTTGATTACTAGTAACTGCTACATTATGGGAAACGAAATTAAACAGATATGTTTTACAGCATTAAGGTGCTAAGTACAATCCTTAAATTCTACATTCATCAGATTGCCGATACCCAAAATGTTTTGTCTCATATATCTAGATAACAACGTGATGTAGAGATGCTATTTATTCGTCTTCGTACCGGTCATGCTCAGGAGAATGACATAGAATCATTATTATCTTGTGCCGAGAAGGTGTTGGTCTTCAGTTGAATTACCGTAAACTACATAAATGCTACCTTTCCACTATAGGACTATATATAATAATTTGTTGTATTGCTGAGAAAATAATGCGATTCCAAAAGTTGTTTTGGTCCTGGACAAGGGCACTGAAAACCATTAAAGAGATGTAAATGTATTTTCACACATAAAGCCTGAAATCTACTGATTTTTTTTATTATTCAGTCTGTTTCCTTTAGTTAAAACATTGTAAAATTAAATCGGCGATCGTTATTAATTTTTGGGATGAAGGCGCATTAGGAGACTGTTACCAACAAGTTCTGAGCTGACCTAGATGTACTTTTGATGGAAATTTCTGGTGATTTTTGATGAAAATCACTGGTGATTCTGAATTGGGCAGTGCCCATCTTAATATAGGCAGAATTTCAACTGGGGGTGGGGATTTCCAAGAGTTCAGTTCGCGTCGGAGTCCTAATGCTTACCCTACTTCGTAGGACCTGTGACGTTAATCACACTGCTCATGTTTATTATTATAGCATTATTTGTTTCAGCATTCCGTATACTGCGGTTGCATATTATGAGGCAAGAAAAGTGTTCAGATGAACACAGTCTCAAAATCAATCGGGTAAAGTTGTTTTGGGACTTTGAAATTAATCCTTTATTTAGAGTAGGAGAAATGTGGATAAATCCATCGTCCCAAGTTTACGTGAGTATATTGTTTACGTATTAGCTCTACAAGCGGCATTAGCTATGCCGACGATCTCTCACGACCCTCCAGAACAATACATACAAATAGAACATAGGTAATCCACTGAATTATAGTAACGGAATTCCTCAATCTGATTAATATTATATCTATTTGATTAAAATCTGATCGCAATATCCGCAGAGCTACATAAAGGCGGCACCCGAGTCATTTTAATCTGACTTGTTAGACACAAAGAATAATAATCACGACATTTCAGAAAGGAATTCCTCTAATACCCCTCAAGTCGGTGTTAGGGGCCGTGCGGTCATATCATTCAAGATATCCACATGAACAGCTTCAATAAAAGCGTCGCTGGGATACAAATCAATACAGGGATCCTATTTTTTGGTTCTTGTGATGCTTTTATTGGCCAGAATATTGGCCTTTGGAGTCATATGACTTCTTGTCAGTACTTCGTCTTTACCCATCACCTTTATATGTTGCGTTTTAACACTGATTTTACAAATTCCAAATGACATCACAAATATCATACCATGACCGAGAGTGGGTTATCAACCTAATTACAGCCCCACATTTGTCATACACACTTCGGCATGTAGGTCATACAAGTATATTGAGCCGGTTAAATTTATTGATTCCGTCTCGAGTGATACTTCAGCGGACATTATAAGCAATGACCTGCGATTTACCTGGCCTTATTCTGGTACTCAACAGGAATGTAAACTGATATGATGGGATCCGTGACAACTCCACCATACGGGGATATGACCTACCTTTTTCTCGTGGCTTGTGAATTTGCGCGATGTCTCATCTGTTTTGGCCGTCATTGTTTATAGATCGTCAACGACCGGCTATACTTTGATCTACTCTGTCCGAACTAGTGTCACACGGAGGCCATAAGCTCCTTTAAGTTATTGTGGAGCTTTTCTGACCCAAATACTGAGCCCAGACTAATTTGTTGTTTGTCTGCTCACAAGAGTAGTTAGTACGTATGTACTTTAGCTGACCCATGTTCCACCTGAATACATGTTGTACACGGTCACCTTAACCTAGCTACATGTATGGTATCACTAAAGATATAAAAATTGGGCTCTGTTGCTTCGATGTCTTGTTGTCAACTTTAGCGTGGAAGGATAAAAGGTATACACATTTCAGTATTACAGATATTCCTACGAAGTAGGCAAATTGTCCGGTAATGAGTGTGTGTGTGTCAGTCAGTCAGTCCATCCGAATCCTTTCGTCGGCAAAATAAGGAAGAACCGCTGACATTAGAACCTTGATATTTGGCATGAACGTGCATTAGGGCATTGTTACCAGCAGGTTCTGAGCTGACCGAATTCTGATGAAAATTTGATTTATAATTATTTTTTTTATTATTTATTGATGGCTCCGCGAGTGCACTGTCATGCCCAATGGAAACCCTTGGCTGTATGTTTCACTGTATATATAACACAGTACAAAACCTAGTGTAGCTGGGTCACCCCCAATAAGCCTATAAACAGATCAGAACTAACAGTCTGATAGGCTTGGGATTCGAGAATGCAGTTAATATTGTTCTTAGAGGTCAGAGCAGGAGAGACAAAAATAAACAGATCTGTCTGTGAATTAAAAAATATCACAACGGATGGTACCGGTATTACATTAAACCATCGACAGTGCAGATTCTATGGGTTCACATGTTGACGTCTTTATTAATTTATTACCGTTCCAGGGGACATTTGAACAGCTGCCGTTAACTTGAGACACACACTTTTGCTATATACACACATGTTTTGATTACTAGTAACTGCTACATTATGGGAAACGAAATTAAACAGATATGTTTTACAGCATTAAGGTGCTAAGTACAATCCTTAAATTCTACATTCATCAGATTGCCGATACCCAAAATGTTTTGTCTCATATATCTAGATAACAACGTGATGTAGAGATGCTATTTATTCGTCTTCGTACCGGTCATGCTCAGGAGAATGACATAGAATCATTATTATCTTGTGCCGAGAAGGTGTTGGTCTTCAGTTGAATTACCGTAAACTACATAAATGCTACCTTTCCACTATAGGACTATATATAATAATTTGTTGTATTGTTGAGAAAATAATGCGATTCCAAAAGTTGTTTTGGTCCTGGACAAGGGCACTGAAAACCATTAAAGAGATGTAAATGTATTTTCACACATAAAGCCTGAAATCTACTGATTTTTTTTATTATTCAGTCTGTTTCCTTTAGTTAAAACATTGTAAAATTAAATCGGCGATCGTTATTAATTTTTGGGATGAAGGCGCATTAGGAGACTGTTACCAACAAGTTCTGAGCTGACCTAGATGTACTTTTGATGGAAATTTCTGGTGATTTTTGATGAAAATCACTGGTGATTCTGAATTGGGCAGTGCCCATCTTAATATAGGCAGAATTTCAACTGGGGGTGGGGATTTCCAAGAGTTCAGTTCGCGTCGGAGTCCTAATGCTTACCCTACTTCGTAGGACCTGTGACGTTAATCACACTGCTCATGTTTATTATTATAGCATTATTTGTTTCAGCATTCCGTATACTGCGGTTGCATATTATGAGGCAAGAAAAGTGTTCAGATGAACACAGTCTCAAAATCAATCGGGTAAAGTTGTTTTGGGACTTTGAAATTAATCCTTTATTTAGAGTAGGAGAAATGTGGATAAATCCATCGTCCCAAGTTTACGTGAGTATATTGTTTACGTATTAGCTCTACAAGCGGCATTAGCTATGCCGACGATCTCTCACGACCCTCCAGAACAATACATACAAATAGAACATAGGTAATCCACTGAATTATAGTAACGGAATTCCTCAATCTGATTAATATTATATCTATTTGATTAAAATCTGATCGCAATATCCGCAGAGCTACATAAAGGCGGCACCCGAGTCATTTTAATCTGACTTGTTAGACACAAAGAATAATAATCACGACATTTCAGAAAGGAATTCCTCTAATACCCCTCAAGTCGGTGTTAGGGGCCGTGCGGTCATATCATTCAAGATAGCCACATGAACAGCTTCAATAAAAGCGTCGCTGGGATACAAATCAATACAGGGATCCTATTTTTTGGTTCTTGTGATGCTTTTATTGGCCAGAATATTGGCCTTTGGAGTCATATGACTTCTTGTCAGTACTTCGTCTTTACCCATCACCTTTATATGTTGCGTTTTAACACTGATTTTACAAATTCCAAATGACATCACAAATATCATACCATGACCGAGAGTGGGTTATCAACCTAATTACAGCCCCACATTTGTCATACACACTTCGGCATGTAGGTCATACAAGTATATTGAGCCGGTTAAATTTATTGATTCCGTCTCGAGTGATACTTCAGCGGACATTACAAGCAATGACCTGCGATTTACCTGGCCTTATTCTGGTACTCAACAGGAATGTAAACTGATATGATGGGATCCGTGACAACTCCACCATACGGGGATATGACCTACCTTTTTCTCGTGGCTTGTGAATTTGCGCGATGTCTCATCTGTTTTGGCCGTCATTGTTTATAGATCGTCAACGACCGGCTATACTTTGATCTACTCTGTCCGAACTAGTGTCACACGGAGGCCATAAGCTCCTTTAAGTTATTGTGGAGCTTTTCTGACCCAAATACTGAGCCCAGACTAATTTGTTGTTTGTCTGCTCACAAGAGTAGTTAGTACGTATGTACTTTAGCTGACCCATGTTCCACCTGAATACATGTTGTACACGGTCACCTTAACCTAGCTACATGTATGGTATCACTAAAGATATAAAAATTGGGCTCTGTTGCTTCGATGTCTTGTTGTCAACTTTAGCGTGGAAGGATAAAAGGTATACACATTTCAGTATTACAGATATTCCTACGAAGTAGGCAAATTGTCCGGTAATGAGTGTGTGTGTGTCAGTCAGTCAGTCCATCCGAATCCTTTCGTCGGCAAAATAAGGAAGAACCGTTGACATTAGAACCTTGATATTTGGCATGAACGTGCATTAGGGCATTGTTACCAGCAGGTTCTGAGCTGACCGAATTCTGATGAAAATTTGATTTATAATTATTTTTTTATTATTTATTGATGGCTCAGCGAGTGCACTGTCATGCCCATCGGAAACCCTTGGCTGCATGTTTCACTGTGACGTTTGAAGATTCGCTGATACGGCATATCACGTTGGACACACCAGTTCTCGTAAAATCACCGAAGTTAAGCGACGTTGAGCCTGGTCAAGACTTGGATGGGTGACCTCGTGCTGTACTGCTGATAAGTGTTCAGGGTAATAGGAGCTGAGGGCGATAATAGTTGCTACGCTAATGACTCACCAGCGGTGACATCTGGGAAAGTTAATAGTACCCACTGTCAATTAGAGACTACTATATAAATTCTCTCACGGTAGCACATAGGGCCCTCAAGTCATCTCTTGGGTACACACTTAAATCATATCAAACCCTACTTCCTGTGACGTTAGTCACACTGCTATGTGTAACAGGCTAGTGGAATCAATGTCATAAATCTTCCAGAGATTGGTGTAAATTTTATCTTTAATTGCACTAACGCACGATAATCAAGGGTTCTTTCTTGCCAAGTAACTCTTCAGTTGTTTGTATCCGAGCAGATAAAACAGTAGGTTCAATTTCCAAAAATAATCTCTATATAGGGGGATGGGTGATATCATGCTACATAACTCCAGCCTGGTACATAGTGAGGTAAATTCTCACCCTGTGTGAAAACACTGAATGCCAACATAAAACAACAAACATTTTAGTTTTCAAAGCTTTATTTTGAAATATATAGATTCTTGTCCTATCACTTGCATGAAAATCAATTTATATTACATGTTAATCTAGGAACATAGACTGGCCATGATTTCTGCTGATTACTTTAAAGCAAATATTCATAGAATCTTAATATTCACAAATATACGTACTAATGATACGAGGATTTCACAGATGCGTTGTTTTTAATTTCTTTTTATTCTTGTCTATTTGTAGGTCACAAAACTTCAGTGCATTTACTGAGTGTAAGTAAATAATGAGGAGAAGACTTCAGGCGACCACTGTTTGGCTGTTATACTAACTGGCAGTGCAATTGTTGTACTATATTTTGTAATTCATTTCTATAACATGAGCAGTGTGACTAACGTCACAGGACCTACGAAGTAGGGTAGGCACTAGGACTCCGACGCGAACTGAACTCTTGGAAATCCCAGACTCAACATATATAATTTGACCTCTAGAAAATAGGTCAAGGTCAGTGATATTCGATAGACTCCAGGCATATGTACACATCTGATCAGATTATCAATTAATGATCTGATCACATCTGATCAGATTATCAATTAATTTCCTTCTTGGGAAATAGCTTGGTATATATCCTCGATGCATATAAGTTCCTGGATTCATATACATGTATGTACATGACGTCCCTCACCAATTAAACTTTTTTTTAAAGTTTGCAGTACAAACCAATGAACTAATATACTTGTATGATCTTCTGTCTCAATTCAGCCATTATTTCAAATCCTTCTTGTAGAACTTTGTCTCCAAGCAGACATATATGCTCACCATACATTGCAATCAGTTTTAGATTTAAAGAAAAAATAAATAAACTTTGCTGATGGTCAGAATTTTTAAATGCTGATACTAGCTTTATGCCCAATTCAGCGAAACTTTGGGGCAACTTCAATTGAGAGTTTTTTTTATTTGTGTTATTGACGTGGGTAACGAGAAATATTAGTAGCTGTGGCCTTGAAGATTACAACAGTATTGAATATTTTGTTGAAGATTAAAAGTGATGGGATTGAATGAATAGTTTACCAGTTACTGTGCTGATGTGAATCTGTGACACACCAACACACTCCGTGGCAGTGATTCTGTATCCCCTAATCAAGGAATCAAAATGGATCAAGATTTGAAATGACAAGAAAAAAATAGACATATTTTGTTTTTTCCTACGAAGTAGGCTACAGATCGCAAATTGTCCGGTAATGAGTGAGTCAGTGAGTCAGTGAGTCAGCCCATCCGAATCCTTTCGTCGGCAAAATAAGGAGAACCATTGACATTAAAACTTTGATTTTTGGCATGAACGTGCATTAGGGCATTGTTACCAGCAAGTTCTGAGCTGATCGAATTCTGATGAAAATTTGATTTATAATTATTTTTTTAATTATTATTGATAGCTCAGCGAGTGCACTGTCATGCCCACTGAGAACCCTTGGCTGTATGTTTCACGGTATATATAACACAGTACAAAACGTGATGAGATAATGAAACATGAGCAGTGTGACTAGCGTCACAGGACCTACGAAGTACAGTAGGCATTAGGACTCGCGAACTGAACTCTTGGAAATCCCCACCCCCAGTTGAAATCCTGCCTATATATTAAGATGGGCACCGCCCAAGTCAGAATCGCCAGTGATGTTCATAAAAAATCACCAGAAATTTTCACCAAAAGTAGGTCAGCTCAGAACTTGTTGGTAACAGTCTCCTAATGCGCCTTCATTCCAAAATAAATAACGATCGCCGATTTAATTCTACAATTTTTTAATTAAAGGAAACAGATTGAATAATATAGGTTCAGTAGATTTCAAGCTTTACGTGTGAAAATACATTTACATCTCTTTAATGGTTTTCAGTGCCCTTGTCCAGGATCAAAACAACTTTTTGAATCACATTATTTTCCCAACAATACAACAAATTTGTATATATAGTACTATAGTAGAAAGGTAGCATTTATGTAGTTTACGGTAATTCAACTCAAGACCAACACCTTCTATGCACAAGATAATAATGATTCTATGTCATTCTCCTGAGCATAACCGGTACAAAGACGAATAAATAGCGTCTCTACATCACGTTGTTATCTAGATATATGAGACAACACATTTTGGGTATCGGCAATCTGATGAATGTACTATTCCGGTTTTCTTGTTTCACATTATATTCTATGGCGGTTGATCGGTGATTTTCTTCATTGATAAACCTTAAACCACCTCAGCTTCGTTGTGTGAATCGGAATTGCATTGCTGTACACACCAGCACACTCCGTGGCAGTGATTCTGTATCCCCTAATCAAGGAATCAAAATGGATCAAGATTTGAAATGACAAGAGAAATTTAGACATATTTTGTTTACACATGTAATTTTTTGTTCAAATTATATCCAAGTGTGATATATAGTCAATATTCAAGAGGTACAAAAAAAACCCCAAAGTATGTCCTCATATTTTCACATCCATGCCAAGAAATACTGCATTGAAAAGGGTCCATTTAGCCTACCCTGTTTTATCGCTCTAATCAGCAAATGGCGGGGTAATATTTCTGCTGTCAAAATTGTATTTCCCTCCAAAGTCTTAACCCTTGAATCCAAGTCACACATTCTCTGATGCAAAGTAATGATTGTCCTAACTATGCGATTAGGACATTATGAACATGTCTTTGATCATAGTGTACATATCATAACTCACATTAATATTTTCTGCTATATTATTTCAATGATATGGTTTAGCAATTTAAGTTATGGAAACAGCGCTGATTGTTTGAGGGTATATGCAGTAGGCCTATGCTGTTGGGGAATTGTGGAATTGTCCCAGATGCACGTTAAGATTAACCTCAGTAATAGGGCCATGTGGCATGTGGATCAATGACAGGGTATTTTTAGCCGTGGGTAATTTGACCTGAATTTGAAGCCTAGCTGGTGTGGTCAATGATGAAATGGTTGGATGTTAAATAGGATACACGTTAAAGGCTACAGTTTACATATATATATAACAATATACTGAAATGTTAATTATAAATCTAATTTTAATCAGAATTATTTCAGATCAGAACTTGCTAGTAACAATGCCCTAATGCACGTTCATGCCAACAATCAAGGTTCTAATGTCAACGGTTCTGCTTATTTTGCCGACGAAAGGATTCGGATGGACTCACTCACTCATTACCGGACAATTTGCGATCTGTAGCCTACTTCGTAGGAATAGGAAATGCTAATTTTCCATCATTTGTTTGTGCATTTATCTACACTGCTATTACCAGCTTGCCATTCTTAATACACACAATTCAGTATATTGTTATAGATATATGTAAACTGTGGCCTTTAACGTGTATCCTATTTCACATCCAAACTTTTCATCACAGACCAAATCAGGCTTCAAATTTAGGTCAAATTGCCACTGGTGATGAAATATCCTACATCAACCAATTAAGTCAGCCTGGTGCAATAACCCAGCAGAACAAAGACAGATGTGGTATCATCCTTCAGATTAGCCTGTGAGCAACAATCGGCGATCGTTATTTATTTATGGAATGAAGGCGCATTAGGAGACTGTTACCAACAAGTTCTGCTGAGCTGACCTATTTTTGATGAAAATTTCTGGTGATTTTTGATGAAAATCACTGGCGATTCTGACTTGGGCAGTGCCCATCTTAATATAGGCAGGATTTCAACTGGCGGTGGGGATTTCCAAGAGTTCAGTTCGCGTTCGAGTCCTAATGCCTACTCTACTTCGTAGGTCCTGTGACGTTAGTCACACTGCTCATGTGTTTAAATGTGTGATATATAGTCAATATTCAAGAGGTACAAAAAACCCCAAAGAAACTCGAAGTATGTGCTCATATTTTCACATCATGATCAAAGTTATTTTATCTAGTTAAATTCTACCCGAAGAAAATAAATTAAGACCTTTTAAACATGCCGTCAATGCCAGATGTTGAGTTTTATACAGCTGTAGATCAGGGCTCTGGGTGCATATATCATGTTTCCATACACTTGATGCAGCAGCAGCAAAAACAAAGCCTCCTTGAACAACATATCTGTGTACAGGTACATGTAACTCAGAAAATACCATTCTCTCTGAAAAGAAAACAATTCGCTCCAGGAAGGCCTTTTTTTATTAGGCTAATTTTGTTATGTAGGGGCTTACTTAGATTCAATAATTGTCACGAAATTTCTTCGATTATATCTTAATTGCAACCATGCTTGTTCCTCAAACCTGACATGCTTGAGATATGTACATGTATAACACACTTTCATTTGAGACTCCAGACATTCCACCATTCATATGAACAAATCGTACTCAACATGGAATAATTAAATTCACACTACCAAATTGTTCACCAGCTGTTAGTTTTGAGACCCATTTCTACAGTATCAGTACTGTGTTACTATCTGTAGCAGTTGAAACCTAGTAAAACTTAAACAATTAAAACCAGTAAAGAAATTTGTCTGTTGAATAACAGAAAATATGGTATGGAGATTTGAATGAGTAAACTACTAAACAGCTTACATGATACCAACAAAATGTCCCAACACAAGCTGATAAATTCCTTGGGTGGCTTGCAGGATGGCTTTGTTCCACCCTCAGCAAACTTTTATCATTGTTGCTCACGCAGACTAATCTGAAGGATGATACCACATCTTTCTTTGTTCTGCTGGGTTATTGCGCCAGGCTGACTTAATTGGTTGATGTAGGATATTTCACCACCAGTGGGCAATTTGTCCTGAATATGAAGCCTGATGTGGTCTGTGATGAAATGTTTGGATGTGAAATAGGATACACGTTAAAGGCCACAGTTTACATATAGCTATAACAATATACTGAATTATGTGTATTGAGGATGGCAAGTTGGTAATAGCAGTGTAGATAAATGCACTAACAAATGATGGAAAATTAGCATTTCCTATTTCATATAACCCAAATTACTGAAAAGCACTTGTCAATCATAACTTGTACAATGTCGTGGAGAGTTCGTTTAAACATTGCAGAAACAAATCAATACTCACGCAATCCAAGTTTACTAACTTCATAAGATCTGTGACAAAAATAATGTGCAAGTGACGGATTCAACTTATAGGCTACTGGTTAATCTACCAGATACACCAATCAACTAAAGTTACCAGGGCTAGCTGTAATACTGTAAGAGATATGGTGCTAGCAGCATCAAATCTAAATTCAATCCGCCCCGAGTTGAAATCCTGCCTATCTTAAGATGGGCACGGCCCAAGTAAGAATCACCAGTAATTTTCAACAAAAATCACCAGAAAGACTTAAAAATGTCTTTTGGAGCAACCACATATGAATATTTCGGTATTTTAAATGCCATCTTACACTGTAATACATGGTAGTGTGACAACATAATGAAGAACCATTGTCACAGTTAATAAAGGAAAATTAGCCCTGTTTTCTTGACCCCCTCAACCCTGGTTGCTATGGTATTGGACGCTATTTCCTCATTCCAAGGAGCTGTCATTCAGAAAAATGGCTGGGATTGATTTTTTTTTTTCAGAGGAAAAGCCAAGATATCCTGTGTGGTATGTCAATAGTGGCCGCGAATATTAGGGAATATAGTTTTGGCCAGATGTACTCAGCTCATTTACTACATAATAAATAAGGTAAATATTTAGTGGTTGGTGACTTCAAATCAACTCCTCCTACACTCTTGATACCGTTCACATAATAGTTGGTGGATATTATCGCAGAGTCCGGAGATGCGCATGTGCTCTTCCTTTTGACGGAGGATTTTTCCTTTCTGAATTATTGTCCGTCACAGTTCACACTACTATAGATCAAAGGATAGTTTGTCAACGCAACTCCTCCCACACTTCTGGTGCCGTTCCCATAACTTTTTTGTGCTATCGGTGTAGTCTGGAGACGCGCATATCCAGTGACGTGTATGGATACTTGCACATCAAATACATCACATTACAGATTTCCGAAACACAGAATAGCAGCATTTTTTTCTTCCCGGGTCAATAACACTGGGGTGTTTGATGGCTCTCGTTTAATGATGCTGACAAGACGTAGTGATGTTCAGATAGTTGAATTCTCTTTTGCAACAAACTAGCCTACGTTTATATATGTTCACGCTTGTTTGTATTATGGAAGTAATTCATGCATAGTATTATAAAAGGATTACTTCATTTATGAACGCGAATATTCTTTATAGATGAGAATGGCTACTGAATGCCGCATTGGACGTTCATATTCGAACCACTAGTAAGTATTTTCTTATCCAATTGGATCGTCATGTTGTTGTCAAGAGGTTAGTCAGGAAAATCAATGAGAATATGTGTTTCATAATTAGTTATTTTCTGACGGCCGACCCGAAGTAAGACCGCAGAGGATTCTCATTTAAGACATTCAGTCACTCAATATGTGACAAATCGATTTGCCAAATTTATCATAAACGAATCACTCTAACAGAGAATAGAGAAGCTAACATTGATAAAATTGTAGCTGATTCAATTGAGCACCTCGAGTGTTCCCTCAAGGTTTCCCAAATTCGTTGTTATATTACGGTCAGTAGTTCAACGGAAAACCTAGCATATATTTCTCAATTACGAAGAGCCTTTCGGCGAAAGATATTAAGATATTTTATAACTCTGTAACATATTTCCATCGTGTTAGGCAGGACGATCACTGTTCGGCGGTAATATTGCACATTTCTCTCATATTATTTAGTTCTAGTGTGTACCCTAAGCAAAACAAAGGTTATGAGAGTTCAACTGCTGTAGTTTTCATAGAAAGGTGCAATCTAATTTTCTCAAACTGCCCAAACCTTATCGCAGCTGATAAAAACGATCCATTTGGCCGCCTATCGCCTGGTCCCTAGGTTCCGATAAATAATACGAGCAGCATTGGGTAAGCATTCGGTGTCCAATGCACTGAGAGATCCAATTGGCTCGATCTGTCAACTATATGCGAACATGGAATTTCCAATTCGTAATAAAATTGTTGAGCGGGCCCTATTTTTTCCCCATGGTATATAGACATTAGATTCTGTAAAATTGGTTACAGTTTCCACGGATGAAGAATTTAAAATTCCAAAAAAATAGAGTTCGGATAATCGATTGGTTTCGATTTAACTGACATTAAAAACAAAGCGTGATATCTGCTAGTCTGTACTATTCTCCGAGAATAGCAGTTGTGTCAAACGCATCGTTTATTAAATTTATCCCATAACATGTAAAATTCCCACAAGATCTGTAGAGCCATCGGAGAATAATTTGATATGACATAGGCTAGATGTCTATTTTCAACAATATTATTGGTCAGTACAGTTTCATTTATGACTCTCGACCAGAAACAAGCTACAACTGATCAGAGTACTTCGTTTACGGATCACGAATTCAATTCGACCACAGAGTTACCCCGACAGTCGAATAACAGATATCATGCGAATACAAAGTGATTTTGATTTACTCGTGTCGAGCAGCATAGTGCCTACCACTATGACAAACAGATAATTGTTGAAATCTGTAATCGAAATTATGTTCATTCTGCATTATATTGCAACATTATAATTGAACAGTTTATATAGCCGTATGAGGGATGGTTATTTGCAGGTATCACCGACACACTGTGGTCTCCAACTCGACTAATCCGCTAACCCGCCCAGCGATTGGGTTACCTGGCCCTCACCGGAATGTAACTTTCTAATTTTAATTATGTCATAAATTGGTAGCCGAATATTCCCCGAACCCGCACTGAGCCGAGAAAATCAGGTGGTCCTGTCTGCATAACCAAAACGTGGTGGTCCCGAAACTTACGAAAACATTGACCTTCCGGTGATTGGAAAAAGACGTTTTAACAATTACCGATATATACTGTTCTACTACAGCTACAGCCGCCAAACATCTAGTTATTTAACGAAATAAGTATTTCGTTTATTGACGCGAAAACACTTTTAGGAACAACGGCTGAATGTGCATTGTTGGATCAGATGCTTGCTATTCCAATGGGGAACAAAGGGATGATTGGATCCAATTGCAGATCCGTTTGGCATTGGGCATATACCCGTTGGATAAATCTGCAGTTGGCAATGATCGATGTAGGGAACACAGCCGGTGACCGTTGGTTCGGTACTGTTGACAGAGATGATCACGATCCTAGTTTCCTCTTCTGGTGAGCTCTCTTTGTGCCGTGAAGCTATCTCAACAGCAACGAAATTTTCGTTCGCAATTAACCATGATGCTGTCATACGAAGAAGGTATCTCGTCTATTGACGCGGGAAGACTTTTAGAGGCAACGGCTGAATATTTATTGTCGGATTTGATATTTGCTATTCCAATGGGAACAGAGATGATCACGGTGCTAGATTTCTTTTCTGGTGAGCTTTTTTGGCGCTGTAAACCTATCCCAAGAGCAACGCAATTTACTGACAATTTATTTTGATACATATTTTCCATAGCAATATCTGGCATGGCCGTCTGAGTCATGTGTGTGGGGGTGGGACTGATGATAATCTACGCAGTCACGTGGAGACCTCAATTATTCACCGTTCCCCGGCACTATAGACGCTCTAGTTCACCGATGATGGAGCGGAGGGTTGGGAAGTTGTCATCCGAATCACCCACACACCTTTCCCTCTCATGGCAGGTAGCGTTGATGTGTTCAAACTAAGTCAGTCTAGACCAAAATAAAAACGCCTAGTCCGTCATTCAATATTCAGCCATCGCCCATTGAAGAGCTTGGGTTACTTGACTTACCTTAAACGTATACCTATTGCTTCCCCATTGCTACTCCCAACCTAATAGCGTACCCATAGAGATATTATTCATATATGTTCTGTATCTGCTATTCCACATTTATTTGATTTACTTCCGAATTAACTCGTCTGTAGAAATGACTGCGACATTTGAAAAGAATGCTCATTGTACCGAGCAAAATTCCCTATAATAGTTCCACAGCGTACGAGCTATATGCATTGATACAATGCCTTGATATGAGGTACAAATATGAACGACAATGATGATAATCAAAACCATAGCAGATCTGGCACAGTTAGACCAAATAGAACGGTTAGTCAGATGTAATTGTGTTACAATAACATTCTTTACTTCAACAGGAACCTTGTTTTCCCCATCTGGCCCCAGAAAAGAAAATCCTTTTTCTCGAGGTTAAACTTGTTGAGCTGATATCATATCATAGTTCATGCCAATGTAGTTTAATACATGCCATTGTACTTGAGCAGTTCATGCCAATGTAGTTTAGTACATGCCATTGTAGTTGGGCAACTCATTGATATGCAATTGCGAATAGCAGAAAGTGGCAGAAATCTTAGTATGGCTAGCACAAATGATCATCATATGCTAGTTACACTTGTCCTGGGACTATTCGTCAGAACAGAA
This sequence comes from Hanleya hanleyi, assembly GCA_036873755.1. Classification (NCBI taxonomy): domain Eukaryota; kingdom Metazoa; phylum Mollusca; class Polyplacophora; order Lepidopleurida; family Hanleyidae; genus Hanleya; species Hanleya hanleyi. The sequence goes on along the minus strand of JAVTVY010054482.1, from coordinate 63,653 downwards.
AGACGCGCAAAATGCCAAAAGACAATAAAATATTGTAAGATCCGGTGGTCGCCTGTTTCGTTCTTCAGAATAATTCAGTTCACAGCAAAGAAGAGCACACACGTTTAGTTGTAAATGAACTCAAAAAACTCAAACAGCTTTTATTCATATTTGCATGATAATCCCAGATGGTAATTCGGGTATCGTGGCTTGTTTCTTGTGTACGACTCATCAGCATAAAACAGGTAAAATAGGGCATATCAGTGACAAGGATATAACACACAGACAGGGCTGCAAGTGTGGTGAGAGATGGCACCCTAATATGGCAAATCCATATACACTGTAGTTATGTTTTCCATGTAAAGTAATATACAGGAGGGCTATTCCATACTTTATTATATCCAGGCTTATTTTGTATTAAATCAGTATCTATATTATAGGGACAACCTGCACACACCTTATAGTATACGTGCGTACGCTTCGACAGTTGGCTACCATCTGGCAAATATCCATTGTGTGGCCCTATTTATACGCTCTGGTCACGTGACCTGTACAGCCAACTTCTGCAGTGAAACAACTGATAATAGAGACCTTTAGTTACAAGTCTTTCTTCAAACTTGTAACTTGTAACTTTACAAGTTATGAGATGATTGTTTTGAGTTTAGTTACAAGTTATATAAGACAACTTCTACCTTGTAACGCCTTTTTTTTTGCAGTTGTTAGTATAGTTGAAAACATTATAAGCCATTTATAAATTCCGGCGGCGGCTGGCCGCCATGAGAGTTTTGCCTGCACCAGAGGGTGAAACCGACTGTTTCTCTACACTATTAAGTATGTTTTTTCACAGAATGGATAAATTTCATAGTTTGTAACATAAATCTGGTATAGTTCCTCTTAATATTCCAGTGATTTATTAGGGATGTATTCGAAAGTATCTGCAAAATTGTTATTTCAAACTTCTATCTCATGTTTACATAGAGCAGCACGTGCTGTTTCACCTCTTGAGCCAGCATATAGCCTCAGCTGGAATTACGTCCTAGCTTATTTAAATTACGTGAAAATGTGCCGCATTTTGCTTGGAAAATCTTAATTTGATCTACATGTAATATGATCTTCATATTATGAATTATTTCATATTATGAATTATAATACAGGCATGATCCTACATATGAATTTTAATACAGGCATGAACCTACATATGGCCATAAATTATGTTATATACAGTGCGAAGAATAAGGTGCATAGGCCCAGTTTTAGCACAACAATTGTTGAAAAAATAACAGAAATTTGTGATGAAATGTTTTTAAAAAGCTTTCGAGTTTACTTTAACACAGTTCAATAATACTGAGCTGGGATGGAAATATCGTATTTACGTAGTGAATTTGCACATGCCGCCACGCATGAATTACATCTACTTGACTTTTGACCTGCCAGATTTGAAGATACAACATTGACGATGATCTTCAAAAGCATTACCGACATGAACTCTGCAGTCGGCAAGCTATTCCTACGAAGTAGGCTACCATCTGCAAACTGTCCGGTAGTGAGTCCATCCGAGACCTTTCGTCCGCAAAATAAGGAGAACCGTTGACATTAGAATCTTGATTTTTTTCCATTAAGGTGCATTAGGGCACTGTTACCAGCAAGTTCTGAGCTGACCTACTTTTGATGAAAATTTCTGGTGATTTTTGATGAAAATCACTGGTGATTCTGACTTGGGCCGTGCCCATCTTAATATAGGCAGGATTTCAACTCAGGGCGGGGGGATTTTCAAGAGCTCAGTGCACGTCGGAGTCCTAATGCCTACCCTACTTGGTAGGTCCTGTGACACACCGCCATGTATGAATTACCTCCATCATTTAACGATGATAATGTTTCTTAAGGGGTTTGTCTACATTTTTACAATATAGCTGGTAAAGAATGAAGCAATATTGTAATTTGTTGATGAACTGTATTTCATAAAACATTAATACAATTTTACCCAGAAATCACCATATGTACTAGCTGATAATATTCAAACATTCAGTTCAGATAATAATCACAAATTCAACAACTGTAAACGACATAACAAGTACAGCATACATGTATATGACCAACTGCACTCCATCTATATTTATCTCCATATTGAATACATTGAAGAACATGTTCAAACTTAACAGAACTACAATGCGTATCCAACATCTGTAATGTAACAATTCATGAACTGAAAGTTGGAAACTTAATAATGGTAATGACAAATGTATCACATGGACGGTTAAATTGTGCATGTGGATTTCACATGGAAAGTTCAAAGTAGCTGGACATCGATTTGTACTGACCATCGATTGTCCTAACAAAAGTCTGAAGTCAAGTTTAACAAGTGAATGGACAGTTTAAAAGTATATATATCACAGCCTGGAACATGCGGCAGCAGACCTACCATTCTCTGGACATTATTATAGGGGGCATTCAAATTTACCTATATGCCAGCACAAAATGTTCTACCATCCTCACTTCTTCACCGGCCAAGCCAGTTAAATTATACAATCAAACCTACTCTGACAATCACCTTTATTAAGTGACCACATGTCTTCAAACACACTTCAGTGAATTTTCCATCATAAATTACCTCTATTAAAGACCACCTGCTTTAAGAGACCATCTTTTCAGTTGCCATGGGTGGTCGCTTGAGACAGGTTTGACTGGAAACGTTTGTATATGGCCTTTATACTGAAATCACCAGTATACTGGCTAATCATTCGTTGAACTGACTACAGTCAAACCTCTCTTAAGCAACAACACAATGCAAACTGAAAAGCTGGTCTCTTAAAGCAGGTGGTCTTTAATAATAGTAATTTAACATGGAAAACCCACTAAAGGGGGTTTTAGACTTTGGCCTTTGAAGACAGGTGTTCGCTTATTAAAGGGGGTCGTTCGAACAGGTTCGACTGTATAGCCAATCAGAGTGCTATAATTGTTATCAATATCGATACCATTAAACCAATTTCTGTAGGCCATAACATCACATCTGTTCAATTAATTTAACCAACAAGATATTCCTCCAGTGTTGGGGGACGCATATTGTAGTAGCTGCCAATCTGGCTTCCATGCAGAGTGGTGTGACAGTTTGCTAAGAGTGCTCCCACCAAATAGTATTTCCCAATTGGCTGCAGCCAAAGTTTCAAATTCTTCTTAAAGTCCAGGAATGCAAATAAGTTCACAATTTTACCGAACTGCCACTCTACACAGACTCTTAGTTTAGACATCTCTTTGTTGAATAGCTTTTGCTGTGCTGTCAAATCAGCTCCCTTAAATGGACCAAAAAGCTTTGGATGCATAGCATAAGCTGGGTCCCCATACAACATGAAGGGTTGGTCATTGTTCTGAAAATGAACCAGCTGTGGAATTAATCCACTAAGTCTCAACATTGCACTGTCATGCCTCGTGCCTTCCAGTGGTCCATACAAGTGCACTATCAAGCCATTGGGTGTAACAACAGACTGGAACTTTAGAGCGTGTATACGCTTATGTCCACTGTAACAAACCCGTTGATATCTCTTAGGCCTTGGTATTGGCCTTGCTGTCCCGTCTATGAAGCCCCAACATTTGTGTAAAGGTGATCCTTTAAGTTCTATTGCTCTACTGTACTCTTGTACACAGTTCAGTGTAAGCCAGTGGTGGTCCATTGAATTAAACAAGGTTCCAAATGTTCCATGCAGGAAATGGACTGTTTCGTTGAATATTAAACTTAGTTCACTAGCTGACCGTGTATACGCTTATGTCCACTGTAACAAACCCGTTGATATCTCTTAGGCCTTGGTATTGGCCTTGCTGTCCCGTCTATGAAGCCCCAACATTTGTGTAAAGGTGATCCTTTAAGTTCTATTGCTCTACTGTACTCTTGTACACAGTTCAGTGTAAGCCAGTGGTGGTCCATTGAATTAAACAAGGTTCCAAATGTTCCATGCAGGAAATGGACTGTTTCGTTGAATATTAAACTTAGTTCACTAGCTGACCGACCAAATACTGGTGACAAATCTGATAGTCTGGCAGGGTAGGTCAGACGCCTCAGAACAATACAGAGTGCCTCTAATGATCCTGCAGTAGTACCGTTAATACTCACAATCTTCTCTGGTATACGCAAAGCATCTCTAAGCCGTATCAATTCAATGTGTTTGAATCTGAACAAATCCTTACACTGTTCATCACTCAAAGTAGCTATGTCAAGCCTGAAGTTAGAGTTTGATCGTTTATGCACTAAATCTTTGCACAGAAGAAGGAAGTCTTCATCATCTGAGAATTCATCCAATAAAAGTGCGTTACAGGTCATATTTTACATACATTTACATATATTTTAAAAGAAATGATTTCGGTACCGGTAACTCGGTAATGAAGTTTGTGTAACATATTCACTTTAACGGTTCAGTGGAACATCACAATTCCTTAGAATCTAGTTTTTTAAGCTTTTCAAAATTTCCAAGAAAGCCAGACGCTCTCTACTTTCCTGACGAAACCTCTCCTCTTTTTCTGCTTTCTCTGACTCGAACCTATCTCTCTATAATTTCAGCTTTTCTTTCTGTAGATCAAGTTCGTCGCGCCTCAAACTTATCTCTTCTTCCTTGACTTTCGTTGCAGCATCTCTCTTCCCGATTAAATACTGGAGTACATCGTGATTAGTATTAGTTTTCCTTTTCTTTGTGGGTTGTTCATCATCCTTCGGCTCTGAAAAGAATTAATCAAAACAATAAGTGCACAACAGCTATGTTTTTTGCCATACACGAGTAAAATTATTCAGTAGTTGAATATATTTGAGAAAGTCACAGGGCAAAACATTTGACACGATTGGTAAACAAGTATCTTGTCACAGAGAACTGCAAAGATCTGTCTCTTCACTGTAGAAACAAGTAGGCATTCGATTGTATGTATATCTCCCACTTGCAGATATATTACCCTATCCTCTGATTGCATTGGGGTTAAAAATGCGGAGTGTGTTCAGGATGTCACAGCTTAATAGACATTTCACCGTGTGATCTCATTCTTCAGTAAGATATATTGGATACATTTTCCATCTCTCTCATACATATATTTATATATAATATACACGATTTAAGTGTCGAGCAACCGCGATAAAGAGGGACTGTTCATCCGCGCAGCACTTTTTGCTCCAATGCAATCAGAGGGTGTTACACCAACAGTTTAGGAGGTAACACACCCTGACAATGTGAGAATGGAGTGACTAGACTAGAGACTTTAATAAAATGACTGAGAAAAGATAAGGATAAGGCTGTCTCACATGAGGCTGAAATATTTAGCCTGCAAGGTGTAACACAGAGTTGGTAAGTGTCTATCTATCTGCCAAGGCTATTCATATAGTTTAAATCGATAAGCTGAGTGCATGACTAAAATCAGGTAAGATAAGAAGATAAGCTTTCATCATCCAAGATGTTATACACAGGTCTCTATATTTCAAACAAAACATGTATCTCACACAAACATATTATTATTATAATATTAAATAATCATGATAATGAACTACACTTTCAATTCAGCTATATGACCAGGCCTTGCATTTTGCCAGGGATGGTGATCATGATTCTACCCAACCTCTAGCAAGGGATATTGCCGCTCTTTTGGTCGATTATTTTTTACAGTACTAAATAAGGGGCAGGTTTTATTCTCATGCTCTTCTGTGTATGGTGAGCAAATGAGTCGGTCAATGCGAAGAAGGCATGGCGCTTCTCCAAAGGAATGGGAGACAGTGGTCCGGTATCTGTATTAAACAAAGAAGATTTACAACTGCCAAAACCTGACGGATATGTACATGTATATGTGCAATGAACCAGTAAGGATGTTATCCTTTAATCAGCCATTTGAGGCAGCGAAATGCAAGGTCTGGATAACCTATGGCAACCTATTTCATAATTATTAACCTATTGTCATAATATTGGTCAACATTTTGGGGACCGGACAATTAATGTTGCCATTATAATGTTACCATTATATTAAGTAGGTTACCGTTATTTTTCATAAGGCAACCTGAAAACTGGTTACCATCTTATATTGAGGCCTGAACTTATATTTACAATACCTCTGGGTTTGAGGCCCTCCAATGCCTGTTCTCTGACCCTAAAGCCTGTTTCTTAAGTTCTTCAGTTTTCTTCTGTGTCTGTGCAGTCTTTTCTTGCCGAACAGTATCAGCCTCAGCCATCAGATCTGATATCTCTTGTAAAATTGATGATTTCTCATTATATTCTTCCTCTGTGCCTGATCTTGAACAAAAACAGAAAAAGTAATACATTCATTCAACCTAACAAATATTAGAAAAGTTACAGCTACATGATGAAAGTGTTGCATTCGAAGATGTTCAAACGATATAAATTACCAGTACAGGAAATTGCATGAATGGTAAGACACTAAGAAAAGTTTTAATAGTGACAGAAATATTGGTTCATGTACTTCATTTGGTTTCATATGAACAATATTTGTCTGCTAGAAAATTTTAAAGAGCTCAGCTGAATTCAGATTTTGGATATCATGCATGTCTTATCTTTCATTGAACCGGAATGTGACATGGCATCAGACTAACGGTACATCGGAACTGACATGATTGAGATAATTATAATACATTTAAACATAAAATTATTTTATCTGAATAATGTGTTGAATATAGAAATTATGTTTCAATAAATCCAAACTAACGCTTCTCTGTCTTCTTGCCTGAATTGAATAACCAGATTACAGGTCCTCTCTCTGGCTCTCCTGGCATCAATTCCCATGTGGTTGCATTTCTCAGCAACTCTCACCCATCCTACTGAACCTGATTCGAAAGGATTTTTTTATTATTATTAATTTCATTATTATGAAATGCAATGAGTGTCACCAAATTTAGTTGCTAAATATGAACCCACATGTGGAACATTATGGCAGAGAATCCCTAAATTAAATTTATGTGTAATTCCTGAAGTAGTGTAGATGCATGTACTTGTCCCCGCCCACAAGGCTTTTACCGCCCTAGGATATGAAAACAGGCTGTCTCAATTCAACATTTTCCCTGCCAACAGGGTGTCCCACACTTGTCTTTTCCATGCTGAATTTCCAGATTATACCAGTCTATTTTTTTCAAAATAGGGAAGCTCAAAGACACCATGACTCATGGCTAGATAAAAGCCTGCACCCCCCCCCCGCACACACACACGCACAATCCCAGCTATACTCGCTTACAGAATAATGACGGTATGTTGAACTGAGATATTTATGTAACCCCCAAAAATTCCCAATCCATATATATAGTGGAACTCATTTCTAGTCGGAGCATAGCTCTAAATTTATAGAAATCCTCTGTCACTTAAACCAGAAATCAATGAAAGCCAAAGTTCATCGATTCAATTCTCCAAAATGATACACTAAACGTGTACCTGTGACAATTTCCCTGTTCTAAAGAGGCTTACTATTTAGAAGTTTTGTACTTACGTGTAGATCGTCTGCTTGCCGTTCAAAACGTGTAGCCACCTACCGCCAACTTCAGATACTACTCAAAAACTGATGACGTCATTCACAAAATTACACGCCAGAAGTTACACGTTCATCGGGAAACTTGTATCTAAAGCTCCCTAATAAGTAAATGACTATACACTCAGGTAATATTGAAACCACTTATTTAAGGAACTTTACACTTGAAACTTTCAGAATTAATATTAAGTAACTTTACATGACGAATGCACAATAATAAAAGTTGAGACGATAAATATGCAGTGGCAACTGAGTGGCCATTGAATCTAGCTGGCGCCATACAGATTCACTCGTGATGCGATGTATAATCTATTATATCGGGACAAATATGCACCTGACAGCCACAGAATGTGTTAATCGAATAAGTATGATTATCGTAGATAATAAAATAGCCAGTAACTATACTAACTTCATTGGGAAATTCTTCAAACTGACGTGAAATAGACAAGTAGTCTAAAGAATTTATTATCCAAGCCGACTCGACACGAAGTGCAAAGCGGTCAGCACAAGGAAAATAGTTCCTCAGGTACAGGCAACAAGATACGTATATTACTACTAATACAGCTATAAAAAACGTCGTGAAATATAACATGAATTACTTAATATCTCAATATTCAAATATCCAACTGCAAAACTTGGCAAAATATAAATGTACACCAGACGACCTTGACGAAGGTCGTATAGTAAACAACAGGGACACAAAATGGCGATCTCGGCCGAGGAGAGATTGAATCGTCCAGAAACTAAACGGGTTATTTATTGGGCTACACCACCATGACACCAGTTAAAATACATAAGGTATTTATTAATTATAGTCACCATTCATGATGGTAAAGGTCCGTTTCACACAGTCATTTAGGTCCGATACACACGGGAAGAAAGTCACACTGGCGAAGTCATACAACTCCATAAACAGTACACGTGTCCTTGTCTATAGGGACACGGGTATCACAATATCTAGCTACACTTCCCGTCCAAGGAAATGCTGAGGAATTATATGATATACTTATAGGATTCGGCTGATAAATATCTGCGTCGGATCCGAAACTTACCATTCATTGATCGGAGAGATACGGGTATGCAATAAGAATGGAAACAGCAATGGACGCAAGCTACAGAATGAAGCTGGTTGGACACGAGAATCCGTTTCAAATGACCATACTGTCTAAGCCTTTTCCAAATATTCGGATCATCTCCCCCGAAATCATCAATACCTTAAATCGCGGATGTGTGAATGAAATGCGTGCTGCCAAAATTATGTACAACAATGTGCAACAATAGACAGCATCATATCCCTTGTGAATATTTTTCATTCGAGAAAGCAATCTCAAGGCACATTGGCGGCCTGTCTACAGTGTTCATACAAAAACATTATGAAATAACTGTTTCCCTTCTTATTCGACCTTGATCGAAAATGAACGACTGAACAACGATTAATGCTAATGATACACATTGTGCTTCCCCTCCAACTGATGAAAGGAGTTATTGGGCATTTCGGCAGCGTGATATTTGAACCGAATACTGTAGACGACTGAACGGTTGCTGAAAGACTTCGACGGCTATTCGGAATCCTCGTTCCAATGTCGTATATCTGTGTTCTGTTTCTTCTTATTACTGGTCTAACGTTCTAACGATTATCTCGTAGCGATTTGCGTGCATTAATTTGGTCCGCTGTCCAGCTTGATCAGCACCTTGATATGAAACATGGAACTAATCAAATTGGTGAATCGATATGTAGTCGGGATGATCGCCTCATGAGAATCGTAATCATCGGCTGGCCAGTGAACTATTCTTAAGAGTACAAATAATATTATTCGAATGAAGAGTGGAAATAAACGGTGCTCAGATTACTTTTGAATTTCAATGTAGAATACCTGATAAAACTGAATCGTCAACCCATTGTAATGTTCTTTTTGAGAGATAAATGTCAGAGCTAGATGGACGTCCTTAAATATTGGATTTAACAGGACGTGTGCATACAACGCGCTAAGGTCTTTAGTTGCACTTATTAATAAGAGTCGAAGTATGATACCTGTTAGTATTCCGGCATGTGGTCTAAAAGATTCCTTTAAATCAGTTATGGAGTCGCTTGAATACAAGTTATAAGCATATCATATTTGCATTTCAGAGTATTGGTCAAATAACGCTGATTACATATTTGCAACTGAAGGTAATGCCAACAGAATAAAATGAACCTAATGTGATAAGCTATGATAAGCTAGGCTGAGTTTAATCAGGTTTGTAACTAGACTCCTTATAATCGCCGTTTTGAATTTTACCATCAGTTTTAATCCGGCGACTGAGCAAGTAGATTCAAAATGGCCACAAGGTATTTGGCAATGATGTTTGATCCTTCGGTTTTGATATATTTGCAAAATCAACTAAGAATAATGCATTGACATTTGCGAGCAACACGGAAAAGCAGGATTATCAGTTCACGCCACAAGGCTGCCATTTTGAAGTTGACCATCATAATGTGATCTTGGAGATATGCAAATAGATTCAAAATGGGCGTAAGCTATCGGACTATGTTCAGATATCTCTTGGATTTGATAAATTTGCACAACGGGCAAAGAATATTGCCTTGAACTATACCAATAACAAAAAGGATTTTCACATGACCCCATATGGCCACCATTTTTAATTTGACCATCAAATCTTGATCTTAGATTTATGTAAATAAATTCAAAATGGGAATAAGATGCTAGCCGATGCATAGAGATCCCTCGTTTTTCATAAATTTGCTCCTAGAGCTAAGAATAATGCCTTGAACTACAGGAGCAATATGAAAAAGTGAGATTCTCAGACTACCACACATGTCCGCAATTTTAAATTAAACCATCATATTTTAAACCTAAGATTATACAGATGAATTTAAAATAGGCGTGAGATGTTACGTTTTGATCGTGAGATGCCTAAGTTGTAACAAAAGAAATGGCATAATGAGCTAATGATGATGCCTATTACATGAACAACCTGGAAAAGTGCGATTTATGAGCAACCCCACATGAGCGCTATTTCGAATTAACGCATTATGGTTATCACGAATTATGGAAATAGGCTAAAAATTTGCCGAAAACAATATTCCAAAACTTCTGAAGGTCATGGCTATCAATTTTCAGTCATTCTGGTGATACAGCGAAAAGTTAAAAGGGACGACAAATTCCCGAAACCTTCATCTCAAACTACTTCAAAGTCAAGAAACAGCTTGTTACCAGCTAATTTCTTTATTGGGAAGGTCCAATCAATAAGAAAATGTTGCCAATAATTCACAACATGACCTATTCAAGGACATATGACCCGACTCTACGTATAACAAACTTCACCACGGCAAGATTGAGCATCTGTTTTCGCCATAAATTAAAGCCCAATATTAAATAAAACTAATTTAGCGTGGTTACCCATTGGTGGCAAACATCAAGATGGAAATTAAAATACATGTACTAATGATTTCTACCAATTTCGACCTTATTTGACCCATAAGGTGAACTCAAAATGACCTTTAATACCCAAAATCAGAGTGGTATCCCCGCTCACCTTGGACCACACAAAGAACTATTTTAGCATGGGTACTCAAACAATGGCGTCAAAGTCACATTTGGATTCTCTGGTCGGTCGTCTGTATATGCAAATCTCCAGAGTAAATTCGTCATAGTCCCAGCAGACAAAGCTCCAAATAATATAATATTCATATGTAAATATTACTATTACCAGGTGCTGGTTAAAGAATTGAGTGTAGACATATCATCATCAAATACGTCTACTTACTCCCAAACTTCATTTACTCTTGAAGATTTATTTAACAATCGCAAAACGTTTCTCAGGGAAAGAGGTATTTTTCTTCCAACCAGTGATAACGCCATACCAAAAGTATACTGGACTCCCACAATGCATAAATCACCATACAAAGCTAGATTCATGGCTCGTTCTAGAAGCTGCGCCATCAAGCTTCTTCCAACCCTATTGACGAGAGCCCTTCAGGAGGTAAAAGCATTTTGGGAAAGGTATTGCGCCACTATTTCTAAAAACTCTGGCGTTGAATGTATGTGGATATTGAAAAACTCAAAATGTCTTACTGAAGAACTTGACGCTAAAGGTCACATAACGTACAGACATGTATCCACAGGGGATTTCTCGACCCTCTATACTACAATCCCTCATCATGACCTCATAGACCGTCTAAGTTCATTAATAGTATCTGTGTTCAAGAAAACTGATCGTCGATATATTAATGTCGGAAGCCATAAAGCATTCTTTAGCTCTACTACATACAAGAGATATCATTCATGGGATGTTTCTTTGTTTAAAGAGTTGCTTGAATTTCTCATTAAAAATATCTATGTGAAATTTGGCAACACAATATGTCAGCAGCATATAGGTATTCCAATGGGTACTAATTGTGCACCCCTGTTGGCCGACCTGTATCTGTTCTCTTATGAATATGACTATATGCAGGCGCTTTCAAAAACCGATCCATTCAAAGCCCGTTCCTTCTCATTCACCAAACGCTATATAGACGATCTTCTCGCTGTGGATAATCGCTATATAAATGAGGCAGTGAAGGATATATATCCACCTTCACTGGATTTGAAGGAAACTACAGATAGCCCTATAGGCACATCATATTTAGATCTATATCTCTACAAAAATGAAGCGGGCATTCTCTCTCGTCGACTTTATGACAAAAGAGATGATTGCAATTTCGACATCGTAAACTATCCCTTTCTGGACAGTAATATTCCAGTGGGACCTGCATATGGCGTATACATATCTCGCCTAGTAGCATTTGCTAGATCCTGTGTTAAATGTGACGATTTTAATCAACGTCACAAAACATTGTTGCAGAAACTTATAAAACGAGGCTATTTCACCAAGCGCCTCCACTCAAAGTTTCTCAAATTTGGCGATACATATTGCATGCTGATAGCAAAATATGAACGTAGCGTGCAAGATCTATGGCGTTACATTTCGTAACTTGTGTCTAATTCCGCTTAACCCGGGGCTAGGGGCCGTATGAACCCATGTACTTCAAGATCCTCATGGTGCTCATATGAACAGACACAATCAAAGCCTGACTGAGATACATCATTCTGTAGATAACGACTTTACAACGGTTATTATTATGGATTAAGAATACTGATCAGCGATACGGATTTTATATTATTGGAACATCATGATGTCTTGTCGGCATCATTGAAAACTGTTGACCGCTTCTCTCTTGCAGGAAACTAGCCTATGTTTATGTATACTATGATTGTCTTTTTGAATTTGGTGCCAATACTGTTATATGGATATGGAATAGGTCTTTGGATTATGGACGCGGATATTCTTTAAGGGACGACGGCTGAATTATGAATGACAGACTAGACGCTTGTATATTTGTCACAACTCCAGATGTACGCAATACCAATAGCGAAGAATTGCGATTTGCGAACCACCGGTTAATATGTAATAGTTTCGAATGAATCGAGTTGTATTCATCGAACAGTGGCCCATGCTTTAGCCCTGTCTGGATTGAGGGATCTGGCTTGTACCGCAGCAGCTTTACAGATAACATGTCCTAAGGCAAACTCGATAAATTTCAGAAACTTTCATCTGGCACTGACATGAATATGAATTTTGACATCGATGGTCACGAGATAAGATCAGAGAAAACTGTTTAACATATTGGACCATAGACAGTGAACATAAACATCAAACTCATTTTCAATTCCCATATCGTCTCTATAAGAAATACCAAAACAATTAATGCTCTTTCGCGTCTTCGCTATATGCCTAATATTTTCGGGTGGATTATCCTTTCTAATAGTTTCAACTTTTGTCTCATAATCATGCATGCTTGAAGCAAGAGGGCATGTGATAAGGTGAAGCGAATACTACATAGAGATATCTGAGTTGTATGTAGTACTCATTCAGTTCTTATAAGGAGCTGGTGTAAGTCGAATGTGGATAAACTTGAACTGACCAGGGTAAGAAAAGCTGGAGTAAGGCGAATGTCGATACACTTGAACTGACCAGAGTAAGAAGAGCTAGAGTAAGGCCAATGTGGATACACTTGAACTGATCGGAGTAAAAAGAGCTGGAGTAAGGCGAATGTGGATACACTTGAACTGACCAGGGTAACAAGAGCTGAAGTAAGGCGAATGTGGATACACTTGAACTGACCAGAGTAAGAAGAGCAGGCGTAAGGCGAATGTGGATACACCTGAACTGATCAGAGTAAAAAGAGCTGGAGTAAGGCGTATGTGGATGCTCTTGAACTGACCCAGCTAAGAAGAGCTGGAGTAAGGGTAATGTGAATACACTTGAACTGACCAGGATAAGAAGAGTTAGAGTAAGGCGAATGCGGATACAGTTGAACTGACCAGGGTAAAAAGAGCTGGAGTAATGCGATTTGTCGATACAATTGAACTGATCAGAATCAAGTTCAAAGCCACTCAAGTATATAAAATTGTCAATGAAATGTCTCCGAATTATTTAAATGACTTTCTTAAGCTTACGCAAAATGTGTTGCACCTCACAAAGTCCATTACGGACATTTCATATTTTTTCAAATGAAAATTATGCTCCAAAACTGTCGATGTTCGTTTTGACCATCTGTTAAAAGTAATAAAACTATAGTTTATATAATGTCTATCCATATGTGTATCATTACTGTAAGCCTTTTTGTACTTTTTTGTAATTCTGACTAACCATTGACTAATTTTTATTGTGGATATGTACCCGGCATTAAAGAAGATTATTGATTAAGCTATGTCAAGATTTGATCAATTATTCAATGCTATGCGAGTCTCTGACGTTGCCAAGGATTCCAGTGCAGGTGCACGAACGTGAATTTCTTTCTAAGGTTAAGGAGCAGGGGGACTTGACAGGTTATATATATATTTATAGAAAGTCAATATTGCCCATGGCCAAAGATATGTTTGATATGCTTAGTGCACGGAGTGCGCCTGCAATTCATCTTTAACCCCAAACAACTATACGACATGATGATCAAGCTTGATTCATGATAGATTAACACTGCGCAAAATTAGATACATACTAGTTTATTCTACGGCGATAACCTGCACACATTTCATGGGGGTGGGGGAGGGGCGAAAAATGCCCCCTAAATATTTTTGCTATCCCTAAAGCTAGGGGACTGAAACTTACCACACTATATCTTTGGGTCAAGCTATACTAGAAAAAGTTCAAAATGACCGCAGTCATTTTCAAAAATAACATTTTTTGGTCAATTTTTCGATCATACTTTCCGGTTTTTTTTATTTAAGAGTTTTCTTTGCAAAAAATGCACGATAAAGTAGTAAATAATAAACCTGACACGAAATAAAATATGTTTGACTCACTTTTCTATGCAGAAAAGCGCAACTTTTGAAGAAATCTGACGAAAACATCACCTTTCTGGTACCCCATATGGCCACCATTTTGAATTTACCCATGATCTTCTGCTCGGAGGTCAAGTAAATAGGCGCAAAATGACTCAAATATGATAACTACAAAGTCACGGAGTATCAGCTCTCAATTTTTTGTCGTTCCGGAGATAGGATTAAAAAAAACAAAAGGGTGGGGTTAATCTTTACCCACATACGTCGGACACTCTTCACCAAAACATAAAACCCTGAAGAGTGAATGAATATCTCATTGCAATATTCTTGCAACCAAGATCATTTACAAGAATGTTCAATGATATGCAGCAGGATGTCTCATTGGAATCGTTTTCTTTCGAGAAAGCAATGCCCACGACACATTATCTGACTGTCTACAGTGCTTATCCAGACACATTAGGTAATCGCTGTTCCAGTTCTAATTCGGCCTGTGCGTCCGACGAGGAAACTGGGCGACTGAGCAACGATTACTGCTAAACATGGGAGCATGGCACCCCTCCATCTGAGGAAAAGTATTCTTGACGCATTTGGAAGCATGGTATTTTCCATTGTATTGAGTAGACGAGTGAATGGTGGCTGACAGTTATCGATGGCCGTTTGGAATCTTCATTCGAATTGGGTATATCTGTCTTTTGTCTTCGTCTCCAACGTTCTGAACATTGTCTCGTGTTATCGATTTGCTTGCATGAATTTAGTTCGCTGTCCAGCTTGATCAACACCACAATATGAAACAAGGGTCTAATCAAACTGGTGAATCAACTTGAAGTTCCAGATGATCACCTCTTCGAACCCATAATCTATTCTGAACTATTCTTAGGGAACTAATAATAATATTCGACCGACGGGTGGAGATGGAGGATTATCAGTCCACTGATGGCAATCATGTAAAACGGTCGATAAACCGGAATCCGGAATGTGATGCTCCGATGCTCCATCATCAAAAAAGGTGTTTGTCTTCCAACCAATCATAACGACATAGCAAAAGTATACTGGACTCATAAATTACCATACGAAGCTAGATTCACAGCTGGTTCTAAAAGCTGCACCACCCAGCTTCTTTCAACCCCGTAAAAGCGTGTTGGGAAAGGTTTTGCGCGACTATTTCTAAAAAAAACCCAGAAGAACTTGATGCTAAAGGTCACACACCGCACAAACATGTAACCACATGTGAGTTCTCCACACTCTATACTACAATCCCTTACCATCACCTTATTGGTCGTCCAAGTTCATTAATAATATCTTTGTTCAAGAAAACTGCTCGCCGGCATATTAATTTCAGAAGCCATAAAGCATTCCTCAGTTCCGCTACATACTAGGGATATCATTCATGGGATGTTTCTTCGTTTATAGAACTGCTTGAATTACAACACATATAAGGGAAGTGGGAAGAGGTGCCGACATACTGGCAGAGCCACATGACTTCATAGTACAGTCTTCCGGTTAACCTGTTCTAAAGCACATACCAAGAATCTAACGATTCGTGATGTGTTGTATCTCAGGTACGCTTTTATTGTACCTGTTCATGTGGCAACTTGGATGATATGACCACACGGCCCCTAGCACCGGCATAAGCGAAAATATCTATGTGCAATTTGGCAACACAATATATCAACAGCATATATGTATTCCACGTGGTGTGAATTGTGTACCACTGTTGATTGACCTATATCTGTTCCCTTATGAATATGACTATAAGCAGGCGCTTTCTAAAGCCGATCAATTCAAAGCCCGCTTATTCTCATACACCAAACGCTGTATAGACGATTTTCTTGCTGTGAATAATCGCTATAGAAATGACGCAGAGCAGGATATATATCCACCTTCGCTGGAGCGGAAGGAAACTACAGATAGCCCTAAATGGCACATCATATTTACACCTATATCTCCTAAAAAATGAAGCGGGCCTTCTGTTTCGTCGACTTTACGAAAAAGAGATGGTTAAAAATACAAGCGTCTGGTCCGTCATTCATTATTCAACCGTTGTCCATTAAAGACGACATCTAGATGACAATTTCGACATGGTAAGCTATCGTTTTCTGCACAGCAATATTGCAGTGGGGCCCGCATATGGCGTATACATATCTCGCATAGTAGCATTTGCGATTCCAATCAAAGTCACAAGATATTATTGCAGCAAGTTATAAAACAGGGCTATACCACCAAACGCCTTCACTCAAAGTTTTTCAAATCTGGCGATACATATCGCATATTGATAGCAAAGTACGAGTGTAGCGTGGAAGATCAATTGCGATACGTTTCGTAACTGGTGTCTAATTCCGCTCAACCCGGGGCTACTGGCTGTATGAACCCATGCACTTCAAGATCCTCATGGCGTTCATACGAACAGACACAATTAAAGCGTGACTGAGATACATCATTCTCCTTGAAAACGATTTTACAGCGAATATCATATGGAATAAGAATAATGATCAGCGATATGGATTTGACATTTTTGGAACTTCGTGATGTCTTGACGGCATCACTGAAAACTGTTGACCGCTTCTCTCTTGCATGAAACTAGCCTAAGCTTGTGTATACTATGATTGTCTTTTTGAAGTTGGTGCTAATGCTGTTATATGGAATATGGAATAGGTCTTTGGTTTATGGACGCGTATATTCTTTAATGGGCGACAGCTGAATAATGAATGACGGACCAGACGCTTGTAAATCTAAGATAATTAGTCGGGCTTCACAATGTCAGTCGAATTACGAAAACGATAAGCATTTAGGCCTGTGGTCCTGAAGGGGTTCGGTAAATCAATCATGTACATTAATATTGATTAGCACACCGTTATCGTATGTAAAACTTAGCCCATAAATGACCCGGTTAAATATTCCGTTATGTGCATATCATATTTGGAATTGGTCGGGTATTATCAAATAAACCTCGATAGGTCCTGTGACACCAAGGTTCGTCCTGGTAGTCAGATCATCTGTGCATATATAAACGTTTGTCACAAAGCCAGATGTACAAGGAATTGTAATATGAACACTAACGAATGCTATTTAACACATTTGAATGAGCCGCACAATAAACCATGCTTTAATCCTCTCTGGCCTGAGATATTTGGGGTGTATGCAGCCGATGGAAGGGGGGACTGATTCCGCTTCTACCATAATCATTGTTTTTATCCATAACGCTTGGGGCCTGCATTTTGAAAAACTTTATCTTTGGCTCTAGCTCTATCAGAGAATGCGAAAAGCAAAGGTCACTCTGATGACGTTACCTCACCACGAAGCATTTTTCGGTTTATTTTTGGCGAGTTTTTGTAACAACAATTTCTTTGCGAATTTTTGACACAAATGCGCTCATTATATTTGAGAATTATTTTAACAGATGAAATAAGATACTTTCCTTCTTTTTTTGTGTAGAAACACCGAAAGTCACTCTCCGATATCTCTTTACCTGAACATTTTCTCACTAATACATATTTTTAAAGAATAAGTAACTTTGTTCAAAATTGACACAAACACAACGAAAATGCTTTCATCTAAATATATTCGTTGGGTCCAGTATTCGATAGGCACCATGTCGATCATGAACATGAACTTGTCAATATCTCAACGCCATTGGAAATTGCCGTCAGTGGTTAATACATATAATCACACGGATCCTTTATGACGTTGTTCTCTTCTTTTTGCAAGATGATTCAAAGTCAATCGTCACCGACATACATAATGCCACGAAAAATGACTTCATTTTGATAAAAGTGCCCCCGTCAGTGATACGGACTTGATGTTATTAAATACCATGTCTAGTCAGCATCATGCATACAAGCGTCTAGTCCGTCATTCAATATTCAATTGTCGTTCATTAAAGATTTTTTTCGTTCATAATCTAAAGACATTGATTTAATAGCAGTAGTACATGTACCAATTTAATCGATTGAATCATGAACATACAAATAGCTTAATCTCCTTCGAGAGAGATGCATTCAACAGTTTTCAATGATGCCGGCAAGACATCACGAAAACTGTTGGCGGCTTCTGCTTTGCAAGACATTATCTTATTAGCATGATTAACAATCGACTGTTTATTATATGCTTACACGGATGGTATTCCGGCTAAGATTTGTTGCAGGATACATTGGGTGTGTTCCGAAGCAATTTTGTGGAAAATATTATCGCAAATATTTATTTCGCGTACGATAAATTGTCGTAATTGTATATATACATTACATACCTTCATTTTATTTATTTTTGATTAAAACTTCCATAAAACAAACGTGTGTACCGAAGGCACAAATCGAAGATAACACGGTATTCCAAGTCGAGTCCCTCAGAATCAAGCTTCGATTTCTTACTTGTGATAATCACATTTTTACTTAATGTAAGCTAATGTTTAATTCAAATAAGTCATGCTTTTGTCAGTATACTAATTGCTCAATTATGCGCACTTGGAAACTATTCCAAGTTAACGATTTATTACAGTCCATTGCTGTGATCACAATTGTGGCACTCATCCTCCGATTTGCTTTTTCTACACCATAAATCGCGCGATATATATGGCATGATTCAAAGCAGAGACATCGAAATCGTGTAATTTCCTATTCTAGTCTCACTCACATGAAAACACCAGGTCTTCCTTTACCATATGTGTTATCAACTTAAATAACTCGGCTCAAACTTGTTCAACCATAGATGACCATGCACTCAACATTCGGGTGCGGTTCAAGAAACTTCAGAAAAAAATAGATCCAATTAAACGTACCAGGCCTGCGAGAAGATGCCCCCTATCAGACGTTTTAATTTATCTCCTTAACGATAACAAACTCGAGAGCTCATTCTCGGTGACTTAGTAGTTGATCATATTGGGCTAAGTTTTGAGCATTTTTGTATACTCCCCGAGCAGAGTATCATGGGTAAATTCAAAATGCAGGAAAAGTGATGTTTTCTTTATTTTTCTTCAAAATTACAAGCGTCAGATTTAAAATTCTGCCAGAAAAGGTAGACAAGAACTATTTTATTTCGCATCAGAATATTATTTACTAATTTATCATGACGTCTTTGCGAAAAAATTACATAAATAAAAAAATATACATAAATCTGAGGGAAAATCGACCCAAAAATGCTTTTTTTTCAAAATGACGTCATTATGACATAACCAAAGCGACCAACTTGGATTCTTTTACATCTTATACATAGCTTGACCCAAGAGCATATTGTGGGAAGTTTCAGCCCCTAGCTGGGGTAAGACAATATTAGGGGGAGGCGAAATTGGCCTCCCCAGGCCCAAGGCATATAGGGTTAAGGGATAATGTGATGGTGGCTATATAGCGAACAATGTGCATATTGCGTATTAAAAAATAGGTTACGGTGAATATCTTGTGGGTGAACAACATCGGGTAAGATGAACATACTGAAGATGAGCAATATATTCGCGTAAGAATACATCTTTTATTGGAGTATACTGCCGAGCGTCGAAACTGATTTATCTGTCCTAATGCACATGCTGATTTCCTAAATACCAAAGAGTTGTGCGGAGACAAACCTGGGCAAAACAGAAAATCGAAAACACTAATTGGAAATGTGTATGTTTAGAAATCTGATGAAGTTCATTTTCCACTGGTAGTGCACAACGTGCGCAATATTAACAAACTGTGTAGTCCCAAGACGGCGTTTTTCGTCCCATTTATCATCTTTCAATCGTGGATGACTGGCCCTTAATATGTAATCCATAATCCATTCTAGCTGTTTGGAAAGAATCTACCATGTGTTTAATCAAACGTGAATGTGTTTATATCTCTGTCAATGAAGTGTTGAGGTGGGTCTATCACATGTACTATCTAGTATAGTATTATTTCCTTTATAACTTGTCTGAAGTAGAAAAAGCCCTTATGCATTTGCATCTTAAGTAATTAATCTGCGTAAAAGCCGGGCTAACCAGGTGCCAGCATCTCATTCCGGGTATCCCATCTCACGTCCTGATCGGTCGATCAAAATGTAGATTCACTTACTAATGCTATCTTGAAACTATGCGTTATTGAAAGTAGTTAAACACGTCTTCTTGTTTTCTATGAAATCAAAGACAAAGACGACTATAGGATTTAGAGTATCCAGAATCCCTGTCTGTACCGATGCAGCGAATATGCAAGAAGTATATAGGAGACCGATGGGTAGTTTATCGAGTTTGTAAACAATATGTCAACAGTCAGTGGGCTAACCGTGTTTCTAGTTCATATTTTACGAGCAGGAATGCACAATGTGGCATGTAATCTAAATATATTATCAAAAACGCATCAAACTTGAGTAAATTCCGTGTGCGCTCCTACCAGCTTCTGTTATGTTTATCCTAGCCACCGGGCATCCCTGAAGCCCCGATCCAGGATCTTCAGCAACAATATCGTGTATGTCCTATTTGTATTGTATTGGGGACAACACACACTGGATTACTTAACATTTATGGAGCGGTTTCTGAAAATGTGGCCTTCAAATATCCTTGTTAATAACTCCAATAATATTCGTTAGGAACATTTGAACATTAGATGCCTATGATATAGTTTTATTTTATGACAGTTCGAAGGTCAATACTTCGAAAAATTCCGAGTAACGCTACCTTTCAACTAAACGGATGAGCAACTTTGAAAGGGGGCAAACTTAGGAAAATTGTACGCTCATTTAGTGGTACATATTTAACAAAAATTGTGTCTGAATTTCATGACTTTAGCTCAATAACAACACCGAGTCAGACTGAAAAACTTGGTTAAAATACTAACGGGCTAAACTAATAACGAGCAATTTTCTCCAGGTTATGATCGGTAGTTCTTCTTCAGTTATATCTCATTATAAATGTTACTGAGCAAAGGATCATGGGTAAATTTAAAATACCATGTTAGATTTTTCGTACTCCTGTTTTCTTTCTTGCTTCTCTGTGCATAATACTGTGCAAACACTTTTTTCTATTTCACATCAGACAATTATTTATTACGCATTTGTCCGGTGAAATAGAATGAATACAAAATTCGGAAAATCTTACTAAAAGATCGACAAAAAATGCATTTTATAACATGACGTCACTGTGAGTTCGTCAAAGCGACCATCTTGGATTGTTTTACATTTTCTGTTAGAACTTACTCCCCTGGATATATTGTGGGAGGTGACAGATCCTTAGCTAAAAAATGCGAAAACATATTTACGAGATTGAGGGTGCGACGTAGCCATTCTCCAGGCCTGGGCAGGCTTAAAATAGGCAGGGTTTATCCAAGAGCCCGAGATGTCAGCTGCCAAGGCCACAACGGTTTGGATACATAGCCAAATAATTATCCACTACGATCGGTAGTATAATATTATCCACTAGGATCGGTAGTACTATATTATCCACTAGGATCGGTAGCAATACATTACTATCGTATTTGCCTTAAGTATATGATTACATATTGGCACAAGGCACTTGAAGATC
Source organism: Hanleya hanleyi (assembly GCA_036873755.1). Classification (NCBI taxonomy): domain Eukaryota; kingdom Metazoa; phylum Mollusca; class Polyplacophora; order Lepidopleurida; family Hanleyidae; genus Hanleya; species Hanleya hanleyi. The sequence continues at coordinate 41,402 of JAVTVY010054482.1, read as the reverse complement.
AAAATCACAGATGTGTAAATAACGTCGTTCGGGAGGGTCAATGAAGTTGGAAGTTCACGGATGAGAAATTGCTTGTTGAAAACTTCAGGGCGAGAGTAATGGAATCTGTCAGTTAATAAATTATCCGGTATAATTCACAGTGGGGCCTCATGATTACATCTTCCGATATCATCGATAACGGCACACGCGTTGGATAAGCGAAACGGCTGTATCTCGTCGTATATCACAGCAAATCTCGCAGAAAGGAAATACATAACGAATGCGGCGTGTCTCTTCACAATTTTAGCATCCGGTTAAACGACTTCGTACAGAAGCGCGGCGTTGAATTGCATTAATATAAAGAGAAATACTCATAAATGAACAAGTCGAAATTAATTCCGTCTCAGCAAGAGTTACGGTGCATTCACTTTGCCTTGTATTGTTTGGCGTTACCCGCAAAAATATTTACACTTATTCCTGTAAGTATACAAACACACGAGCCATTCTAGTGGCGGTCATAATATAGTGCTCCAACAATAATTGTGAAGGACATCCGCTTCTAACCAAAAGCTGTCAGGTCCAAATCCGCGTTTTTTTTGAAAATTGAGCGTTACAAGGCATTATTTCACGGCCCACTATAAATACTCAATCCACTTTGTATATAGAGAGATTGTATGGGGTTATATGTTAATGTGTATAGCATTTCAGTCAATATTCCAGATAAAACACAAATGTCAGAATGCAACAGATATACATATGGTCACAATATTATTTCAACTTCGGATGATTTTGTTGTCGTAGAAACTACGTATTAAATTGTGTATATACAAATATTATTCCTGTGGCATAGGCCAACGCAACTCATTGGTTACAAGCAGGATATATGTACACGTATTCTACATGTACATGCAGTTATATTGATACACCAACAGTAAGAAAACGAATGTGACTGGTGAAAGAGGAATTCTGCCAGAAAATTGTCGATGCTAAAAAATGAGGTGTGCACACCTGATTTTATACTGTTACGAAGTAGCTGAGCAGTACATTTTCAAATTCCTATCTACCAATTTAGTGAGTAATAACAGGCTTATCTGGTTTGGGCCTTTGGGACATGTCCAGGCCTGGGAAGAGCATTTTCACCTCCTTAACCCTATCTGGCCTGGGCGGGGGGGGGGGAGCGAAGCCACCCTATATATTTTCACTATCGCTAAGGCTAGAGGACTGACACTTACCACACTATATCTTTGGGTCAAGCTCAACAAGAAAATGTAATAAATCCAAGATGGCCGCCATGATGAGGTCACTGTGACGTCAGTTTCAAAAAGAGCATTTTTGGACTATATTCCGATCAAAATCTTCATTTTTGTTTTCTTCTCAAAAACTGCATGCTAAATTAGTAAATAATAATCTGATATGAAATAAAATAAGTTTTACCCACTTTTCCGTACAGAAAAGCAAACATTTTGAAGAAATATGACAAAAACATTACTTTTCCCGGTACCCAACATGGCCGACATTTTGAATTTACCCATGATCCTCTGCTCGGGGGTTTTATGCAAATAGGCTCAAAATGACCCCAATATGATAAACTACAAAGTCACGGAGTGTCGGTTCTCATTGTTTTGTCGTTCCGGAGATAACGAAGACAGTTTGTTAGAGGAAGTGGGTGGCATAATGCGCCCCGTCCCCCTCCCTCCCCTTCCCAGGCATGGTAGGGTTAAACTACCATATCGAGTCGAGTCATCATTATCGGGAACTATTCTCGGTATTATTGAATTCTGCTCCAATCGTAGCTCATTCGTGCGTTGTATATCCGTTGTACAAACTGCCGCCAACAATTATTAACTCTATCTGTGAGGGGACGTATCCCCCTAAGCGAACTTTTCTCTCATAGTAGAGGGAGGAGAAAAGGATAGAGCTGAAACATCATGACTTTGAAGCATATTGGGGATTTGAACCTATTAGCATAACCGCACGTGCAGAGGAACATGGGTAAATATTAAGTGGCTGTCATATGGAGTACCAGAAGTTTTTGCTTTTCTTCTGATGAAAGTGGACAAAATTATTCTATTTCACATTCTGAGCAACTGAGCAACATCACTGCGACGACAGTGGGGACAACGTTTGCATATTTTGTTTTGTAGAGCTTGCTTCAATGGTGCAGTGCGTTAGGTTTCAGCTCCCCAGCCTCAGGAATAACGAAACTATTTAGGGGGAATAAACCTTCATTTCCACTCTGGATGTTGGATTATTTCGTTTGTAGCCTTCAACCCTCGATGCCTGTTTAAATTCGAGGCAAAAAAAAAACTTCTGAAATGTGTTGGAGTTTTGTTGAACTGGGCGACTTCGTTAACCCTATCGGACCTGGTCTTTTTGAGGCCTGTCCAGGCATGGGGAGAAGCCATTTCGACCTTCCTCCCCCTAATTATTTGTCTTACCACTTGAGCTAGGGAGCTGGATCTTGCCACATTGTACTCTTGGATCAAGCTCTACCAACAATGAAAAAAAATTCAGGATTGCTACCATGCTGACGTGACATTGACGTCATTTTGAAAAAAAAAGAATCCGTAAGAATTTTTTTATTTAACCGTTTTCTTCGGAACAATTGCATGATAAATTAGTAAGTAACAGTCTGATGTGAGATAAAATAGTTTCGCCCACTTTCTCGCGCAGAAAAGCAGGAATTTTGAACAAAATAAAGAAAATATCATTTTTTCTGGTAGGCCCCTACCTCACATGACCGCCATTTTGAATTTTCCCAAGAAAATTATGCAAATAGGTTCAGAACGAGCCCAGTGTGATAAATTACAAAGTCAGGGAGTGTCATACCTCAATTGTTTGGTCGTTACAGAGATAGAGGAGGAATATTGTTAGGGTGCATAATTCCTCCCCCCGCCCCCCGGCCTGGTGGGGTTAAATCTAAGCAACATGTCTCTTACAAGTCTTTCTGTTCATCAGCTATATTCGTCGTTGAGTTTTATACATTAAAAAAGTAAACACTACTGAAATAATACAGATTTGAAGCACACAGTTTTGTTATATTAACCTCAATCATGGAGTAATGGCGTATTAATTACGTTATGATTAGCGGAATGTTGGAGGAATTTCTTGAGTGTTCATGATTCCTGAAAACAAAATATATTTTTGCCCGGCGTGTAACGTTCCCTGTATAGTTCTGCCCTAATTCACACTACCTGATATGCCAAGCAATGTCTGAATTCTGCAGGTAGTCACCGGGTCCCTATCTGTCGAGTGCCTGAATGCCACTGTATATTCATTTTTGCGTTACTGGGGATAGGAAAAATGAATTAAACACGTCGATATACAGAGGGTGGCGTTTTATGATGAATCCAATTACAGAATCTCTCGTTTTGGTGGAAGATGACGTGGCCGAGTTGGTTACAGCACCAGTCAAAGTCGCAGTATTTCAGTTGCTTTGATTTAATGCTATTAAGTGAAATTCGATATCCGAGGTGGTAATTGAGCATCTTGGTCACATCCAACGGCATTTGTAATATAGTGGTATAGCAATACTTCTCTCCGAACCATGCAGAATATCCGCGTTTAATCATGATAAGTGATCTTATTCGTGGAAATATGTCAGCGCGAATCCGTATGGCGTATACATGTACAAAATCAACTCCTGCTTGATTTTTTTGAAAGATGGGCGTTATAAAGCATTATTAGTAAGGGTTTTTCAATCTCGTATGATGTTGCAGTCGTAAAAGCTACATATCAAATGGTATATATGAATGTATTGTTCCATATCTCATCGGATAACGGAATGTAAAGAAAGTAATCCGCTCAGTCATACATAGTCCTAAGGCGTATGCGCCGTAGCTAAAAATAACTTTAATAGATTAACCTCCATGAACACATTATCTCGAATACGTCTTCTGTGACATCTAAGACTGTCGTTCTCAGGGATTACCGCCCTCCAGTGATGGCGAAGCAAGGACAATATGTTATCAGTGTGATAAAAATTGCGTTGTGTGTTGGAATAGCCCGAAAGTCAATGCTAAGTTTAATGACACCGAGACAGGTTTTCTCTGATTTTTATGATCTGACACATGATAATACGACATCAATTATTGTTCAGAATCGTTGCTAAAAAATAGCTATAACATATTGACGAGGCCTGTAGTATAGAACTGATAAGTCAGTAGGATTAAACTGTGAAAGAATGCTGCAACAGCAGAATGTGGAAACAGCTATCCAACCGATCATATCATGTCAAACGGTGTCCTTAGGTCCAGAAATTATCATAAATGACGTTTTGAACATTTTCGTTTTCATAAACACAATTTAGAAATATAATTTGTTCCAATCACTTTCACTGCATAGAGAGATTTTCGAGCTGTGGTACAAATACTGTGCGGTGAGACGATGTTTATCAAAATACAGGGGGATTCGTAAGCTGCACTCCTCAGATATAAACAAAATTAGAGATCTTCAGCTGGCGTTGCTGCTCTGGTATTTCATAGTTCACATGGATACTTATCTTGTATACTTCCATTGAATTTGTGTCAGTGTAGGAGTAAACGAAATTTATTTAAGAAATAATATTTTCATAGGCGTGCTCAACGGTTATTTTACGCACGGTTAGTGTGGCAAAGTTTATATTTTAGGGCACGGGCGAAGCAAAATTTTGTTAGATTTTTGAGCTACCTGACGGAACAGTGGATAAAAAGAAGACGCCTAAGAAGAAACTGAGAAACATATAAAGCATCCTGAGGAAAGACTAATTAAAGAATACCCCCGTGGTGATGGAATCTTCCTTGGTACTCCGTGCCACAGCATGGAAAGTAAGGCCGCCTTGGGTATTTCAGTACGTTTTATTTCCAACCTCTTCATCACGTCTACTGAAAACAGAAAAGTTGTAAGAAATGGTAATCGATGGGAAAAAGAATGCAACAGTTAATCATTTTGGTCCTATCCAGAGAACTGGACTTAGCCGGAAACGTTCATTTTGGCGTTTTAAAGCGGTTTCCCAAACACCGTGTATTATATTTAACTTGACTACCTGGCATTCCCGAAGCACTCAATTATACTGGGTATGACATGTCATTGATTTTATATCAGCACTATCGTATTTGCTCGCTGTGGATAGGATTACAAGGCAAATAGCAAAACGCCAAGACTTTTCGACCTTACGGTATCGACCGTTCTTAAGTCGTTCTTAAACGCACCAGAGACACAGACTACAGATTTTGATATCAGTATGTAGCCTCCAGGAATACACCTATTATCAATATATCTGTATTTCTCTTTCGAAATTTAGCCCAATTCGCATGCCCTATGATACGTGCGCTATTACAAAAAGATTGTCGAAACGACCCCAAAAAGTATGGCGGTCTTCGACATATAGACGCAGCACAGAAGCAATCAGACATTGCATGCATGTATCTGTCCCTTCCAAGTTGCAAGATTGTAATGGAACATAACATCTACATTCTCTATAGTTACCATTCATCATCTAAGTATCAAACTCATTCTCCAAATAGCGTGTTACAGACCGGATAGGAATGCGCGTCCTATATAGCATATATTGATTTTCTATCAAATGGTAATAAAGGTTGTACGGACAAGAGTAAGCTGATATGGACAATGAGCGTAAATCTGGGAATGTACTATAGCATATATTGAAATCATCGATAAAGGTGAATAGCTGTGGAAAATAACCGAAAGCGGAAAAAACTGACAGTGCACATCCATAACGTACTCAGCATCGTTCATGTAAGTTTCAAACTTGTACATGCAACTTTAAGCAGAGATATAGGTCGGACAAGCATACATTGACGTTGATGATAAAGGGCCTTAACTCTGCGGATCATCGAAATGGGTAAAAAGCAAGACAGTGCTCACCAACATGATACTAAGCATATATTTGAGAATGTGCTTCACATCAATTAGACGGCCATTGGTATTAATTTTCACTGAGGTACATAATCCAAGATGGCTGCCATTGACGATATTGGATTCCATCCGTCTCGGATCTTGTGAACGTGATATCTCGACAACAATTTGACCAATCAACTTCAAACTCGAGACGGTACTTCACATCAGTTAGGCAGCGATTGTTATTGATTTTCATTGAGGTAGTATCTAATCCAAGATGGCTGCCATTGACCATCTTGGATTTCACTCACCCATATTGTACCCATCTGTGTTGTGAACGCGATATCTTGATCTATTCCACTGATCGATTTATAAACCTCACCATTCACAAATCCATATACAACAACATACTTACATTCCAGTGTTACACTACCCATTACTGCTTCCCAAACCTCCTCAAATTGTCTCAATAATTCCAGATGAACGTCTCTTTCCACATACACATATCAACTTTCCAAGTTATATTTAAGGAGATATTGGAAGCGTATATGCTGTATACTCTCAAACAGGCTACTTGGCGGAGGACCTGCTAGCTACTCAGCTTGTTCTCGTGGCAATGAGACCATCTAGAATTTGGTCGGTCACGTCTGAACCATGCTTGTTTTGTCCAAGGCGACAATATCTTTAGGTCCTTTCGACCAGAAATATTCTGCTCGATCCTGGAGCGACCGTTTTAGTTTTGGTAGTCATTTCTTTTGGTTGAACAAGCTCGACTAAAAATTACGTCTATTGTATGAAAGCCGAGAAGGGCCACGCGTACCTCATCTGATTAGTTCTTGTGGAACGAAGTGAAGAGTACACGATTTTACACGCGGCACGATGCGATGCACGCGGAACTACACGCGGTACGCGGCACGCGGTTTTACACGCGGCACGATGCGAAGCACGCGGAATTACACGCGGCGCGCGGCAGGCGACACGCGTTATTACACGCGGGCACGTGGCACGATGCGATACACGCGGAATTACACTCGGTACGCGGCACGCGGTACGCGGTTTTACACCTGGCAGGATGCGAAGCAAGCGGCACGCGACACGCCAAATAACACGCGGCACGCCGAATTATACTCGGCACGCGGCACGCCGAATTACACACGGCACGTGGCATGCCGGATTACACGCGGCACGCGGCGCGCCGAATTACACGCGCCACGCGACGCGCCAAATTACACGCGACACGCGGCACGCAGGATTACACGCGCCACGCGGCTCGCCGAATTACACGCGGCACGCCGAATTACACGGGGCACACGGCATGCCGAATAACACGCGGCACGTCGAATTACACGCGTTAGTAGTAAAGAAAGGGAAATTGGGTCTCATTTTGGAAAAGGGCATTGGAATGGACGTGTTCAGGCTTGCAAGTGCCTCCTATATTTCCTATATTTTCCTATATTTTTTAGTCATTTCTATGTTTTCTTATGTTTTACTCAAAACCTCTTATATTTCCTATATTTTGACTTTTACTCAAGAAAACTTTGACCAATGCTCTGAAATGAGTAAAATTGGCATCCTTGACAAATATGAAAACATTTATATTCCTCTGTGTTGCACCAAGCAGCAGAACGGGTCTCCTCAATCATCACCACTATGACCCCTTTCAGTGGAAATAATGTGATTAAACACCAGAAAACTACCAACTTTGGAACATACATTGTAGTACTGATCTGTCTTACACTCCTTTATTTCCTACATTTTCTTACATTTTATAAAGAAAATTCCTATATTTCTCTGATATTTTGCCAAATTTCCTCCTATATTTTCTCCTATATTTTTACTGTGAGTCACTTGCAGGCCTGCGTTTTGGTGGTCGAGGTGGCCGATAATGGGCGCACTGGGTCGTATGGAGTATCCATGTGAAGCGCTCCTCGAGATCTAGAAAACAGGGGTTTCCCCAGTAAAACCCTCTGTACAATGTCCTGGAGTAGAGCGATGACATCACCGGGAACCACCAAATCTCAACATGTTTCATTCCAGGATGTGAATAGATTGATAGATACACCTTGTCGACGCGGTATTATTGTATAATAGCATGGTACAATCTCTCGCAAAAGGTATAAATAACTTTGATGCTAGGGCGTTAAGGCGTTAGGATAAGGCGTTAAAGCGTTAAGATACGGCGTTAAAGCGTGTAGATAAGGCGTTATGGCGTTAAGGCGTTAAGATAGGGCGTTAAGCCGTTACTGTAAAACTCTACACAAAGGTCAAAAGGCATACATACTGGGTTTCTGCTCTCCCTACTACTAAGAGCCAACTAGATTACTTTAATTGGATTTTTTTCCAAAAAAAATTTGAATTGAGACTACACAATCCCAACAACAACAAAAACCCCATTTCTACGACTTACCAAGTCCGTCTTCCGCTTTTTTTTATATTTTCGGGACAAATCCCAATTTTACATACACTCCTGTAGATGACCCCATACACACATTCCTGGATTAATCCCCATGGTTTAGGTGTAAAGCCCGTTTTCCGTTTTGGTTTTTATATTTCCGGGACAAATCCTAATTTTACTTACACCCGCTAACCCACCCTGCACCTCGCGGAAGGTCACGATCCGCGGGGTGACAGATATTACCGTATCTAGACTCATTTAGTAGGGCTATTCCATATTCTAGGGGTAAAGTCAGTGTTTCCGGATGTTATATTTTCAAACCAGATCCTGCTTTTAAATTTACCCACTCATGACATGACTCGACCTCGAGGAGCGCTTCACATGGATGCCCCATACGACCCAGTACGCCCACTATCAGGCCACCTCGACCACCAAAACGCAGGCCTGCAAGTGGCTCACAATGAAAATATAGGAGAAAATATGGGAGGAAATTTGCCAAAATATAGGAGAAATATAGAAATTTTCTTTATAAAATATAAGAAAATATAGGGAATAAAGGAGTGTAAGACAGGTCAGTACTAAAAAATGTATGTTCCAAAGTTGATAGTTTCCTGGTGTTTAATCGAATTATTTCCACTGAATGCGGTCATAGTGGTGATGATTGAGGAGACCCGTTCTGCTGCTTGGTGCAACGTAGAAGAATGTAAATGTTTTCATATTTGTCAAGCAAGCGTGGAAAAAAATTTCCGCATGCCAATTTTTGTTTTTCCTCGTGCCAATTTGACTAATTTCAAAGCATTGGTCAAAGTTTTCTCGAGAAAAAGTCAAAATATAGGAAATATAGGAGGTTTTGATTAAAACATAGGAAAATATAGGAATGACTAAAAAATATAGGAAAATATAGGAAGTATAGAAGGGACTTGCAGGCCTGAACACGTTCATTCTAGTGCCTTTTTCCCAAATACGACCCCAGATGCCCTTTCTAAACTGCTACCGCGTGTAATTCGGCGTCCCGCGTGTTATTCGGCGTGCCGCGTGTAATTCGGCGTGTCGCGTGTAATTCGGCGTGCCGCGTGTAATCCGGCGTGCCGCGTGCCACGTGTAATTCGGCGCGATGCGTGTTATTTGGCGTGTTGCATGCCCCTTGCTTCGCATCGTGCCACGTGTAATCCGGCTTGCCGCGTGTAATTCGACGCGCCACGTGTTGCGTAAAATTCGGCGTGTCGCGTGTTATTTGGCGTGTTGCGTGCTCCTTGCTTCGCATCGTGCCGCGTGTAAAACCGCGTACCGTGTCATGCCGCGTACCGCGCGCCGCGTGTAATAACGCGGGCCGCGTGCCGCACACCACGTGTAATTCGGCGTGCTTCGCATCGTGCCGCGAGTAAAACCGCGTACCGCGTACCGCCTGCCGCGTACCGCGTGTAATTCCGCATACATCGCATCGTGCCGCGTGTAAAACCGCGTACTCTTCAGTTCGTTGCACAAGAACTAATCAGATGAGGCACGCGTGGCCCTTCTCGGCCATCATACTATTGCGATCATAACCTTCAGTCGTTTCGACCGGGAATTTTTTGGTCGATCCGGGCTGAACATATTAATGTTTGGTCGCCATTCCCTGTAGTTGTACATGTTGGACCGAGAATTATTTGGTCAGATGAGAACTTTTTTGTCACCGTTCCTTGTCGTTGTCATGTTCGACCAAGAATTTCTAAGTTGGAGCCGACCGAAATTTTTCAGGATGATTTTCATTGGTCAATAGATAATGGGAAAGACAAACGATCTCGGGTGTACAATCACTTGATTACGAAAACCTGTCCCACATATAAGGTCCACCACTACATAATGCATTTTTAAAGTACCGCACAATCTTCTCAATAGGGCACACCCTTCAGAAGTATGCGCCAGAAAATATTGTGGACTGCAACCACTTCACTCTGGCAAATCAACAACATGCACAAACTTTTCTAAATGATGCTTCATGTTACATAATATTGGGAATTACAGCTTGTCGGATCACTAAATAGCAAGCGTCAGATCCGACATTCGGTAGCCAGGCGTCAATAACCGAAAAACTTGCCTGTGAATCATGCAGTAACATCCCCGGTCGTTCGTCACCCGTGCGGCTAGACATTTCGGCAAGCTCGTCTCTCCTGACGCCGTGAAATCTTTCCTGCCGATAATCCGCCCCAGGTCGTCCAGCAGCACGGTGTGTTACCTTCGATCTTCTCTCTTCAACTGCCAATGAATTCGACACAAGACGAGCTTAGCTTATATAGAGCTGATGACGTCATTTTGCTCAGTACTAAATATAAGCATCCCGGGAGCCATTGAATGCGCGCTCTGGAAAGCAGAACAGTCCGTGGAAATGCCTTTTCATCCAGCGAAATGTTTTGGCTTATATATTATTATTTATATTAGAATATTAAGGAGTAATTTGTAGTTGTATATATTTCAAAACTCATATCAAACAATGAATATCTGTTGGCTTGCACTGCTGTAGCAAGGTATTCCTTTCGCGTTTTCCGAACGAGCTCCCATTCCAGCTTTAGGTATAGCGACACGTTATGACGGTATTTCGTAAGGACACACCTTTAAATAAATCGCTTTTTTCTGTTCACTAAAAATCAGCAAAAACTATTTTTCTGACACAAGAGCAACTGTTTTCAAAGAAAGTACCGATACTCTGAGCAAATATCGATTTTCGGGCGTCCTAAATTATTATAGATTTGCAATTGTCGGACATTTTATACTTCAGTTAATTATTGGGTCTCGCTTTTAGTTTCAAAGTAGTTCTCTGTATTCAGGGATAGAGTATAACGGGAAAACAATTTGTAAATAGAAAGGAAAATACTTCACACCCTCACCCCTCCCTCCACCCCACCCCTTGAGAATATCGTCATGTTTTAATGTCCAGACCAATGTCCGACAGATTCAGAAATCAAATTAGCTGTTTTCTGTTCTCTGAAATTCATTGTCTGTACACTACTGTCTGTGCACCTTCATGCCTTGCCATGTAGCCAGGTATAGATCGCTTTACTCACGACGACCATCCTCTTTCCACGATTGGGATGAAATATTTTCTTTGAAGCAACAACCAGTTTTAGGCGATTAATGCGTTTCACATGAATAACAGGGTGCGTGAGTGAACAGGGTTTAATGTTGCTTTCAACATTTTTTCAGCTATATCACGACGGCGAAGGGAAGGGAGGGAAGGGCGGGAAGGGTGAGGGGCGGGGGTACATACTTGTAACATAGCATATCTGATGCTGCCATTTTATAGTGATGTCCCACTGAAATATCATTCCTTGGAGAGACATGACACCCCACTCTGCCACATTATACTGACACCGAGGAGCCAATCCTTATTCTATCCACTTAATGCTGAGCGTAAGCGAGGAACATGAAGAACAACAGACACGCAGCAACTACGTATACAAACAACAGCAAAGTTTCAACGCAGCTGTTCAATACAGACAAAGATGGAATTCATTCTGAAATTAGTCACCACGAATCACGAAGTTAATTTCATACAAAATATACAAATACCATAATCACCAATTTAATGGCGCTAGAAGCAAAACTTTCTCCAACAAATTCTTCTTGTTCGTCTCGATGAAAATTTCGCGCCAAGTTGCACTTCCCGCCAGTGTGTACAGCAGAGTTTCTTTAACTTGTGCAATTCGTGTGATGTATGTAGCCCTGTGGCGTACTACTGCGTTTGTATAAAGTTTGAAACTTTAGGTAACATTGACGAGTTTGAGCAATCCTGTATCAATATGGATTGCGGGGGTCTTGAATTTGATTTAAAATTCTTCCATTCAAATCGGAAGTTCGACTTTTAAACCTGTGTCGACCACTGTTGACCGCCTCTCTCCTGCAGGAAACCAGCCTATTCTATGATATACTGTGATTTATTTTATTTTGTACTATGCTATTATATTAATTAGGGTTTTTTTTATTTATGGACGCGAAATGTTTCAATAGACGATGGCTGAAAGTTGAATGACAGACTAGATGCTTGTATTGTATATTGCACCATTAAACCACGTATGTGTGCACTCCACAATTCATACACACTCGTGTTCCACAGCTACGTGCCGTTTCATCTTGCATACATTTTTGTTCGCGCCATTTCATGTTGATTTGCAGTCATACGACATCCCAGACAATCGGAGAAACTCGCCAGTCTGCAGAAAATAACCCCTGTGTACGTTTTATGGTATAAACACAAGATGGACTCCGGTGGCAATTTGAGTGGAGCTGATCACGAAGGTATGTATTTTTCAGACTACGAGGTTCTTTATCCTGCACTCGGCTGTCCGAGGCCATGAAATGAGACTGGAATGAACATGAAAGGGCGAAAAGAGACGTCTGCAAGACAGGGAGCTGCATATCCCTGTTGGATTACACACAGACGAGGTTAAATAGTACATCAGATGAAATGAATGAATATACTACATGTATATGTTTCAGTACGGCAGGCCGAAGGGTTTAGATCGTGCGCGTTTTTCGAACGTGCTCCAACTGTTATCTATAGGGAAAAGACCGGTTATGACAAATCCATCATTCTTGGAACAGTCAGTATTTCGGACAACTGTGTAGAGATGTCGAAACCAACAGTTGTTGAACCGTTGCGATATTGTTTTATTGAAAATCTGTAAAACAGTATTATTTCGATACCAGAGCAACTGTTTTCGAAGGAAATGTCGATACTCTAAAAACAGTGCGATTTGAGGGCATATCAGTGTGTCCTGGATTTCAGGTCATACCAGTATTGTATTCATGGTCAACGTGCAATACTAGCTTGAATCAAAATGTCAGCTTTGGCTCTTTCATATGCTTGATACACGTGTTCACACCATGTCCGTATTTGAAGGGAAACTCTCCAACGACCCCAGTTTACCTCAAAAGAGATATTTCATACATCACCTTTTAGTCCGCCATACGCCAGTAAATTGCGGGAATTGGAAGCCACAACCTTTGTGTTGTTGACTGGGAGACGCCTTTCAAATCCCCATTTACCTGTGACCCCGGCTCGTGCTTGATAAGAAAAAAATCATCCCTGTATCCGTGAATTTGTTCAATATTGGCTAGCCTAAAAAGTTCAAATTAACAATATGATTTGATTTTAATAAAAAATATAATAATCTGACACCTTATCAGCTGATTGAGAAGAGATATGCTATGATTATATCATGATAACCCCAGTACCACAAGAAAGACGGATTGTACAAATAAATACCTATCACTTATCCAAATTTGGTATGTAGATAGACGACGTCTTACATGGCATTGCCACTGTCTATATACTGCGCTGCAACTTGTGTTTTCGTCGAAGTTAGAGTGCACAAAATCGATTATTAGTTCTACAAAGTACGTACCGGTAACGCATTTCCCAAAATGTGCAATGCCCATTGTATGTGTATGTGTCCACATATTTTGCATACAGTATGATAAATTATGATTTATGATTCAACCAAAAATCAAACTTTATCAAACTGTGTGCTAAATAGTTTGCTTAACTTAATAGCATGTAGATGCTCGGAAAGTAACCACGCAATGTTAATACATTTAAATAAACATGTTCAAATATGATATATTCGTATTGTGTGACTTAGATTACCCATGTCCATATTGAAGGAATGTTCACAAATTACCAACAATGTTCAAATAGTTCATACCTGAATTGGGATACCTGTTCATAACGCAAAGTAACTGTTCATGAAAGTTCATGTGACACAAATAAAAGTCTTTCACAGTCAGCGTGAATTCAGGATTAATTTATTCAGGGTATTTGAAATTGTGATCGAAGAAATTCAGCCAATATCTGGACACCAATATTCTAACGTGAAATATAACTTTAAATAAACTATAGAGCTAAACTTATTAACACAACTAGAACCACAATCCATTCCTCATCGCATGGATTTACTTACTGCCGAGTAAAGTTACTAAATTTAGGATTGGGTTTGCAAAATCTTCCGGATTGACTCAAAGACGACGACACTGGGGGGGCTTCATCGAGTCTGGATTATTTTGACAAGCATTGATAAAGTGTCATTGGCCGTTTCGACTTTGAATTGTTCACCTTTCTGTGGAGAGATAGACACAACTAATAGGAATGTCAGAGCTGCAGGTGTTTTATGAGAAATGCGCGAGATAGGATGTTAGTCAAGAATAATTCAGACCCTTTCTTGTAGATGGCATGAAGATCATATTGTTGTAGCTGAAGCACCATTCTTTGTAGAAGCACAGGTAGAGGAAAGAGGGCTTTCTTGAAAAATATCTCCAAAGGTTTGTGATCGGCTTCCACCACGACATGTTTCCCGTATCTTACCATTCCAAGCGAAGACAATGACGAAATTTTTATGCTTGTTGAGTTGTCCTCATTGTACGAGGACTGATTGAAATTTATGCTACTGATGTTCCATCCTGAAGAGAGGCAGCACCAATGCCTTTCTGGGATGCATCGCAGGTGATTGTCACAGGCTCTTTGACATCTTTGTATTGGAGCACAGGGGGACGCTTGATGGTGGATTTGATTCTCTCCAACGCAGCTTGATGAGTAGTCAACGTCTCTGTGTAGGAGTTCACGTGAATGAGTTGCCATGTCGCTCAATTTTGGGACGAATTTTGCGAGATACTTCACCATACCCAGGAACCGGTGTAGTACCTTAATGTCATCCGGTCTAAGCATGTCTGGGATCGCGTGGACCATCTCAGAATCCTGTTTGACACCGTTACGGGAGAGTGACCGACATGGTTGATTTCGTTCCAGTTGAACACGCATTTCCGTAGCTCTAGTTCAAAATCTACTTCTCGAGCTCTATCGACGACCCTGATAAGATTTTCATCATGTTCGCGTCCAGTTTCATCAGCCGCTAGAATATCATGGATGCTAACTTCGCAGATGATACCACAGAACCAATAATCCATGAATTTCTGAAAGATTTGAAAAAAAGTTGAATTGATGTCTCTCCATGGTAATGTTAGTTTATGGGATACAAATTGTTGTGAATTGAGCTTTCAATACCGGAGGTTGTTCACGAGATTCACCCTCGTATGTGAATGAACTAGCTTTCACGTTATATGGATTCACTATCGACAAGGTTGTGCAGAATGTACGAGTTTGTTTTATCATCCTTGTCATCATTTGCAGCTGTGAAAAAAAAGGAAATGGATTTTATTCTTGTTCAAATCTGCGTCAGTGTTCAGCTACGTTTGCGGTCAGATAGCAATGGGCCCGGCTTATGAAATGATGGATCAGACATGGTGTGTATCAACTGTTCGTACCTCTAGCAAAACAGTTCAATGTACCCACAATCTCCCAGTTTGTTTCCGCCACGTACGTTGACGGATGACTAACGAAATGTACCATTTCCGTCGCTGAAAATTTGAAGATGAAAGTTCGCTGTGATAGGTATTCCTGTCTGCTGTACATTATTCTGATACGTTCATGGAAGACAACTCAACCACCAGTTCTGACACTATGTAGATGTGTCCACACATCAGGAATTTAAAGTAAATCAGAAACGAAGTCAGACTCAGAAATAACAAGGCGAGCATTTGAATGTAGACATTACAAAAGACCTCGTATTCAGAACGAGGTTCATTATTATACACAAGCAAGCTAAGATCAGGCTCACATATCGTCACACTACCTGGACAATATAGCGTGTATCACCTTTACCCACAAACCTTCACTCTCCTTTGTAAACAATACAGACACATCGTAGTACATGTAACGAAATTATAACTGCTTTGTTATAAAAACTGGGTCATATTTAGTTCCCCATCAAGGTATGGAATTTCTCTATTGTTTGTATTCTAGTAGATATTAATGAACAGACAAGCATCTTTTGTGTGGAAACCCCAACTGCATGTTAGTCAGACTTCAACATGTACGTCTTAACCTTTCCGTTTGTAACTTCTGTAATTAAGTTTGTGTGACTCATACATGTTCACAATGCCGCAAATATACAACCCGCCGCCACCCCCAATCCTCTGGAACATTCTCAAAAAAAGTCCAACCTACCCAATCGTTACCATGCACAATGTTTCAATGATTCAATATCCACCAACCAGTGTCACATTAAAAACCAACTGCAATGCCTGATCAAAAGTACAAACGAGAAATCTGTTAACTATTACCAGCAATTGCTGACTTTAATCATTCAATGGCTGCGTGGCGTATCTATGGAAGCCAACTTTACCAACAGCGGTCATTAAAACCTATCTGTTACTACATGATAAAGATGTCATTTCTATGGAAGCCTGTTACAAACACTACACTTTATCCATATGATGAAGTGTGTGTGTCTGTGGAAGCCTATTAGCCCAGTTTACTGACTATGATATTCGATGGATATGTATCATTTATATGTCCGCTACAAACTACGGTACATAGTTGCATGGCAGTTTGCCTTTGCTACAAAAGACGAAACTAAGAAGAAAAGGACTCACCCATTGTCAGAGTATGTAAGCTCGTAGACTGTCCGTGTAACACCCTTTGACTGTATTGGGGCGAAAAGTCTGCGCGTAGGCCCATTCGGTCTCTACTGATTTTAATCAACAAACATATCCCATAAGCTGTGACACACCGAGCCCACTCCGCTCTGTTTAGTAACGGACAATACTGATTGGACGATAGCCAGGTGCACAAAAGCTGCGCGCCGCGTTTGCTATTCCTATGCAAGCAGACGGTATATCTGACAGTAGGAGGTAGGAAAGTTGATGCCATGATAATGCAAGATATTATGATACCGTAACGGTACTCCGATTTACTCTGTAATAGTGCTGTGGTCAACCCGGTTCCACAACGTGAGAACATACCAGGTATGCGAGAAGAGTACCAATAAAACACAAACACTTTAATGTGTTGCTGTACACTGGAATTTGCTTTATAGATCGATAACATATTTACTTGGGTAATAAGGATAATGTGGAAGCAGATGCCAGAAGAAGATATAAAGCCGTAAATTATTCAGGAGCCAGGGAAACTAGCTTATCAGAACATTTTCCAGATAAATGCGGTTATTAGCATCAGGGCGTTGGGAAGGACGATGTATTTTATTTGAGTATTAGTAATCCTTGGCAAGTTATCATTCCACTCAATCAGACTTGGGGGATATTCCCAAACCTTGGATAATATAACGGAAATGGTTTCACTGTGTTCATGCTACAATCCAGTGATAACGCAATAAGATACACAGCAATCTGAAGACACAGGGTGTACGTAAATGTAGTTTGTAAGGCCGCTGCCATTTTATCTTACCATTCCAAGTCGACCGAGCAATTTGATTATGGTTGAAATACCTTTTCATTTGTGAAACAAATCTTACATATCTTGAGATCTATATTAATGGAAAAACGGATGTCCTGGGGCCGAGTTCATTATCGACGGGACTTGGAAGCGTAACTCCGGATTTCAGTCCAACGTTTGTCCTTTGTATAATGCCATTCAACGAGGAATAATCTGGACTAATTCGTCGATCGTCATGTGCATGCACTGTTTTTAAACCATTTTCAGTGGCTTATTCTGACATTCTCCTCGCAGTTTTACTCGAATATGACTGTTTGACCCCATGTTGGCTGAAATGCATGTGTGAAACTTTGCTTATGGGCATACAGAGGTCTTTCGCCAAAGGATTGTTCCTTCCGCCACCAAACTTCGCTGTCCTGAAATACTCGCTTTCATTTTCGATTTTACTCCTATGTTCTTGATCGAAAAGCTATAAACTTTCGGGATAATGTCCTCCCTTCGGACACTCTCGCGAGAATCGGTTCCCGGTCATTTGACGTACTCAATGTGCCGATGTGTTGTAGTAGTTATAGAGATTCCGAGGGCTGTTTGATACATGGCTCAGGTACAATATGTGTAACAAAATCCGAGATATCTGCACTGATGACGTCATAGTGACCTCATCTTTCCAGAAAACATTATCGTCGATTTTTCGAATTGATTCATTTATGCGATTTTCTTCGCAAAAGCTGCATGATAAATTATTGAAAAATCATCGGATGTGAAATAACATATTTTTGAAATATTTCAAGGAAAGATGACGAGAAGAAACATTTTTCTGGTACCCCCATGGTCACCGTTTTAATTTACCCGTGATACTCTGCTCGGTGGATTATGCATAAATGAGCTCAAAATGAAATTCTCAGGCCTGTTAAGGTTTATGTGATTGAATGCATCTGTCGCCTTTTTTCTCAATCGAAGCACCATTGACGCGTGATACTGTTTTTATTCGCGAACATTTCTCTTGTTGAAGAATGATGCAAACAGCGGGAAAAAAACCTTCGTACCGAGCAATTGTGGGTCGATCGTTCATTTCCAGAAGTAACCATGCTGCCACGCTATCGTAAACCCTGGCTTCTTGGGCGATTGACAAAATGACAATATTTTGAGACGCTCCCTAATCATAATGGTAATGAAGGAGTACGGGTGAGAAGTGATGGAATTCTTCAGGAAACCAATATTTGTTTTTACGAGTATTGCCAGTGGATGATATTTGTAAATTAACCGAAAGGCTCAATTTTCCTTCCAAGCAGCACGCCATCAACGAAAGTCTCAGACTGTTATGTCAGGAAAAGTGCGCCTCAAATCATTATGAACATTGGAACGAAAACCTAATGACGTGAACCCCTCTTGTGTTTTATTTCGCATGTTGCATGCGTGGACAAATGAGTGAGAGAGTAATGGCTCACAGGACTGAACGAAGATTCTACTAATGTAGAGGTAGATGAGGCTCACATCATAACATATTTCGACAGGCTAATCATCGCCTACATGGGAACCCCTGCTTCGAATAGCCAGCCAAGTGGAAATGTACCTTACGGAATACGACAGTGCAACGCAGAGAACATCATAGCCGAACCCAATAACGAAACATTCCCCATTCGATGCTCCGTTATCTGTACATCAACATGAACAAGCATGTCATCTTCGCTATAACATATTCGCTTGACTAGCATCGTTTGAATGTGAAGAAAAAACAATCCTGGCCTTTGTGCTGATGAATACATGTTCATTTTCAGAAGCAATTGAATTATAGCATTAGTTTAACCCTATATGGCCTGGGCTTTTTGAGACCCCCCCCACCTAATTATTTTTCTTACCCCTTGGGCTAGGGGGCTGAAACTTACCACAATATACCCTTGGGTCAAACTCTACCAGAAAAAGTATAAAAAAGGTCCAAGCTAGCCGCGCTGATAACGTCAGAGGGACGTCATTTCAAAAACGGCATTTTGGGTCGATTTTTCGGTCAGATTGTCCGATTTTTTTATTAATTCAATTTCTCCGCAAAAAACTGCATGATAAATTAATAAATGTTAATTTGAAGTGACATAAAATAGCTTTTGTCCACCTGTCATCGCGGAAAAGCAGGAATTTTGAAGAAATGTGACGAAAACACCACTATTCTGGTACCCCACGTGGTCGCCATCTTGACTTTACCCATGATCCTCTGCACAAAAATAGGCAAATAGGCTCAAAACGACCCCAGTATGATAAACTATAAAGTCGCGGAGTTTCAGCTCTTCATGTTTTGCCGTTCCGGAGATAGCGCGGAAAGATGGGTAGGGGAGGCATTTTGCCCCCCCCCCCCCTTCACCGCCCCAGAGGCCTCCTAGAAAATCCCATAAAAAATAGATAAGTGGTCTAATTCAGCCCAATTTTGAGAAAATCAAGCACCGGATGATATTACACCCAGTCTTCAAAAGTTGTACCTTCTAAGGTTGGACGCATTGTTTATTCCCAATCAAGCAGAACAATTCACTGGACTGAACCGTTGAGGGTAAACAACGCATCTGCAATAACGTGTGTTCTATTACGGAGCTGGGACGAGTCATTACACCAAATTGTTTATTTTTCACCTGCTTAGATATGAAGTGCACATTAACAGCCCAGAATGAATTGGGAACCAATGTGTATCATTAAGGCTTTCCGATTTATTTCTCAAGATAATGGGATAAATGTTTCTATGAGATTATCAAAATTAACAATATACTGACTGTTTTCCGTCTCTTTTTGATTTTCTCTCGCGTGCTCGGTATCACTTCTCAGAATGACCTACATGTAGCATTTAGTTGTATATAGACCATGATTGTTGTTTTTTCACTTTCAAGTGATGCCCTATAAGCAGGAGACAGTCAGTAATTGGTAATGAACACATTTTGAAGTTGCATTCTTGAAAAACTACCAGAGATGGTAAAGTCATAAAACCAAAGATAGGGTAGGGGGAGATAATGATTAGCTATAACACAGTACGACAACTAACCAGCAAGTGCTGTATACCGGCATACTCGCAAACACCGCAACGTCGGTTTAACAGAGATAAAATAAATTCGGAATAATCCCCTAAGCCGCCAAGGCTCTTTCTATAGGTTCGAAAGATTATGATCCCTGACTAGGGAATAGGGTAGATCGTTCTGTTTGCTACATCATAATTCTTCTAAGTAACCTATTTTTATAATATCATTTTGTTTGTCATCCAAGCAGGCTTTTGCGGATACAATGGCTGAGAAAATTTTATACGGCTTTGATGAAATCATGGTTCATTTACGTTACGAGAATATAAATAAAAACGTGTACGTTAACCCGATCTGGCCTGGTTGATTTGGGATGTACTGCAGCCTAGGGTGGTAGTGCCCCTATATATTTTCGCTCTCCTTAACCCTATATGGCTTGGGCGATTTGGGGTGTACGCCGCCGGGGGGAAGGGGGAGTGAGGGGGCGGAAAGTGTCCCTACATATTTTCCCTATGGCTAAGGCTAGAGGGTTGAAACTTACCACACTATATCTTTCTGTCAAGCTCTGTAAGACAATGTAAAAAATCCAAGTTGGCCGCCATGATGACCTCACTGTGACGTCATTTTCAAAAAAGCATTTTGGACGATTTTTCGGTCAGAATTTTGAATTTTCTATTTTTGTTTTTTCTTCACAAAAACTGCATGCTAAATTAGTAAATAATAAGTTGATATGAAATAAAATAGGTTTTACCCCCTTTTCCATACAGAAAAGCCAAACATTTGAAGAAATGTGACGGAAACATCACTTATCTGGTGCCCCACGTGGCCGCCATTTTGAATTTACCCATGATCTTCTGCTCAGGGGGGTCATGCAAATAGGCTCAAAATGACCCCAATATGATAATCTAAAAAGTCACGGAGTTTCAGTTTTCAATTTTTTGTCGTTCCGGGGTAAAAATCACTCAAAAAACACAACGGGGGTGGGGGTGGAAAGTGCCCCGACAGGTCAGGTAGGGTTAAGGCTAGAGTGCTGAAATTCACCACACTATATCTTTGGTTCAAGTTCTACCAGAAAATGTAAGAAATCTAAGATGGCCACCGTGATGACGTCACCATGATGTCATTTTCAAAACGTTTATTTACGATTTTGTCGGTCAGATTATTTTTATGTTTTATGGGTTTTCTTCGCAAAACCTTGTGATGATTTAACAAATAACTGATGTAGAATCAAATAGATTTGTCCACTTTTCCTTGCCGAAAAGTAGAAATTTTGAAGTAAAATGACTAAAACACCACTTTTCTGGTACCCACATGGTCGCAATTCCGAATTTGCCCATGATCCTCTGGCTGGCGGGATATGAAAATAAGGTCAACATGATCCCAATATGATAAACTACAAAGTCACGGAGTGTCAACTCCCAAGATTGGTGTCTTCCCAGAGATAAGAGCGAAAAATCAACCGGGGGAGTGTGGTGGCGGAAAGTGACCCCCCCTCCCCCTCAAGGCCAGGTAGGGTTAACCCTTAATTTAGCTATGTGGAAGGGGGAACACAAGACAATGTATCCGGATATAATCGCTCGGATAGAAATTGGGCCGAACATGCACATTTCTCTACATTTGAAATGATTTTCTATGAAAGTTGAGGCAATTTTGGAGTTCAAGTTTTTAATAAAATAACTGTCTTATAACTTGAAATAATGGATTAGTCCGGCAGCTTCAGAAATTATATAGATATAACCCACTTGGGTTGAAGATTTTTCGGCTATTAAAGGCAGAAAATGGATCCATTGAATACACTCCAATTGATACATCTGAGGAAATAGATTATATTCCCAGGAGAACTCTTGCGTTATCAATTTATTAATTTGCAAGGTTATATCCTTCCTGAGTGTTTTATTCATCAGAACAATACGTCTACCGCACCTCTTCACTATGAGAACACATTCTGCTGAACACTGGGACCTTGCCACATTAACAACTCTCTTTCCCACACCTTCCAGTAATGGCTAAGTGAATTTTAATGTTTTGTCGCCAACTCACAGCCCAAAAATTCACAAATATTTTAAATGCATGTGAACTTCCATTTCAGTCTTTGAAGATAAAATCTAGCCTAATATAAGAATCGAGTAATCTGGAACTTGAATCCGAATGTAAATGCCGTGAATGCTTTCAAGAACCAGATTCCTTGGTCGATAACGGATTGCCAACGTCACCAATAAGTGTTTAGTGCCTTGTTCATACCGATATTCAACTCCTGTTTATGTGCACGAATGTCAAGTTACATATTTGACTTCCTCTGGTACTTTAACTGTGTATAAATTTGGGCATAATTCTTCTTATGACCGGGTATAATGTAAGCAAAGTAAGACGCACATACCGCGGCTCTAATCTTTATATCTTAGTATTGAAGTATTTCCTAATTATTTTCATTTTTGTTAGTTTCGTTCACTCCGTTGATGCGGATTATAATATCTCCCAAGCGAGTTTTTTTGTTTTGAACGACGCGGGGTAGTGATAACTGTATTTATGGAACTACCTTGCCAAGGAAACTGACTACCTCTATGTGGGTTAAGGAATAAAGTTGGACGGACAGTTTAAGATATCGCCAGGGCAAAATACGCATTGGCGCTTCGGCTGAATTTTTGGTGGAGAGACTTTATTTATTGCATTCGAGCAATATTTTGAGACAAATTTGTTCCCTAAAATAAAAATTATACATGTGTATGCTAGTGTCAGGTTTTAGTGGAGATTTTTTCAATGCAATCTTTTATTAGCAGAAGCTATCATTCCAGTCCTGCCGATAAGCACTTAAAATAGGCAAGATTGTGCGCTTAGTGTGAAAAAACTGTACTTTTATTCTACTTGTTAAATGCTGGACTGGTGCTATCTAAGATAGGATTTATAACATTGCAGTCTCAAAAAGTGGGGGGCAGCCCCTGCCCTCCCGGTTCCGCGGCCCCTGCTGTTGAATTTCACGAGGGAACAATCACCCTTTTTTCGCTGTAACTTTACTGGCGCCTCCAGTACATTTCCTTGTTATTTCTCTCGGTTATTGTACCAGGTACTTGCAAATGGCACCGACACTGTTCCCGTACGTCTGGAGAGAACCACGCATTGCTGGTATGAATCAAAAGTTTATGTATTGTCATTTGTGCTAAACACTTAACCTCACCCCATTATTTGACCAATTTTGATAAAATGCTCCGCAAAGGAATACAACACGTGGAAACTTGTCATTTTAAGTCCCAAACTTACAATGACAAATGCACACACGTGCTTCTCATAATCAAACCCATACACGGATTTATTTTAATTTACAGACGTAAGGTGAAAATGTCGACAGAATCAAACATCACGGACTATTCTGATGACGTCATAGCGACGGGCACGTTTGAATGATTGCGTAACAGAGTTTTTCAGCGAATGTGTGACGTTTTCGTAGAAAAACTCCATCGTAGGTGACGATAATAAAGACTTTTTTCAAATCTTTCTTGAAGTTTACATATTGAAAAAATAACCTCGAAATATTACGACAGTCAGTTGCATAAAACATGGATTTGGGGTTGATACAAAGGTGCTCCCTGGCCTATCTTAGGGGCATTTGTGTAGGAGTATTTTCACTTGTAGAAAAAAATATGACATTTTTCCCCACCTCTTGCATATCGCTCCATCTCAAGCAAGTACCAATCCAGGTTCAAACCTCTTAGTTTGAATACGTTGTCTTCGATGTAGGTCGGTGGTACATTTTCTGAAGAAGATAGTATTTGTCCTATGTCCCAACAAAACACATTTTATGCTAATGCATAGAGGAATATATTGCAAGTTGATTTTTCAGCTTGTAAAACTCACGAATTTGGATTAAAAAACCAGCTTGAAAACATTCACACAATACATATCTTTTCCTGAGTGTGTAAACGTCATTTCTGTAGTTTGAAAACTTTCCTCACACGCAGACTGCTCAACAAACCGAACAATTACTATCCTATGTGTAGTCGTTCCATTTCAGTTTCTTCGAGACAGGAAACGTCTAACCCTGCAGAAAGATACCCCCCCCCCCCAAAAAAACGTATTATATAGAACAAACACAATTCCGTGTCGTTTATTTTGAGGAAAAAGACAATGACATCGCGCCTTGGGAAATTGGAACTTCAGAACGCTCTCGTACGACAATTAGAAACGGTTACGTCTTTAAGAAATCGAGAGGCTTTTTCTGTAATGGAACGTATTTCAATGGTCGTTTTTTTTCCATTCGTGTAAAACGAAGCAAAATGACGAAGCGATGATGAAAACGAAATAACTAAAAGGAGTCAGAAGACGAACACCTTTTTTTTCTTCCTTTGTGTTCAGTCCTGTTCGTCTTTTCTTTCTTCGCTGCACAATGATACAAAAGTTAACAATCTCAAGGAGCCTTACAACGCCTGTGTAATTCACGGGCACGGGTAAAGTATCCATGCGGGCAGCAAACAATATTGAGTAGCCGGATATAGAAATAATGAACTGGGGGATATTATTACATAACTAATAGCTATATTAAGCCTATCTGGCCTCGGCTTTTTGGGACCTGTCCAGTCCTGGAGGGGGGCCGAAGTGGCCCCCTCTAATTATTTTTCTTATTCCTTGACCTAGGGGGCTGAAAGTTACCACACTATACTCTTGGGTCAAGCTCTACCAGAAAATGTGAAAATATCCAAGATGGCCGCGTTGATGACGTCACAGTGACTTCATTTTCAAAAACGACATTTTTTGGTCGATTTTTCGGTCGGATTTTTCGAATTTTCTATTGATGCAATTTCTCCGCAAAAACTGCATGATAAATTGGTGAATATTAATGTGATGTGAAATAAAATAGTTTTTGCCCACTTTCCATCGCGGAAAAGCAGAAATTTTGAAGAAATGTGACAAAAACATCACTTTTCTGTACACCAAGTGGCCGCCATCTTGAATTTACCCATGATCCTCTGCTCAGGGGGTTATGTAAATGGGCTCAAAATGACCCCAATATGATAAACTATAACGTCCAGGAGTTTCAGCACTCCATTTTTCGTTGTTCCGGAGATAGCGCAGAAAGTTTGGTAGGGGCCATAAATGGCCCCCCACCAGGCCAGGTAGGGTTAAATGTCATCTCATTTGTTACAAGCGATTCCACCAGCGCGTAATCATCAGAATTGGACCGTATCAGACCAGACCAGTTTATCGCCGAATATAAGTAAATAAGATACTATTGCTAAATATATATAAAAAAAAATAGTACAGCTAGGGATGTACGTTTATATTAAGTTTGTTATATAAAGTAAACAAGAAGTCCTAATGATTGTCTAACTTTATTCTGTTCGTTTGAGATTTCCTGTTCACGAAAATCCATAATATCATGTTCATCCTTATGCTCGGACAGACCTTACATCGCATCTAAAAAACCTTTAACTGCTGTCTAGAGAACATGGCATTCGGATTTAGCTAGAATGTTTTGCATAGTTCGTTGGGGTAACATTTCAAAACATATAATCGGCACAGCTACGTTTTGCACATATTTTTTTCTGTGTGATGGAAACACCAAATCACACAGCTGAGCTCTTTGTCTCAAAATTTAAGCCATTGGTCATCGAACTAAACATCACCGGGTCAGTCGAGATACAGAACAACGAGGAACCGGGTGTACATTCATCGAGAAGCACCGAAATTAGAGAGGCGAATATGGAATTGTGTTGTTGTAAACTTGCGACGTTGTTGTTGCTGTTCAGATGTTAAGCTTGAATCATATGAGACACTGGGGAATTCGTGTCTCGTGACATCGCGAGCTATTGCTGCTGTTGTAAATCTTATGCTTGGTCTGATCTGTAAGTGTATTCGATTATTTTGTTACCCATGTATTATTTACATAGTTTTCATATGGAATGCGTTTGGTCGAATTTGAACAATCAATAGGGGCCTACTAATTTCTATCTGGACTAGTAGTACTTTACCGTCGCCGTCGGAGGCCTATCGGTATCGTAACATATTTCTGAATTTATCCGGAGGCAATAAGATGGGTAGGGGAGGCATTTTACCCCCCCCCCCCCACCCCAGAGGCCTCCTAGAAAATCCCATAAAACATAGATAAGTGGTCTAATTCAGCCCAATTTTGAGAAAATCAAGCACCGGATGATATTACACCCAGTCTTCAAAAGTTGTACCTTCTAAGGTTGGACGCATTGTTTATTCTCAATCAAACAGAACAATTCACTGGACTGAACCGTTGAGGGTAAACAACGCATCTGCAATAACGTGTGTTCTATTACGGATCTGGGACGAGTCATTACACCAAATTGTTTATTTTTCACCTGCTTAGATATGAAGTGCACATTAACAGCCCAGAATGAATTGGGAACCAATGTGTATCATTAAGGCTTTCCGATTTATTTCTCAAGATAATGGGATAAATGTTTCTATGAGATTATCAAAATTAACAATATACTGACTGTTTTCCGTCTCTTTTTGATTTTCTCCCGCGTGCTCGTTATCACTTCTCAGAATGACCTACATGTAGCATTTAGTTGTATATAGACCATGATTGTTGTTTTTTTCACTTTCAAGTGATGCCCTATAAGCAGGAGACAGTCAGTAATTGGTAATGAACAAATTTTGAAGTTGCATTCTTGAAAAACTACCAGAGATGGTAAAGTCATAAAACCAAAGATAGGGTAGGGGGAGATAATGATTAGCTATAACACAGTACGACAACTAACCAGCAAGTGCTGTATACCGGCATACTCGCAAACACCGCAACGTCGGTTTAACAGAGATAAAATAAATTCGCAATAATCCCATAAGCCGCCAAGGCTCTTTCTATAGGTTCGAAAGATTATGATCCCTGACTAGGGAATAGGGTAGATCGTTCTGTTTGCTACATCATAATTCTTCTAAGTAACCTATTTTTATAATATCATTTTGTTTGTCATCCAAGCAGGCTTTTGCGGATACAATGGCTGAGAAAATTTTATACGGCTTTGATGAAATCATGGTTCATTTACGTTACGAGAATATAAATAAAAACGTGTACGTTAACCCGATCTGGCCTGGTTGATTTGGGATGTACTGCAGCCTAGGGTGGTAGTGCCCCTATATATTTTCGCTCTCCTTAACCCTATATGGCTTGGGCGATTTGGGGTGTACGCCGCCGGGGGGGAGGGGGAGGGGGGGGCGGAAAGTGTCCCTACATATTTTCCCTATCGCAAAGGCTAGAGGGTTGAAACTTACCACACTATATCTTTCTGTCAAGCTCTGTAAGACAATGTTAAAAATCCAAGTTGGCCGCCATGATGACCTCACTGTGACGTCATTTTCAAAAAAGCATTTTGGACGATTTTTCGGTCAGAATTTTGAATTTTCTATTTTTGTTTTTTCTTCACAAAAACTGCATGCTAAATTAGTAAATAATAAGTTGATATGATAAAATAGGTTTTACCCCCTTTTCCATACAGAAAAGCCAAACATTTGAAGAAATGTGACGGAAACATCACTATTCTGGTACCCCACGTGGCCGCCATTTTGAATTTACTCATGATCTTCTGCTCAGGGTGGTCAGCAAATAGGCTCAAAATTACCCCAATATGATAATCTAAAAAGTCACGGAGTTTCAGTTTTCAATTTTTTGTCGTTCCGGGTTAAAAATCACTCAAAAAACACAACGGGGGTGGGGGTGGAAAGTGCCCCCCCCCCCGACAGGTCAGGTAGGGTTAAGGCTAGAGTGCTGAAATTCACCACATTAAATCTTTGGTTCAAGTTCTACCAGAAAATGTAAGAAATCCAAGATGGCCACCATGATGACGTCACCATGATGTCATTTTCAAAACGTTTATTTACGATTTTTTCGGTCAGATTTTTTTTATGTTTTATGGGTTTTCTTCGCAAAACCTTGTGATGATTTAACAAATAACTGATGTAGAATCAAATAGATTTGTCCACTTTTCCTTGCCGAAAAGTAGAAATTTTGAAGTAAAATGACTAAAACACCACTTTTCTGGTACCCACATGGTCGCAATTCCGAATTTGCCCATGATCCTCTGGCTGGCGGGTTATGAAAATAAGGTCAACATGATCCCAATATGATAAACTACAAAGTCACGGAGTGTCAACTCCCAAGATTTGTGTCTTCCCAGAGATAAGAGCGAAAAATCAACCGGGGGAGTGTGGTGGCGGAAAGTGCCCCCCCTCCCCCTCAAGGCCAGGTAGGGTTAACCCTTAATTTAGCTATGTGGAAGGGGGAACACAAGACAATGTATCCGGATATAATCGCTCGGATAGAAATTGGGCCGAACATGCACATTTCTCTACATTTGAAATGATTTTCTATGAAAGTTGAGGCAATTTTGGAGTTCAAGTTTTTAATAAAATAACTGTCTTATAACTTGAAATAATGGATTAGTCAGGCAGCTTCAGAAATTATATAGATATAACCCACTTGGGTTGAAGATTTTTCGGCTATTAAAGGCAGAAAATGGATCCATTGAATACACTCCAATTGATACATCTGAGGAAATAGATTATATTCCCAGGAGAACTCTTGCGTTATCAATTTATTAATTTGCAAGGTTATATCCTTCCTGAGTGTTTTATTCATCAGAACAATACGTCTACCGCACCTCTTCACTATGAGAACACATTCTGCTGAACACTGGGACCTTGCCACATTTACAACTCTCTTTCCCACACCGTCCAGTAATGGCTAAGTGAATTTTAATGTTTTGTCGCCAACTCACAGCCCAAAAATTCAGAAATATTTTAAATGCATGTGAACTTCCATTTCAGTCTTTCAAGATAAAATCTAGCCTAATATAAGAATCGAGTAATTTGGAACTTGAATCCGAATGTAAATGCCGTGAATGCTTTCAAGAACCAGATTCCTTGGTCGATAACGGATTGCCAACGTCACCAATAAGTGTTTAGTGCCGTGTTCATACCGATATTCAACTCCTGTTTGTGTGCACGAATGTCAAATTCCATATTTGACTTCCTCTGGTACTTTAACTGTGTATAAACTTGGGCATAATTCTTCTTATGACCGGGTATAATGTAAGCAAAGTAAGACGCACATGCCGCGGCTCTAATCTTTATATCTTAGTATTGAAGTATTTCCTTATTATTTTCATTTTTGTTAGTTTCGTTCACTCCGTTGATGCGGATTATAATATCTCCCAGGCGAGTTTTTTTTGTTTTGAACGACGCGGGGTAGTGATAACTGTATCTATGGAACTATCTTGCCAAGACAACTGACTACCTCTATGTGGGTTAAGGAATAAAGTTGGACGGACAGTTTAAGATATCGCCAGGGCAAAATACGCACTGGCGCTTCGGCTGAATTTTTGGTGGAGAGACTTTATTTATTGCATTCGAGCAATATTTTGAACAAATTTGTTCCCTAAAATAAAAATTATACATGTGTATGCTAGGTTTTCAATGCAATCTTTTATTAGCAGAAGCTATCATTCCAGTCCTGCCGATAAGCACTTAAAATAGGCAAGATTGTGCGCTTAGTGTGAAAAAACTGTACTTTTATTCTACCTCAGAATCTTTACATTTTCTGATTTAGTGTCAATTTATCAGTGCACCCTCAGGGCTCATTCAGATTTATAGTGGCTGACACCCAACAGAGGCTTTCTGAACATAATGTTATACATGTGTGTCTAACCATGAGTAATTATACCGCGATATGTTCACTATAGTGTACGACTATCACTTGGCAAGCATTAAGTCGATAGTTTGTGTCATGTTGAATTTCACGAGGGAACAATGACCCTTTTTTCGCTGTAACTTTACTGGCGCCTCCAGTACATTTCCTTGTTATTTCTCTCGGTTATTGTACCAGGTACTTGCAAATGACACCGACACTGTTCCCGTACGTCTGGAGAGAACCACGCATTGCTGGTATGAATCAAAAGTTTATGTATTGTCATTTGTGCTAAACACTTAACCTCACCCCATTATTTGACCAATTTTGATAAAATGCTCCGCAAAGGAATACAACACGTGGAAACTTGTCATTTTAAGTCCCAAACTTACAATGACAAATGCACACACGTGCTTCTCATAATCAAACCCATATACGGATTTATTTTAATTTACAGACGTAAGGTGACAATGTCGACAGAATCAAACATCACGGACTATTTAGATGACGTCATAGCGACGGGCACGTTTGAATGATTGCGTAACAGAGTTTTTCAGCGAATGTGTGACGTTTTCGTAGAAAAACTCCATCGTAGGTGACGATAATAAAGACTTTTTTCAAATCTTTCTTGAAGTTTACATATTGAAAAAATAACCTCGAAATATTACGACAGTCAGTTGCATAAAACATGGATTTGGGGTTGATACAAAGGTGCTCCCTGGCCTATCTTAGGGGCATTTGTGTAGGAGTATTTTCACTTGTAGAAAAAAATATGACAGCTTCCCCCACCTCTTGCATATCGCTCCATCTCAAGCAAGTACCAATCCAGGTTCAAACCTCTTAGTTTGAATACGTTGTCTTGGATGTAGGTCGGTGGTACATTTTCTGAAGAAGATAGTATTTGTCCTATGGCCCAACAAAACACATTTTATGCTAATGCATATAGGAATATATTGCAAGTCGATTTTTCAGCTTGTAAAACTCACGAATTTGGATTAAAAAACCAGCTTGAAAACATTCACACAATACATATCTTTTCCCGAGTGTGTAAATGTCATTTCTGTAGTTTGAAAACTTTCCTCACACGCAGACTGCTCAACAAACCGAGCAATTACTATCCGATGTGTAGTCGTTTCATTTCAGTTTCCGCGAGACAGGAAACGTCTAACCCTGCAGAAAGATAAATCCCCCCCACCCCCCCAAAACGTTTTATATAGAACAAACACAATTCCGTGTCGTTTATTTTGAGGAAAAAGACAATGACATCGCGCCTTGGGAAATTGGAACTTCAGAACGCTCTCGTACGACAATTAGAAACGGTTACGTCTTTAAGAAATCGAGAGGCTTTTTCTGTAATGGAACGTATTTCAATGGTCGTTTTTTTTCCATTCGTGTAAAACGAAGCAAAATGACGAAGCGATGATAAAAACGAAATAACTAAAAGGAGTCAGAAGACGAACACCTTTTTTTTCTTCCTTTGTGTTCAGTCCTGTTCGTCTTTTCTTTCTTCGCTGCACAATGATACAAAAGTTAACAATCCCAAGGAGCCTTACAACGCCTG
Source organism: Hanleya hanleyi (assembly GCA_036873755.1). Lineage (NCBI taxonomy): Eukaryota > Metazoa > Mollusca > Polyplacophora > Lepidopleurida > Hanleyidae > Hanleya > Hanleya hanleyi. The sequence continues at coordinate 9,734 of JAVTVY010054482.1, read as the reverse complement.
TGTAATTCACGGGCGCGGGTAAAGTATCCATGTGGGCAGCAAGCAATATTGAGTAGCCGGATATAGAAATAATGAACTGGGGGATATTATTACATAACTAATAACTATATTAACCCTATCTGGCCTCGGCTTTTTGGGACCTGTCCAGGCCTGGGGGGGCCGAAGTGGTCCCCTCTAATTATTTTTCTTATCCCTTGACCTAGGGGGCTGAAACTTACCGCACTATACTCTTGGATCAAGCTCTACCAGAAAATGTGAAAAAAATCCAAGATGGCCGCTTTGATGACGTCACAGTGACTTCATTTTCAAAAACGACATTTTTTGGTCGATTTTTCGGTCGGATTTTCCGAATTTTCTATTTATGCAATTTCTCCGCAAAAACTGCATGATAAATTGGTAAATATTAATGTGATGTGAAATAAAATAGTTTTTGCCCACTTTCCATCGCGGAAAAGCAGAAATTTTGAAGAAATGTGACAAAAACATCACTTTTCTGGTACACCACGTGGCCGCCATCTTGAATTTACCCATGATCCTCTGCTCAGGGGGTTATGTAAATGGGCTCAAAATGACGCCAATATGATAAACTATAAAGTCCAGGAGTTTCAGCACTCCATTTTTCGTTGTTCCGGAGATAGCGCAGAAAGTTTGGTAGGGGGCCATAAATGTCCCCCCCCCCAAGGCAGGTAGGGTTAAATGTCATCTCATTTGTTACAAGCGATTCCACCAGCGCGTAATCATCAGAATTGGACCGTATCAGACCAGACCAGGTTATCGCCGAATATAAGTAAATAAGATACTATTGCTAAATATATAAAAAAAATAGTACAGCTAGGGATGTACGTTTGTATTAAGTTTGTTATATAAAGTATAAAGTCCTAATGATTGTCTAACTTTATTCTGTTCGTTTGAGACTTCCTGTTCACGAAAACCCATAATATCATGTTCATCCTTATGCTCGGACAGACCTTGCATCGCATCTAAAAAGCCTTTAACTGCTGTCTAGAGAACATGTCATTCGGATTTAGCTAGAATGTTTTGCATAGTTCGTTGGGGTAACATTTCAAAACATATAATCGGCACAGCTACGTTTTGCACATATTGTTTTCTGTGTGATGGAAACACCAAATCACACAGCTGAGCTCTTTGTCTCAAAATTTAAGCCATTGGTCATCGAACTAAACATCACCGGGTCAGTCGAGATACAGAACAACGAGGAACCGGGTGTACATTCATCGAGAAGCACCGAAATTAGAGAGGCGAATATGGAATTGTGTTGTTGTAAACTTGCGACGTTGTTGTTGCTGTTCAGATGTTAAGCTTGAATCATATGAGACACTGGGGAATTCGTGTCTCGTGACATCGCGAGCTATTTTTGCTGTTGTAAATCATAATCTTATGCTTGGTCTGATCTGTAAGTTTATTCGATTATTTTGTTACTCATGTATTATTTACATAGTTTTCATATGGAATGCGTTTGGTCGAATTTGAAAAATCAATAGGGGCCTACTAATTTCTATCTGGTCTAGTAGTACTTTACCGTCGCCGTCGGAGGCCTATCGGTATCGTAACATATTTCTGAATTTATCCGGAGGCAATAAAACAAAACTGGGCGCAGCATGAGTTGTTTTTTTTCAGTTCGAATTTACCATACCATTGTTAATTGGTTGCCTGGGCCGATCTGTATATGTTTGGTAATTTAGCTTTTCGGTTAAAAAGCTAACCTCTACTAAATTGTGTTAATTTTGATTTTCAATTTCATTGTTCCGAGCATCAAGCAGTACGAGTTTATTGTGCCCAGCATCGACGAGTATTTTACGAAACGATATAACATGCACACATGCACAGATCAGCCTTATACTGATACACTCAAAATAATAATCCGTTAAAATTTAACGTATTACTATCCGTTAGGTAGTTTTAACGGATTAATCCGTTGTATAAACGGAAATAGTACGTTATAGTAAGGGAATCTTCCGTTGTTGTATTGCACTGACGGACTCATCCGTTACATCAACGGAATATTCCGTTGCTGTATTCTCATGACGGAATAATCCGTTACAACAACGTTTTATCCGTTCGGTAGTTTCAACGGATTAATCCATCCTATTAACGGAAATAATTCGTTAATGTAGGTGAATATTCCTTTGTTGTATTGCCCTGACGGAATAATCCGTTGCTGTTTCCGTGAACCCACCTTAGGCAGTGTTTATGACTTCATTCGTTAGCTGCTTGTCCTAAAGTATGTGAAAATACGCATAAAAGCGTTCAAATACATGATTTCATCGTTGAGCTTTAGTTTTGAAATAGTTTTGTGAAGTCGTATAAACATCGACGACGGATTCTTTTGTGTGCAGTGTAATACAATCCGCGCGGTAATACAACACATGTCTCGTCTGACGTCACACATTTGCGCGCGCGCGAAACGCCAAACGGTCACTTCTGCAAGACGACAGTCAGTGGATGTTGAACGGTAAAATGTTGAACAGCAAGGTAAGAATCTTGTCTCATCGATGTTATTTATGACAGACATGTACAGTTTTATGCCTGTATCACTCATTTCATTAGCCGTTGAATTTGATGTGAGACCACAGGCCCGCAAAACAAAAGTTTTTGGGGATGTGGGCGGTGATATTAGGGTGAAGTGTCGAAATATGAGGTCTCTATATATAACCCTATGCTTTATATAAGTTAGACATCATGTCGTTTTGCTCGCGACCGAGTAGGCATTGACCTACAATCTTCGAAGGTAAAATGAACAAGTAAATTTGGCAAACGTGTTTTTTTATCACGATGGTGGCGGTGGGGGGGTGGGGGTGGGGGGAGGGCGGGGGAGGTGTGTTGCCTTGATGCATTGAACTGTATGGTGTCGCATCATGACTTAATTGGAATAGTCCGATTGCAGCAGGGCTTCGTGTTTAGCGCGAGTGATAGCTCACCTGCACGCAAACACTCGCGTAAATTCATGTCACGAGAGTGATTTTAGCTCACGTAAACTGTCACATTTTATATTGTATTATATTGCAATCACTCGCCTGACTTTTAAATACCCTCTCCTAAATATTTTGACGTGAGCTATTTTTAGCTCACGCACTAATTCTAAACACGAAGCCCTGTTGCAGCCCCTACAAGATATTTGATAATACTGATTTCTATTGAATGTAGGGTCTGCCCGTTTAACTCTACCCGTTTAACCGGCAAAATCGACTTAGCTGCCGGACCGAAATGTCCGGCAGTCAAAAAACGATATTTTATACGCCATTTTCTCAACTCATAATAATGAAACCCACCTTTTAAGTTAAATCTCGGACTTGGAATCCGTTCTGAACTTTCCGTGGGTAGTTTATTCGAGCATTTTCAAAGCTTTCCTGAACCGAGAAGACAAATTTTCCGCCATGTTTAAACTCACTACCGCTACATCCTCCACGTTCGGGGACGGTCCGACAGCTAGAAGATTTTGCCGGTTAAACTGGCAGACCCTACATTCAATAGAAATCAGTATTATAAAATATCTTGTAGGGGCTGCGTGTCGGACTAGACTTGGGATGACTGATGATGTTGGGGTGGTGGGGGGGGGGGGAGGGCGTATTTCATCGTAGTTTTTGCTTCATTGTCTTTTATAAATGTATTGTTCATTCGGCATGTGTAATTGTTCAGATGTGGGCACTGTCATTGCTCATCATTGTGTATGAAAATTTGGGAAATAGTTATATTCGGGAAAAGAAAAAATATTTATATTAACATGAATTGCGGTGGTGAGGTGGTTGGGGGGGGGAGGTATTTGTTATTTGACCGTAGTCTTTGCTTCATTGCCATTCATAAATGCACTGTTCTGCCATTCGTATGAAAATTTTGGAAATAATTATATTCCGGAAAAAAAGAAAGATATTTATATTTTTATTAACATCAGAAATATCTACGAAGACACCCAAGGACAGACAAACCATGGTGGTGACCGGTACACTTGATTTGTTGAATTTCCCTGTACCGTACACATTTTTTTTCCAGTACACATGTAGTTTATGCTTTTCAGGCACTGAGTTATTACCCGTAGCTGCTCTTCTGTACTGGAGATAAATAAAGGTAGTTTTATAACAACCTCGGTAAGAAGCTTCGGTGAACTTTCTAACAGATAGTGGCGAATTAGTTTAACAGTTTGAAATAGTTTAGTACTATAGTACAGGTACTATTAACTTTTTCAATTTGCTCTGTTCATTTTCTTACCTGGCAGTGTGACTAATATCACAGGACCTACGACATGTACGAAGAGTAGGCATTAGGACGCCAGCTAAACTCTTGGAAATCCCTCTCCCCAACCCCCAGTTGAATCCTGCCTATATTAAGTTGGGAACTGCCCAAGTCAGAATCAGCAGTGATTTTAAATTGCCATCAAGAGTAGGTCAGTTCAGAACTTGCTGGTAACAGTCCCCTAATGCACCTTCATGCCAAAAATCAAGGTTCTAATGTCAACAGTTCTCTTCTTTTTTTTCCGTAATGAGAGCCCAATTCATAGGAATAAGGACACTGTGGACCTTGGTCACATTCTGCCAAAATTCTTACAAAGTTGCAGTGCTGGTCGAGGGGGTCAGAATGAATTTGTTCGCTCTGTCAATGACAAACTACTCACTATAGTAAAACTGCCTGCATGCAACTATTTTCAGAATTTTGACTAGATCTTCGAAGACTCCTCTGTACCTGTGGATAGACTATGGGGTGTCTCTATGTTGATATTACAGATCAAACTGAAAAGTGCCGGTTTTCCTTCTGCCACAGGCTTCTGTTGAAGGTTTGTATGATTTCCTGAGTAGGCGATCCACAAAGTAATAACTCAGTTTGTTGGGGGGAAGGGGGAGGGGGGGGTGCATCAGAGCATACAGGGGATTCAAACATCTCGGAGTGGGGTGGGTTGTGGGGCTGAGGGGGGCCTAATTCTTACTCAAATTTACCAACAGCCATTCAAGTGCACCTCTTGCCTCTTGTTGGCAACTTTTAAATCCCACTGTAATTAGTGTTAGAGTAACGGTATATGTATTTTGTGAAAATATTTCATATGATTTATCAAAACTTCAAATGCATGTATAAACAAGTATAGGTCTATAATCTCTGTTCTTTAAATGTATGGGAGATATAATCACGAAGGATGTGTTCTGGGTCAGTGAAAGTGACAACCCTTTTTGACATTTCTGTTTTACAATTTTATGCCATATATATTTGGAAAGCTTGAATTACATATATTAATTAAATAATCCATCGAATACAGTAATGGTGTTAAACTGTACAAGTGTTTCATACTCCCTTGTACATTCACATGATTGTAATCAAACAATACTGGTAATATGACACACAATATGATACATGTATGCCTATTTATATAATATATTAATATTTTTACCTGCGGCACGCAGGTCTACGGGAGGCTCGCGTTGTTGTTGTTCTTGTTCTTGTTCTTGTTCTTGTTCTTGTGACTTTTTGAAATGCGCATGCGCTAAGAGAGTGTGATCTCTGCCACACTTTTCTTTTCAACCTCCGATCTCACATGACAATACTGTCTTCAAGCGCGTTTGAATTCATTTGCAACTATATTCGGTGGAATGAATTATTGCTTCGTTAATTATTATATATGAGAATAGTGTTAATAACGTCAAAGAACCTACGAAGTAGGGTAGGCATTAGGACTCCGACACGCACTGAATTCTTGAACCCCCAGTTGAAATCCTGCCAATATTAAGATGGGCACGGCCCGAGTTAGAATCACTAGTGATTTTGATCAAAAATCACCAGAAATTTTCATCAAAAATCACCAGAAATTTTCATCAAAAGTAGTTCCACTCGAAACATGCTGGCAACAGTCCCCTAATGCACCTTCATGCCCAATGTGAATAACGTCAGAGGACCTACGAAGTAGGGTAGGCATTAGGACTCCGACACGCACTGAACGCTTGGACCCCCAGTTGAAATCCTGCCAATATTAAGATGGGCACGGCCCAAGTTAGAATCACCAGTGATTTTAATCAAAAATCACCAGAAATTTTCATCAAAAGTAGGTCCACTCGAAACATGCTGGCAACAATCCCCTGATGCACTTTAATGCCAAAAATCAAGGTTCTAATATCGACAGTAACACTCAAATATAACATATCTCTCAGATATAGCATATATATAAATATTAATATTCATGTCACTGTTCCATTGTTTCTCTAGTTGTATTCCTCTTAAAATTTTGTACTCTGCCTTTGACTGATATTTGTACAATAAAATCTTGAATCTTGAATGATTATTTTACCGACGAAAGGATTCAGATGGACTCACTCATTACCGGACAATTTCAAATGGTAGCCCACTTCGAAGAGACAGAAATGACTATGTAGTATTTAATGAGTTGGACACCCCTGTGCGCGAACAATACCTCGCAGTCGTGCAGTTATATTGTGCACTTTCGGTTGCATGACATTCGGCAAATAGCTATTTTGAATGATTCTCTTTCAGAACACAGCCTCTCTATCCTCATTCTCGCAAGCCAGGGCCTTGATTCGCTGGTATTGATGTTCCCGTCCTCTTCCGCACTCAGAATCCCTTTAGAATAGCATTAATCACTTCCGTAAATTCAATACTTATGTGTATCAGCAGACAATGCGCAGAAACATATTGCATTTGACATCATTCTCTCAAGTCAGAGCCCATTTCTGCTAGAATTTACTGGTTCTATACAAAATGTACGTTACTTTGTCAGTTTTACGAATGGAAGGACGTCATTTATTAGCGGATGCTGACCATAAAAGCGATCTATTTGTCCTCGTTGCCAAAAGCTAGGGCCTTGTTTTCCAGGAGAGGTTTTTTGAGTTTGATTTTGATACTTAGATACCTTTCATATTGACGTTAACTTGGCAGTCATTTTCGTGAATGCAATAATTTGATGTACCAAAAGATAATAACGAGAATTCGACATCATTCTCTTACACACATACCTTGTTTAGTGAACTAGCCCTGACATTTTCCACTTAAATTATCTTCGAAAAGGCAAGGTCGAACTTGTCAGATGAGATGATATTTTCTAAGAATGAAATAGTTAATGTCTTGGTATTGACTCGCTGCATGGAATATAGTGTCAAGGTATTTAGTTTGCAGGTGACACGCAAATACAGAAACTTAATTAATTAGTCTAATTGAATATCAAGACTGTCACAGGCCTTAATTTAATAGTGAAAAAGTGTCATTATGCCTCTTGGACAGTTTGATAAAGCCTTCAACCCCATTCCATAGTTTCACAGATCAGAGTGATAGACCTTATACTAAATTCATTGAAAATTAAGGAAATATAAACTTTCCATTATGCTCGGCAACGTAAGTGACAAGGGAGACTGAAGAGCGTAGATTTTTGCGCTATGACTAAACCCTTGAAATTTATTTGGATTCCAAATATTTGAAAGCCTTTTTGATTTGCAAAAATCAACGGCTGAACCGAATGTTTTGAAATTTGGCATACACAATACTTATACCAAGACATTGCCAAACCGATAATTGTGACTTCGTCTGTCAATTCAGTATAGACGGCATGGACCAGTCAAAATCGTTGGATTTTGAACGGGGAAAGTGAATATATATATATATGGTATCAGACCTATTACGCAATTCCTACAATTGTGAGTTAGAAGCTGAAAATTACTTCCCTGGGCATGAAAACACTGGCAGATGTTGTTTTTCTACCATTACCACTACCTCCGCTGATATGCCTTTCACTGTTTTATTGCCACTGCCGCAGGTTTTGACTACAATGTAGTCATTTTTCACTTGTTATAGAAGGAAGATGCCAGAATGAAAAGCTACGCTGTACTGGAACACCTCACTCGAACAGAAGAATTCCTGCATCACTACAGATTTTATTTGCAGAAAGGATGTAAGTACTGTTAATGAGAAATCTCAACTTCTTTTGTTTGATTTATAACTTTAGATCCCCAAAGAACCTTTCATTTGGAGTTAAAAATACTGGCATTCCTTGTCTTCCAGTTCTTTGTATAGCTTGCCCATGCAGCTATAAAGAACCATAACTCCACCTGGGAAAGTTGTTGATTGTCAAACCATGCTTTTTCTTTCAATGTTGAGGAAAACAGACAATGACTTCCAAGTATGTATTGGTACAAAATTTAAAGAAAAAAGCCTAATTGTGGGCAGGGAAGAGCTCATCAGAAGATAGCAGACATAATACATTCATTTTCGTCCCCTGCAGTACTATGCCCTAAGGCAGTTGATAGGTTGTTTCGCATGACCCGCCCGCATCAATATTTTGGAGATCAATAATGCCGCATGTATTTTAATTATCAGTAATTATTGGCCATAAAAAAATAAGTAAGCAAATCCATGAAAACGAATGAGCTGACCGTGCTGTCAACCGCGGAGGCGATCAAAATTCGCCATTTCGGTTCACATTCTTGAGGGAAACCCTCTCAAAACGAGGCGAAGTCGTTATCCCGGCATGCATCTCTAGCGGGGATTCCCACGTGTCGAGCACGTTGCAGTAAAGTTAGAACTCCGGCAGTTTAGACGGTTATGTACCAAAGTCATCATGATGGATCAGTTGTTTCCTCATCAACCAGTCGGTACATCGTGCCTAATTTAACCATCCATTTCTCTGATGAAACGCTTTTGAGCGAAGTGGTCGAGCGCTTGAACCTCTTCAGTCCCCACAACAACAACTACAACACATGCTGTCGACGTGCGCGTCAAAATTCTCGTAAGCTTAAGTTAAGGACGATGGACATACAAAATTCGTTGCCTTGGACAGAGAATCCCTATCTTCAGTCAGTGAAAAAGAAATAAAGAAGATTTCAATAAGAGGGGACTTCTGACGTTGAAGCCCTGGAACAAGCCACTGAGCATTTATTCATTCATTCTTCTGGATACGGTTTTACAATGTACCCTTACAATGCCCACATGGCTGGGTGTTAGGGTAGAAAATTATATATAAAGATCAAATGTAACGTCTAACACCAATATATTTCTTATTTCAATATATCTGTGGAATACTAAGTGAAATATAGTATGCATATATAACCCCCCACCCCCCAAGGACAAGCTACTCACTAGAAGTATTCAGATTCATCAATTTACAAAATCGTGCAAGATATCTTTTATAGTAGTCACATTGAAGTAAGAGTTGTTTCCCTTGATTTCTGTTCACACAATCAAGACACTGTGTGCATTTGAGTTTTACTATCTACCATAATTATTTACAGAATGTTTCAATTAAATTAAAGCAAACTTAAAATGTCTCTTTAGAGAAACTTATACAAATTGTCCTGTTGATTTGCTTTATGGAACAGGCTAATGGGAGATTATTTTGATTTGATATGGAATGAGTCCATGGTAGAAAATTTACCTTCAATAATTAATAATTAATAATTATAGCATCTAGCATGTATGTTTTGACAGGAGGTCATGCTAAACAACCCATTAACTGACAACGGCCTAAATAATTTCTATACAAAGGTCACTTCATCTATTCTCTGTTGAGAATCATTTCTCTGGATCATTGAGTGCATTTCATATCCCATTTCACCAGTTGAGATGCAAAACTCTCAATCTGTGATTGCCGCAGTCCTCAATTTAAGGAGTGCTGATGATAACCTCTCAACAGGTTACCATGAAATCTACATTGGTAACCTATGGTAACCTATTGCATAATTATTAAACTATTGTCAATTATCAGTCAAAATTATGGGGACCAGAAACTAGGTTAC